>BSBM01000195.1:33690000-34182500 GCA_027924585.1 Larix kaempferi | reverse complement strand
TTTGTGGGACTTCAGTTTAATGGATAAACATCCTTTGCCTCTTGTTTGTACTTAATGTTAAATCAGTTTCTAGCATAAAATATCAGAAAATTCATTTTTCTTTTCCTGTTATTTTATTTTTTCTGGGGCTCACAATGAGGGAACAATTTTGAAAATAAAATATTATTTTTCCTTTTGTGTTTACCATCAAGTTGTATCTTGTGTAGATCTTCTCCAAAATCATTATGCATTTCTTGTTGGTGATTAAAACCAAAAGTTGAATTTTCAGGCTTGCAAGTTAGATAGATGTTGTTGTAAAATGTAAGATGTGGGTTTTTCAAGGAAAGAATCAACAAAATTTGCAGCATGCTCTGCTTCTAGGGGCAAGGAAATTTCTGTTGGAAATGAAAGCACTAAAATTTATGCAGAATATGTGTGCTCTCATATGGAAAATACCTTGGAAAAAGGTTCTACATCCATGGAATTCTATCAATCAGGATAGGTAAAGCATTCTGAGATGATGCATGGTGAACTGCAAAACTTGTTTGAGAATTTGAAAGCAGATTTAAGTTTGAACTGAAGGAAAGGGATGAGAAGATTGTATTCCTAAAGACATTCCATTCAAACAAGTTGTAGTTTGAAGTCCACCAGATGATACAGGATTATATAAATCTCCAAGACCTACAAGATCGGTTGGATTCATTGTATATGCATATAAATCTAGTAGAGGCATTTGATTGGGCATTGTTGTGGGAAATGCAACAACACACAATTACTTAGATATATCAATTTACAAATGAAACAAGACTTTAATACGAGTTTTCCGGATTCCAATATGCTCTCCCACAATCCAACTTGGAAAACATCAGATATTTCAATTGTAATAATCTATATCCAAGCAAGAGCATACAACTTATATTGCATAAAATGTTACTGGCGTTGTTGAGTGACTTGTTGTCAGGAGAAATTTTTTAGATTACCATATTGAGAAGCATTCAAGTATCCTCCTAAATTATGTAATGCTACAAGACATTCATCATATTTTGATTTTTTTTCCAACTGCATTCCATTAATCATGTTTTTGTTTACAAAACCATAATCATTTTTTCAATGCATGTTGATGCATGCTATAAGTTTTTCTTATAGTCTTATATTTCAATAAATTGTATTTCAGCCCTATTTGAGGAGAAACATAGAGTACCTATAGGTCCGCGACAACGAGATTAGAATTTGATTTTTATTTCGAGAAGAAACAGTAATACTTACAGGCCCATTTGTGAACAATAGATATGAAGCTCCATTCGTGTCTTCTTGTAAACCCTATCACGAACTCTGTGTCTTTGAAACCCAGTCTTTAAATCCTATCTCTATCTTTAGTCTCAAATCACAACTCCATGATATCTGATCTCAAATTAAGTAATAGATTATTTCTATTTCCAACGATTCAATAATTTACCCATGAATCAATTCATCAACGATTCCTCCTACATTAACCCATGAACCAATATCGACCAATAGGCTACCTTCCAATGTTTTACCGCATTTCTATGAGGTTTCTTTCAATCTTGCATTATTGTGACCTATCAAATGTTTAGCAGAATGCCACCACTAGCAATTTGAGGGAAACTAGCCAATGATCTACCAAAGAGCTCACTTCCTAGCCGGATTCAATACCCTGTAACCTTGTATGGATTTACTGCAAAGATGTGTTACATCTAAACCAATCTCATGCCTTTCCTTCAATACTCTTCGACGATGACTCTGTTCTCACTATCCACTTTTTTCAAAATTCCCAAATTACAGTATATTACTCAGTAAAAATGATCTAGGTTTAACAGTCACCAAGTTACAGTTTGACGATAATCCTTACGTACTGAGCAAATATATCTCAACTTGAGTAATGGTACCAAATTCCATCGAAAGGGTTTCTGCTGCTGCCCTATAAACACCCACTTTTTCACCATACCCAATTCATGTTTCGGTTCTTTAACCTTGTTCATTTTTCATCTTCGCCAGGAACGTTGGGTATGTGAAAACCATCTTTAGTGCACCAAAACTCAAAATGAGCACTCAAAAATTGAAAATTTGTAGCATATCTTTTACTCACATGCCAATTTTCTATTCATATCCCAAAATTTGCACCATATCTTTTTCTTGCATGCCAAATATTCGTTCATAGAGCGAATATGTGGCCTAGAGCCCAATAGATGGTCTATGAGACCCAATGAAAAGCATCGTGGTCTAAATTTTATGTTCATAGCCCAAAATTTGCACCATATCTTTTGCTCACATGCCAAATATTCATTCATAGAGCGGATGTGTGGCCTAGAGTCCAATAGATGGTCTATGAGTCCCAATAACAAACCCCACAGGTCCTAAAAATTTAGGTTTTTACATTGAAACTTGAATTGGACGTTAAGAATTATCTTTATTGTTATAAACCTCAAAATAGGAATCATATCTCACTCATTGGCCAAATATTTCTTGATATATCCATAGCCAAGGAAATCAAGGATTTGTTCCCCTCATAACCGACACCCATCATAGTTGTTCATGCATGGAAACTTGTATTAGGCATGAGAGCTTGTTCTGGATCATATGAGTTGGAAATAAGGCTAGTATCTAGAGTTAGAAATAAGGTTAGTCTCTAGTTAACCTTATCTTAAGTTATCATTAACTAGAGTTAGCATTAGCCTTATCCTAAGTATCAATTTTTTCATAGGGAATAATATCTCAAGCCATAAATATTTTCCCTTCTAAATCTAGAGAATTTCACCTTCATGAATTGTACTTTATAAAATAAAATAACTGAAAATAATGACCTTGAATCATAAGGAAATCCATGGATAAGAAGGAACAACTTTTATAATAAGTAATAAAATTACCTAATATTACTAATGGATATTTTTATTTTGATTGGTTCCAATACTCAATAAGGCTCTATGCCATAGATACGGGTGGGTGGGAAAGTATAGACAAGTGGATATCCCCCTTCCTATATAACTAGCAGGACTCTACCCTCTTATAACTTTCCCACGACCACCCCACATTATAATAGTTGTTAATAGCTATAGATAGGTTTTATAGGACAAGGAGCTTACCTACTACCCTTTATAAAGTAGGGGCTACCTACCTTACCCCAGAGATATAGATAGGATGTGGCACTATAGTAGGGGGGCCATCATCCATCTATTATAAAGAAACATGGTACAATTAGTGATCAGTTATCAGTCATATCACAAATAGATGGATGATGGCAACGCAAGGGAAAGAATTGAGTGGTGTTCAATCAAAGGCTCGAGGTGGAGGATCAAGAATGAAAAGAAAAACTAGTCGTGATAGTTCAAGGGTCCACACATGGACTATGAGATCCAAAGGAAAATGATATGGCCTAAGACATGAATAGATTTGTGCTTGTACTATGGCATGGGCCTTAAGAACCATCCCCAATGGTTCACTCCTCGTGGAAATGGTGAGCATATATCAAATGTAGAATAAAGGTTCCCTATGCATGCCCTTCTGTGGTGACCTAGGTTATAGTGTATGGCCCCTAAGCTATAGAGGAAATTACTATGAACTTCATCTTTAAATTTAGACCTTGGACCTTGGACCTTGGACAATTTTAGGTCAGAGCTAAGATGTCCATAGATATAATCTTGTTCAAAGTGAGATAGCTTCTTTAGAAATTTGCTATTATTTTAGCTAAAATACTAATTTAAAAAATCAATATGCATTTTCTTTAATAGTAAATTTGAGTTGTTTGGTTGATAAATCTAACCTTTTTTGAAGTGATATTGGTTAGGGGTAAATGGGTAACCTAATTCGAATGAGAAGATGGTTGATTTGATGATTTAGGTAGGTTTGGGTTAGGATGGGAAACAAAGTGTATTAAGGGAGAGGCTAGTTAGTCTAGGATATGGGTGTAAAGGATAATTCAAGGTAGAAACATTGTCGTTTGGAGCTTTAAAGAGGGATTTCTATGATCAAGGGTGGAGAGAAACTAGATGAAAGAGAAGTAAGGGAGGGTGGAGCAATTCTTATACATTTAATATGAATCTTTGTTCAATCCCCTGTGATCATAAATTTGGTGTTTAGTTATGTCAAATATTTGATTGAAAAGAATTAATTGTGTCGAACCTAGTTCTCTAGGAAACCTATATAAACTATATGCAAGACATGATGTAATATTATCTCCATAGACAAGATTGAAAAATTAACCAGGAGGCAAGCAATGGTACAAGCTGATTTCTAATTAGACAAGATCAACATCAAAAAATTAACCAGGAGGTAAGAGAGGGGTGTTGGTATGTAACCCAAAGAAATGGTACAAGTTGATTTCTAATTAGTCAAGAACATCAATATCTGTGACAAGAACATGAAAATAATCTACATTGATGGGGGTATATTTTTTTTGGTTACGGTGTTTTCTTTGTGTTGGTGCAACAATGACTAGTCTTTGTTTAGATGTTCTTTCCATCCAAAGGTATAGCTTTGGGATTTCATGGCCTCCTCAAATCCCAACCCCTCCAGTGGAGAAGGGATAGGGGATATTAGGCACCATACTCAGGAACATCAATAGTCTGATGGTTGTAGGGGAAGCAATAAACTATCTCAATTAGGATCTGGAATAACATGAGAATAAGCTGGAAATGTTGGAAAACAATGTTAAGGAATAGAGTGAGAAGATTGACAAATTGACCACTGATACATAGATGCATTACCATATTATCCTTGGGTTTGCACTAGAACTTAGGAAATGGAATTCAAAGTGAAATGAAGATATAGTTTTAGCAAAAAAGTATGATAAGTTTAAAAAGAAAAACGGATGAGTGGACCGAATACTAGTGTCTTATCACTTAGGAAAATGGGATCAAATCAAGGTTCAATGGGAGGCCATCCACTGACCTATTGAGGAAAATATGGCAATTGAGACTAAAACATACAAGCTACAATTATAGCATTAAGGTGTTGATGCTTCAACATTCCCATGTTAAATGATTTTGGGTTTTTGCCTCCTCCTCCTCCTTTATCTGGCTCAAGGCCTTTTTCAACGGGGATTCTGAGGAACATGGTTTTTTTTATGGTTTTGGTGCTCTCATTATAATTTTGGAGCTGGATCGTGATAACTTTAATTTATGGTTAAATTGCGGTTGATCAAGGACCAATATGAGAGGAGAGCTATTGGCGCTCTAGCCTGTCCTCTTTTTTTCCAATTCTGAACATCTTTCTTTACACCATATTGTTGGTGGCTTATAATTAACTTATACTAGTTGATTGGGTGAAAGCTCTGTGCTCTTTAAAGGCGATGGAGCTCTTTGCATCTTGGATGGCTTATGTTAATCTTTGACTGCTCAAGGCCTTTCCTGATGTCTCTATTATGCATATCTTCAGGGAGTTCAATACACATGCAGACGCTTTATCCAGACATGGTCTGGTGGCCTTAGATGGGTTTATTCATTTTTAGGAGTGGTGCGGGCCAGATCTACTTTTTTCCACAGTCAATTTTCCTGTTTTTGGCTCATAGATGGATACTTTTCTCCTTGTTTCTATTTTTGTACTTAGCAGTTATAGATATTTTTCCTCTTTTCTTTTTGGTTCATTTCCCCATTGATGACTTTTCCATCCATCCGCATTGTTAAAATTTAGTAAAATATTGTAATTTTCCATTGTCAGTGTGACACAACTAAAAATGACTAACATCAATGACTAATTCACATTAATCGTTGTTAGCTAGTCATATTTATATTCCCGTGACTAAATTAGTGATTTATGTTAGTCATTTTTATTTAGTCACTTGTTATCTAGTCATTTTTTGTTGTCTTATTTAAAATTGCTCAATTTTAGTCGTTTATCCCTTGAAAAAATAGTGGTGACTAACTTTTTTAGTCGCCTAGTCGCTTATCTCTCATTTTGTACTAGTGAAAGGGTTGCAAGCCAACGCCTGGGACAAGGAGCTCCATTCTCCTCTTGGGGAGATACCCTTCCCACATAACATACAATCAAGATACATATAAAACGAATCCAAACTAGAAAAGGGATCCAAGCATTGGTTAATGAATACACTACATAAAAAATTAATCAAATGAAATAATTAAAACAATTGTGAGGTTGGTGATGCATTATCTTTAGGGAGATGTCCTTTCTAGAAACCATACCAATTAATTAATATTTATTAAAACAATTGAATAGGGGTTGCGTGCTCTCCAGGGAGACACCCTTTCCAACCACCATACCAATTAATTGATATATATTAAAATAATTGCATGGGGACTGCGTTCTCTCCAAGGAGACACCCTTTCCAAACTAGCAAACCGAATCATTAAAATATATGAAACTTTCACAAAAGGAGAAAACGTTCTCCAAGGATCTGCATATACACTAATATATGAATCAACCAATCCATTTGGGCTTGCGGATTCAATAACATGGATATTATATATAACAATTAAATTGCATAGCTCTTGAGTCTGGCATTTCAGCCAATTACATAAGCTAAATAAAATATCAATCAATCAACTAGAATCTACTCTCTCTATATTTTATCGAGTAGAGAATATACTATGCTTATCCACATAATTCCAAAAATAAGAGCTAAAACCCTTAAACAAACAATCATAGCATAAAAAATTCCAAATGCATATATACAAAGTTACAATCTATAGAAGGCCCAACAACCGCAGAGTTGAACCTAAGCTCCGATACCACTCTGTAGTGTACCCGACCCCAAATCACACCACAGAGATCAGATACATCAACTAAAGATTGAGGGGAGGGGATGAAATTAAATAATGCACATTGGATCAAGGTTATCTAAGGCTAATCCAACATGTCAAACATTCAACAAATTAAATCTATAATCCTTTCTCAATTATATGCACAAAAACAATGCAGATCATTCCCCAAGCAAAACTATACAAGGCAATCCAACCAAGGAATGTAACCAGATCTGAGTAGTCCATGCAGAGGTAGTTAAACATTAAGATACATAGCTACAATATGCTGATACTTCTAATTCTTCCGACCCCAAACACAATGTTCCCACTAATGGTAATTTAGTCATCGCTTTGTTCATTGCACAATACTCAATCAATCAAGTTGGTGATATACTATTGTTATTCTTGTTCATCCTTAGTTGTGGATATAAATGGATATGTCTGACCTCAACCATATATTCATAAATATATGTATATTTACCTTCCCTCCAACTTCAATGAAGTCTTCTAAATTTTAAATATAATAAGATATATGCATTATGGCATTCGTCATCTGACCAAACCCAAATTATTGATCGTGTCCGAGATCAATCAGTTTTCCTGGGGCACGTTAAAAAAATCATTAAATTATTTCAATAATAATAATAATCAGAATCAGAAAATGGTATTTGGTAAAAAAATGTCCATTCTGAAAAAGGTGGTTGAAAATTTATTTGAAAATCCAAGAAAAAGTAAGTGAATATAGAATTTTGCGTAGCCTAAACACGTAATGATTTTAACCATTCCCAACCATTTTTTCCGATATGTTTTAGACAGAATCCGACAGACATTTTCAGGAAATTCTTAAAATTCAAAAAACCAGTATTTAAATTTCCCAGAATATGGGTGCCCTAGGGTTTTTTAGAGTGCCAAATCCATTTATGAGCTCAAAATCATGATTTGAACACCACAAAGTTCAGATTTTGCATAACAAAATCGTCATATTCCGACCAAAAATTTGCTGGAAAATTAAAATCATCACTTTGCTAGACTTCTTCAATAATCCAACTTTTTGTATAATTTTGAGTTTACTAAATTCATGCTTGGGTGGCATTCAAGATATTTTTTAAGGATTATAAAAGTATACTCAAGTATAGTATTCTAGACAATTATTTTGGAATGAAAAAAAACATCTATATATATATATATATATATATATATATATTGGTAGGCGAATATGAAATATGAAACATACAATTTACTACTAAAACAGGTAGATTTTGGTGATTATTATGATAAAAAAAACATATTTTATGTAAATACAGGCGAAATTAGAGACTAAAAATGACCAAATAGTGAATTTATTTTTTGAAAAAACCCCCAAAAAATAGCCAATTGGCTAAATTTCGCCCCTAAAAATTTCCATGGTGGTATTCGACATATACATTCGCATATCTATCACATTAAAGTGGCAGACTTAACAATGTTCGAGGAGAGGTAGTCCATACATCAACTAATCCATAACTTAACTCAACTTTGATACATCTACTAGTCCACAACATTTACATATGCTTTCACTTTTTCTTGTATAAACATTTTCTCTTTCCATACAAAACAAAAATATATGTATAAATTACCTCCTTAATTGTGAATAAAAGTGTTGATAAAATCTCAAAACTTTCTTAAATATAAACCACCCACATACAACTTTTCCAGGAAAATATATATTCTTTAAAATGTATGAGATTATTAATAACATGTAATCAAATCCCATACACATGGGATATAAATCCATGAGGTAATATAAGTTGGAATTGTTGCACTCTCTTTATACTCCATTTGAACTTTGATCGAATTCAAAGTTGAATATTTTTTAGTTTTTATATCTAATAAATATGTTAATAAAAGGTGATACTAACATTCTTACAAGATAGGAGAACATCATGTAGGATGCTTTATTGAAACTCTTCCATGTGTGGATCTATAGGTCTCCTCATGCAAGTAACAGGCCTTGGGGATGAGCCCCAAGGTGTGAATGAAATTATGGACTTAACGCAATTTATTGTAATTTTTTTGAGCTATTAAATAAAAGTATTTTATATAAATTATAATTTTATAAATATTTAACTAGTTAATTTATTATTTTTAATATTAAATAATATAATTGTAAATTGGCTTTGGTTAGTAAATTATTTTGAATTTTAGAAATTAATTTAAGTTAATGTGCTTTAATATGTATTCATATTTATATTTAGTTATGTTATGTTTGATTAGTGATTTAAAATATTTGCACTCTCAAATATATATTAAAAATTACTATTTATTCATACACAATTTGTAAAATAAAAGAATTGAAAAGTATTTATATTAGTATTAGCTTATATATAAATCATAGTTTGAATGAATATAAACCATTATTTTATATATCAATTTAAAATTTAGAATTATTAATATTTTATGATATTTTAAAATGATTATATTTATAATTGATAAGAGTTTAAGCATTAGTCAAAATAAAATAAAGTTTGAATAGTAATTAAAAAAAACGTTATTCATACACAGTTTGTAAAATAAAAGAATTGAAAAGTATTTATATTAGTATTAGTTTATATATAAATTATAGTTTGAATGAATATAAACCATTGTTTTATATATCAATTTTATTATTAATATGTTATGATATTTTAAAATGATTATATTTATAATTGATAAGAGTTTAAGCATTAGTGAAAAGAAAATAAAGTTTGAATAGTAATTTAAAAAAAAACACTATAAAGATTTATGAATTATTAGATAAATTATTTTAAGATTTTATTATTAATAATTTATGAGTATTTTACTATAAATATTTAATTATATATATAAAAAAACAACATTCTTTAAATTAAATTATAGTTATTTTAAAATATATTTGAAACTTTATGTTAATAAACATTTAAAAAATCGTTCCTGTTAGCACACATCATATTATAAAATTAAAATAAAAATTTAGAAAATCGTTGATAGCAGATATTATGAAGTTTCTTTATGACTTTCAACTAAACCCGAAGTACAAATTGTGTAAACCGTGTCCGTCTTCTCTGAGTGGCCAAACTGTATCATCGTAGCAACCCAACATAACGACTGTATGAATATCATCGTAGAAACCGAACATAACGACTGTATGAAGACAAAAACAACTTTCAGTAAGCAAATCTACAATGAACAAGTAATCATATCTTATTATTATTATTATTTTAGAAGTGTCTTATAGTTGCAAATTAACATCGTCAATTTATGAGACCAGCTAACGAACTGTTTGGTTAAAAGTTGTTTCTTTCTTGCAAGGGATATCCACGGAAAGCCTTCATGGAAACAAATAATTTTATAACAATATAAAGGCCTTAAACTTTTAGAGTACAAATGTTAACACAATGCTAAGACTAAACATAATAGTAACAGTAAATGACCTGTCTTTGACAACGCTCTTCAAATTCCTGAAAATGTTAACCAATTTGGTGAAAATACACCGCAAAGTTCGATAGGTTGACTACAAATGGATCTGTTACAAACAAACATACAGGCATGAATCCATGTGTTTTCCATGTAATCAGGCAATTCAACCACATACGTATTAGAAAACCTTCTGTGAAAATTGGTATTAGAAAACCCCATATCCAGCACTCTGAAACAGCTCTAGATCTAGGTCTAGCGTTGGATCAATTAGAAAAATTCCAAATAATAGACAAAAGGCCAATGACTAAATGCAGAAAAAATAAGGAAAACTTTCTGTAAGTGGTGATGAGAGGAGAGTTCGAGGTAATTCGACCAACGTTGGGATTTAAGGTCGTTAGAGCTTACCTTGTTCTATGCCTTGGAAACACCAAAAACAAAACATAGGAAGTGGACTGTAATACTCATGAAACATTAATTAAGTTAGGGTTTGTTTGTTAGCATTTTATCATCTTGCTTGAGCAGACCATCCTACCAAGAAGCTCTCTATGTTGTTTTATTGGTCCTTGGATTTCTCTATTTTCCTTAATTAAGGTTTCACTACCTGACCCTTGAGGTTGCTAGCTTAGCCTTAGTTGCAAGTATTGAATACCATATTAAGAGGGAGGGACATTAACCTCAATCTCTCATAGCCCTAGGGCTTGAGACAAGAATCTAATTGCCATATCCTAACAAAACTCTTCATTTATTTTTATCAAAATTTTATATATTTTATTTTATACAAAATTACAAAAATATTTTACGACTCGAAAAGCCCTAAAAAATTAAATAAATTCAAAAATCCAAAAATATATCTGATTTTGTATTTATGGTCCACTGTAAAAATTTAACCTAGGGTTTTAGCCACAAATTCTAGAGGTCATCCTCTTCTAAGCATGTGCATTGGGATACATGAAATCATTGAAATTATGTGATTTCTAGCTATTTGGAATTTTTGGTTCAACCTAAAAGTGTGCCCAAGTGCAGTGATCCTCTTTCTGTTGAGAGTGCACCTTTTTAAGGGCTTGCTTAGGGAAGTGTGATATTGTCTATGGAAGCATGAAATTTCCTTGAAAGGCATGGCATTTGTTGAGTTTTGTGGTACAATGAATAACTCCATTATTGCATGATTATTGCGTCTTGTTAAATATTGTTTGACTCCAATAAGGAACTCGTCATAGCTATTAAGGTTTTGTGGAAGGTATTTGCGTTTTGTTGGTGGTTGCAGGTACCTTTCATTGATTAGGGCCTTCCCCCTGGGTTTAGAGTTACTCGTGTTAGTTTTTCTACTTGTTTATCATAATAACATTAAACAATCTAATCACTGAAAGAAAGACAAGCACAACATACACAATGAACACAATATTTCTCTCAGGGAAACCATAAGGGAGAAAAACCTGGCAAAACTTCCTCAATATAGAATTCACAAGTACAAGATAAACCCCAAGACAAAAAAACTTCTCTCCTTTTCTTGTGCAAGCTTCTCTCTCTCCTATCCAAACTTGAGTGAGTAAGGTGAGTGCTACAAATGAGCAACTCAATCCCCTATTTATACTTTACAATCGACATGACCTTTTACTAATTAGGTCGGCTCTAACTCACCTAACTGGGCCGACCTGTACTCTTTACAATAAAATATTCTTTCTAGATCTTTCCAGGCCAACCTAATCAGTTAGGGTTTACATTGACTCTTTCAATGACTCTTACATTATCAATTACATCAATGACATATCCCGAAGGAGGAATACAATAATACAATAGAAAAATACATTTAGAATATACTCCACAGATACATTTCTTTAACACTCCCTCTTAACTAGGAAGGTAGTCCGCGGGAAACATCAATAACTGTCTAAATGACTTCTGAATTTCTATATGTCGTAGAAAGTTTTTTGAATCATCATATGTCTAGGGTATAACATCATATGTTGGAACATCATCATCAGCATCATCATCATTTGCCGGAATATCACCATTAGCATCATCATCGTCTACTGGAACATCATCAGCAGCATCATCATTGTCTGTTGGAACATCACCGTCAACATCATCATCGTCTCCTAGAATATCACCATCAGCATCATCATCATTTGTTGGAACATAATCATCAACATCATCATCATCTGCTGGAACATTGCCTTCAACATCATCATCGTCTGCTAGAATATAACTATCAGCATCATCATCGTCTGGTGGAACATCACCGTTAGCATCATCATCAGTGTTTGAACACTCGAACAACATCAATCATTAGTCGACAAGTACTGGAACAACAACAATAACAAAAACAATCATCAGTCAATAAATACTGGAACAACACTATTAGTCGGAAAGTACTGATCTTCAGTCACCAAGGATTGGCATCTCTATCAGTCAGCAAGTACTGATCTTCAGTCACCAAGGAGTCACCAAGGACTAGCATCTTTATCAGTAAGAAAATAATGATCTTCAGTCACCATGGACTCGCATCTCTATCTGTGATGAACCTGCAATAATTAATTAATGCAAATACACGAGATATCAGAAATAATAGAACAGAATCACTTTTATATTGATCACGGGCCACTTCGAGGGGGCAACCTCCTTTGAGCAAGCTCAATACAATTAACTTCACGGTCCTTCATAGGCCTCAAAACACACTTATATACTAATTCTAGGCGCTAATACCATGGGTCAATACTATGTGTCAATACAAACCATGGGCTAAGTCTAGGTGCCAATACTATGAGTCAAAACCATGGGACATATAATACTATGGGACGACTTACAAAGCATATGCATCCAATACTATGGGTCAATACTATGGGCTAATATAAATTATGGATCAACAAATACTATGGGACGACTTACAAAGCATATGCGTCCAACAACAATATACTAACAAAGTAAAGACATGGGTTCCTAACATCCCCTCTCCCTTAGAAAAAGCTTTGTCCTCAACGCTTTAGATGTGGAAATTGATGCAGAATCTGAAGGAGTGGGTCCCCTGTAGCATCCTTGAGTTGCATTCCGAGCCACTGGCGCCTTTGGAGTTTCAGGGAGGATTGCATGGAAGGCTGTAGACGAATAAGAACCATATCAGTGATGTGAAAAGTGCACTCAGAATGGTGCTGATCGGCTTGTTGTTTCAGTCGAATTCTTGCCATGTGAAAATTGTCCTGCAAAATGAGAAGAAGCTGATCACGGTTTCGAAGAATTGAGTCAATTGCTTGAACTGGGGAGCTGCTAAAGGTGTATGGAAGAAGAACTAGTGGTGCCTGTACAGAGACTGCTTCATATGGTGTCCTTTGAGATGTGGTACTATACCACTGGAGCGCTTCTAGGAAATCCATAGAAATAGTTGTCCAAATCTGTGGAGGGATGGGTAAGGGTTCGAGCAGTCCCGAAAGGAGGGTCGTTTCACCCTTGTTGACCGGGAAAGTATCACAGTCAACCACCATCCGTTGAATTGTCCTTTTGAGTCCCTTCCAAAAGAAGTTACATTGTTCCTCGTCATACATTTTGAGGAACCCAGAGTGCCCTACTGATGAAGAAGCATGGAGTTCATAGAAGAGATAGCCCCATTGAACAGATTGCAACCAATTTGGAACAAGCAGAGAAATAGCTGTAAGAGAAATTGGGTCATCAAATGTGCGAGGAGGAGCATCTTCCACCATATTGTCCTTACCCTTCTGGTAAGTGGTCGCATAGTCATAACCCATGAGTTGGATAACCCATTTAAGGTGTGTTGGGGAGGAGACCCGTTGTTCCAGGAAAGTTTCCAGACTCTGGAGATCAGTCTTGATGCAGAAATAATTCCCCAATAGGGATGGCTGCCACTTCTGGACTGTATGAAAAATAGTCATCATTTCCTGCTGAGAGGTAGATGCGGCTAAATTCTTATTGGAAAGGTCTCTTGAAGGAAACAAGCTCATTGGTTCAGCAAAGACACCTGCATATCTATCCAAGGAAGTAGTAGAGACTGTTGATGGGTGCATCTGAATGGAATGGAGCTGAGCGATGACACCATGTGAATTCTTCTTAAGTATTTTTTCCAGGCGATGTGAACTGATGATGTAGAGAGACCCTGGTTGTAAGCCCATAAATTTGTGTTGTGCCCCATTGACTGAAAACTGCATCCAAAGTTCAGCAAAATCCCATAAGATGGGGCCAAGTGTGCATAACCATTGAACGCCCAAAACCACATCACCTCCGCCTAAGGACAAGGAAAACATGTGAGAGCGCAGGTGATAATCTTCCATAGAGATACGCACATTGTGACACTTCCCCTTGTAAGGTAAAGTGCCCCCGTTGGCAACCATTACTTCAAAGTTGGAGCAAGGATGGACAAAACAATCAGCCTGTTTGGCAATCCAAGGATCAATGAAGTTATGAGTGCTACCAGAATCAATGAGTTTGGTAAGAGGGAGCTTCCTGAAGTATCCCCTGACTCGCATTGTTTGTGGGGTGGTGACGCCGGTTACAGCATGGAGAGAGATCTCGGGTGGGTCATCCTGAGATGGGGTGTCAACAGGCAGGTATTGAATGTCGACCTGATCATCTACTCTATCTGAAGCTTCTTCATCAAGTTCTGAGGCAGGCAGAGAATCCACATCCAAGAGATAGAGCTTTTGTTGAACACATCTAGGTCCTCGAGTGAATTTCTCATCACAATTATAACAAAGCCCTTTTCTCGGCGTGCCTGCATCTCTATTTCAGACAATTGCTTGATAGGAGTTGGTTGAGGAGCAGGCGTGATGGGAGGTCGTTGGAAACCCATATTTCTGAAGGGAACAAAGGTGGGTTTGTAGCGTTGTTGAGCTGCGATCTTGTACTCGACTAGCTTATCCAACCCTAGGACTTCCATCATTGTGTTGGGACGAAACATTTTGACCTCTGAGCGGATTTCATCCTTGAGACCACTGATAAAACAACTCCTGTAGAATTCATCAGACAGTCCTTCTGTGTGATTGGCTAGTTTCTCAAATTCGATTTGATACTCTCTCACAGTGCCAATTTGGCGAAGTTTAGTGAGGGCTCCTGTGAATTCATCAAAAGCACTAGGACCAAATCGTTGCAAAAGGAGCTGGAAAAAGTCTGGCCATTTTGGCTCTTCATGAGCCTTGATGTACCAACAGTACCATTGAAGAGCTTCCTGTTCCAAATGAAAGGATGTAAGTGGAACTTTGTTGACATCAAAAGTATTATGCAGACTGAAATATTGTTCTGCATGATAGATCCATCCAGTTGGCTCAGTACCATTGAAGCGAGGAAAATCAAGCTTCGGACCACGGAAATTGCTGGAAGAAGAGAACCCGGTGGTTGCAAAAGATTCTGGCTGTCGGTTATTGTTCATGGCTGAATGCTGAAGATGGAGGCTGAGAAATTTTTTATCTAGATCTTGGAGTTTGGTTTGGATGGCTGCAAGTGCTTCCTCCATGGTGTTTGCTCCTGTGCGAGTGACAACCATAACTAGTAATTTTTTTATTTTTATTTTTTTGTGGGGGGGGGGAATGGATAGAAAAACACAAACACAAGCTTATTTAGTAAGGGGAAATTTGGATTTGGGAAAAACTCAGAGGGGTAATTGGGGTTTGACTCAAAGGGACAGGGAAGCAAAAAATGGGGATTTCAGAAGCTGGAACTCTATGGAAAATTTGAAGGCAATTGGGTGAAAATTGAAGAAGTTATGGCAAACCCTAAAAATAGACAAATGTGGGATTTCTGGTCTTGGGAAGTGGAATTTGGGATAGGGTCTTAAGGAATGAAATATGGAAAATGGGATGTCAGTGAATTTTTAGGGAAAACAGAGTTGAAACAAGGGAGATATGGCCGAAAAACAGTTTTTTAATGAAATATGGAAAATGGGATTGGAGGGATGTCAATGAAGTTTTAGGGAAAACAAAGTTGAAACAAAGTTTTTTTTTTTTTCCAGAAATGGATCAGCAACAGTGGCGCGGAAGGGATCCACAACAGACAGATTTGCAATGGCGCGGAAGGGATAAAAAACGGCTGGATCTGAAACAGCAACTGGATCTGGAACAATTTTCAGAATAGATCTGAAACGGCTGGATCTGGAGCGGAAGTGATCGGCAACAGTTCAACTGAAAATAGATATGGAACCCAAGTATGTACGGCTTCCTAACAGTTCAGGTGTTTCACTCGGCCACCAATGCTGTCTGACGGCTTGCGTATTGGGGTAGTACCCCTCACTCCACAGCTCAGGTAAAACTAATAACCGCTTTGCCACAAACGATAGCTCTTGGTTTACCTCACGGGTGGGAACTAGTCAATCAGGTAGGGGTCGTTGCCCTTTTCACTGGCAGGTCCTCTCAATGGGCCAGCTACTTTGGGGTTCCTGTGGTACTCCTCACAATGATTTTTAGGGATTATGCCCAAGTACTTCCCACAGTTAAACGGATAGGGATTATTCCCAAATCCGAAGCTGCAATAGATGCGAAAAAAAATTTGGCAGAAATTCCACCCAACGAGCCCAAGAAAGTGCTCTGATACCAGATGTGATGAACCTGCAATAATTAATTAATGCAAATACACGAGATATCAGAAATAATAGAACATAATCACTTTTATATTGATCACGGGCCACTTCGAGGGGGCAACCTCCTTTGAGCAAGCTCAATACAATTAACTTCACAGTCCTTCATAGGCCTCAACACACACTTATATACTAAGTCTAGGCGCTAATACCATGGGTCAATACTATGTGTAAATACAAACCATGGGCTAAGTCTAGGTGCCAATACTATGAGTCAAAACCATGGGACATATAATACTATGGGATGACTTACAAAGCATATGTGTCCAATACTATGGGTCAATACTATGGGCTAATATAAACTATGGATCAACAAATACTACGGGACAACTTACAAAGCATATGTGTCCAACAACAATATACTAACAAAGTAAAGACATGGGTTCCTAACACTATCAGTCAGCAAGTAATGATATTCACTCACCAAGGACTAGCATCTGTATCAGTCGGCAAGTACTGATCTTTAGACACCAAGGACTGGAATCTCTATCAGTCAGCAAGTACTAATCTTCATTCACCAAGTAATGACATGTCTATCAGTCAGCAAGTACTGATCTTCAGTCACAAAGGACTAGCATGTCTATCAGTCAGCAAGTACTGATCTTCAGTCACCACGGACTTCCATATCTATCAGTCAGCAAGTACTGATCTTCAATGACCAAGGGCTGGCATCTCTATCAGTCAGCAGGTACTCATCTTGAGTCACCAAGGACTAGCATATCTATCAATCAGCAAGCACTAATCTTTAGTCACCAAGGATTGGCATCTCTATCAGTCAACAAACACTGATCTTCAGTCAACAAGGACCGACATCTCTATCAGTCAGCAAGTACTAATCTTCAGTCACCAAGGACTGGCATCTCTATCAGTCAGCAAGTACTGATCTTCAGTCACCAAGGACTGGACTCCACTCCCTCTTTTGAGAGATTTCCTTTCAGACCCCACTCCTTTTGAAAGAGCTCCAATCATCATCATCAATCCAGGTGATCATCCTATCCCATAGGGGCCTTCTGATCCCGTACAAACTCTTCTTCAATCTACACTCATGTGGTTCTCTGTAGAGAGTTCTGAGTCATGGAGGTTGCCTGATATCTTCTTCTACTTCGTTTCCACCATTTATCTGGTGTACTATGTAAGGAACCTCCAACAATTAATTAATTAAAATGCACAATATATTAGAAATAACAGAACATGGAAGAGATTTGTTGATCGTGGGCCACTTCGATGGGGAAACTTCCTTCGAGCAAGCTAAATACAAAATAACTCTTGGATGCCTTCATTGGCCTCAACACGTACTTATATACTAAGCCTATGCACCAATACTATGGAACATATAAAACTACAAGACGACTTACAAAGCATATGTGTCCAATACTATGGATCAATACCATGGAACATATAATACTACGGGACGACTAACAAAGCACATGACTCCAACAACAATATACTAACAAAGTAAACCTCCAATTTATAAGCAACGGACCCAATATTTTGAAAAACCTTATAGGGCCCATAGAAATTTGGAGCGAGCTTATCATGCCCTTTGAGTTTTAGGGACAATTGCTGGGAAGGTTGTAGATGAAGAAAAACCATATCACCTACTTGAAACGTGCGCTCAGAACGGTGCTGATCGGCTTGTTGTTTCATTCGAATTATGTCCATGTGAAGATTGTCCTACAAAATGCGAAGAATCTAATCACGGTTTCAAAGAACCGTGTCAACTGCTTGAACTGGTGAACTGTTGAGGGTGTATTGAAGAAGAATTGATGGTGCCTGACCATATATTGCTTCATATGGAGTCATTTTAGATGCAGTATTGTACCACCATTCAGCGAGAGGGAGCCACTTCTCCCACTGAGGTTTTTGTTCGTAGGTGAAGCAACGAAGATAAGTTTCCAAAAAAGGATTGGTAATTTCAGTCTGACCATCTGTTTGTGGGTGAGACCCTGAACTCATCTTCAGTTTGGTGCCATTATGGAGAAATAGTTTTGTCCAAGAAGGACTGATGAAAGTTGCATCGCGATCCGAGACAATGGAAGAAGGGATTTCATGAAGACGGAAGATCTGGTCCAGGAAAATTTGTGCGACTGAGGAGTCTGTATACAGATGGCCGAGGGCACAAAATTGATTATATTTGGAGAGGCGAGCAACCACAACCAAAATCACTATATTCCCTCCAAATTTAGGGAGCCCTTCAATGAATTCCATAGAAATATCTGTCCAAATCTGTGTATGGATGAGAAAGGGTTCGAGCAATCCCGGAACGAGTGTCGTTTCACCCTTGTTGAGATGGAAAGTATCACATTCAGCCACCATATGTTCAATTGTAATTTTCATTCCCTGCCAAAAAAATTTGCATTGTTCTTGCTCATACGTTTTGAGGAACCCAGAGTGCCCTGTCGATGGAGAAGCATGGAGTTCATAGAAGACAGTCTGTTGACGATTTGTGCTCTGGGGAATCACCAGATGACCATTGTATCTCGGGGAAGTACCATCCCAAGAGTAATGCGGTACAATAGAAGGGTTGTTGGCCAACCGTTGTATGATTTGATATAATGAGGATTCATTGGCATAGCCCTGTTGAACAGATTGCAACCAATTTGGAACAGGCATAGAAATAGCTAAAAGAAAAAATGTGCAAGAAAGAGAATCCACCACCAGATTTTCCTTACCCTTATTGTAAGTGATCTCATAGTCATAACCCATGAGTTTGCTAACCCATTTCTGTTGTGATGGGGAGGAGACCCATTGTTCCAGGAAATATTTCAGACTCTAGTGATTAGTCTTGATGCAAAAATAATTCCCTAATAGGTATGGTCACCACTTCTGTACTACATGCAAAATAGCCATCATTTCCTTCTCATATGTAGAGGCAGCTAAATTCTTACCAGAAAGGGCTCTTGAAGGTGGCAATCTCACTGGTTTAGAAAAGACACCAGCATATCTATCCAAAATTTGTTGTAGATCCAAAGGAGTAATGGAGACTGTTAATGGGTGCATCTGAATGGAATGTAGCTAAGCAATGCCACCATGTGAATTATTCTTAAGGATATTTTATAGGTGATGTGAACTGATGATCCAAAGGGACGCTAGTTGTAAGCCCGTCAATGGGTGTTTTTTTCCATTAACTGAAAACTGCATCCAAATTTCAGCAAAATCCCATAAGATGGGGCCAAGTGTGTGTTACCATTGAGTGCCCAAAACCACATCACATCCTCCTAATTCCAAGAAAAACATGTCAGAGAAAATGTTATAATATCCCATAGAGATACACACATTACGACACTTCTCCTTGCAAGGTAAGGTGCTCCCATTGGAAATCACGACTTCAAAGTTGGAGCAAGGATGGACAAAACAATCATCCTATTTGGCGATCCGAGGGTCAATGAAGTTATGAGTGCTACCAGAATCAATGCGTATTGTAAGAGAGAGATTCTTGAAGTAACCCCTGACCCGCATTGTGTGTGGGGTGGTGACTCCATCTAAAGCATAGAGATATATCTCTAGGTGGTCATCCTGAGATGGAGGATAAAGAAATGGTTGTTGAATGTCGACCTGATCATCTATTGTATATGGAGCTTCTTCACCAAGTTTAGAGGCGGCTGAAGAATCCACATCTAAGAGATAGATCTTTTGCTCAACACATCTATGGCCCCGAGTGAATTTCTCATCACAATTATAACAAATCCATTTTTCTCTACGTGCCCACATCTTTGCTTCAGACAAATGCTTGATAAGAGTTGGTCGAGGAGCTGGCGTGATGGGAGCTTTTTGGGAAACCATATTTCTGAATGGAAAAAAAGTGGATTTGGAGCATTTTTGGGCTATGATCTTGTCCTCCTACAACTTATTCAATCCTAGGACTTCCATCATTGTGTTGGGAAAGAACATTTTAACCTTTGATCGGATTGCATCCTTGAGACCACTGATAAAACAACTCTTGTAAAATTCATCAGACAATCCTTCTATTTGATTGGCCAGTTTCTCAAATTATGTCTGATACTCTCTCACAGTGCCAATTTGGAGAAGTTTAGTGAGTGTTCCTGTGAAGTCATCAAAAGCACTAGGACGAAATCATTGCAAAAGGAGTTGGCAAAAATCTGTCCATTTTGGTTCTTCATGAGCTTTGATGTACCAACGGTACCATTGAGGGGATTCATGTTCCAAATGAAATGATACAAGTGGAACTTTGTTGACATCAAAAGTATTATGCAGACTGAAATATTGTTTTTCCTGGTATATCCATCCAATCGGATCAATACCATTGAAGCGAGGAAAATCATGCTTCGGCCCACGAAAACTGCTGGAAGAAGAGAAACCAGTGTCTGCAAAAGATTCTACCTGTTGTTTACTGTTCATGACTGAATGCTGAAGCTGGAGGCTGAGAAATTTTTCATCCAGATCTTGGAGCTTGGTTTTGAGGGCTGTAAGTTGTTCCTCCATGATTTTTGCTCCTGTGTAGGTGCCAACCATAACTAGGAGTTTTTTTTTTTGTTAATGGGTAGAAAAACAAAAACATAAGCTTCTTTAGTAAAGGAAAATTTGGATTGGGGAAAAACCCTGATGGGTAATTGGGGTTTGACTAGGTTTTAGACACTTTATGATGGACATGGAAGCAGAAAATGGAGATTTTAGGAGTGGGGTGAAAGAATGGGAAAAATTTTCAAAGATGGACAAAGAAGCAGAAATAGGAAATGAACACTGTGGAAAGATTTGAAGGCAATTGGGTGAAAATCAAAGAAGTTATGGAAAACCCTAAAAATAGACGGATGTGGGATTTATGGCTCCGGGAAGTGGAATTTGGGATAGGATCCTTAGGAATGAAATATGAAGAATGGGATTGCAGGGGTTTCAGTGAATTTTCAATGGAAATAGATTTAAAACAAAGAAGATATGGTGAAAAAAAAGAATTTTATACTCTCTTTTTTCGGAATGGATTTGAAACGACTCATAATTGATCGGCAACAGTTCTGGATAGATGTAATCTACTATTTATCACCTGAAAATAGATATGTACCCCAGGTATGCTCAGCTTCCTAGCGGTTCATGGGATTCACTCGGCCACCAATGTTGTGTGACGACTTGCATATTGGGCAGTACCCCTCACTCCACGACTCAAGTAAAACTGATAACCGCTTTTCCACAAATGACAGCTCTTGGTTTACTTCAAGGGTGGGAACTAGTCAATCAGGTAGGGATCGCTTCTCTTTTCGCTGACAGGTCCTCTTAATGGGCCAGCTACTTCAGGGTTCCTATGGTACTTCTCACAATGAGTTTTAGGGATATGCCCAAGTACTTCCCATAGTTAAGAAGATAGGGATTATTCCCATATCCAAACCTGCAATTGAAAGGAACAATATAGATGCGAACTGTGTTTTTGGCATAAATTCCACCCAACGATCCCAAGAAAGTACTCTGATACCAAATGTAAGGAACCTCCAACAATTAATCAATTAAAATGCACAATATATTAGAAATAACAGAACACATAAGAGATTTATTGATCGTGGGCCCCTTCGAGGGGGCAACCTCCTTTGAGAAATATCAATACAAAATAACTCTTGGATGTTTTCATTGGCCTCAACACGTACTTATATACTAAGTCTATGCATCAATACTATGGATCAATACCATGGAACATGTAATACTACACGACAACTTACAAATCATATGCGTCCAATACTATGGATCAATACCATGGAACATATAATACTATGGAATAATACAAACTATGGATCAATACCATCACTACTACATTTTGACCCAAAAATCGATGGAAAAATCCGACGGTGCGTGGATTTATCTTTATAAACTTACCAAAAAACACAAGTGTACAATTTTTTTTTTTAAATGTGGCAACAAGCGTCGGATATGCGACGACGCGTTTAGTAAACGTCGGTGACACGACGTCTCTTTTAGTACACGTCGGTTAATCAACGGTTAAGAGAGCACGTTTAATAGGTCATATATATGAAATATGTATAGTCGTCGCATAGCCGACGTGTACTAAAAGAGACGTTGTTTAAATCCACGCGTCCTAAAATCGCCGTCGCATATTCGACGCTTGTGGCCATTATTTGCAAACACTCATATAAATAGAGATGTAGGCCTAGGTTCATGATCTCACACACTCACTCTCGCACAAATCTCTTGGACAAGAAATGCAAAATTCCTAACGAGTATTAGGGTTTGGTTTTTGGCCTTGTGCTTTTGTGGGGATCTTCCCACTTGGTCTTGGAATTTGGTCTTGCTCTTTGGTGACTTCTCTCTTGAAGTATCTCTTGGTTAATTTCTTGGTTTAGGGTTTGGTATTTGGCCTTGTGCCTTTGTGGGGATCTTCCCACTTGGTCTTGGAATTTGGTCTTGCTCTTTTTGTGACTTCTCTCTTGAAGTATCTCTTGGTTAATTTCTTGGTTTAGGGTTTGGTTTTTGGCCTTATGCCTTTGTGGGGATCTTCCCACTTGGTCTTGGATTTTGGTCTTGCTCTTTGGTGACTTCTCTCTTGAAGTATCTCTTGGTTAATTTCTAATTGGTTTATCATTGGTAAATATTTCTTGGAGAAAGTTTGTCCTCTTGTGTTAGGGTTTACCCTCACTAGTTAGGGTTTTCTCTTGTGGATTTGGCTTTGACTCTTGTGGAAAAGAAGATTCATCATATACTTGGTTTTGTTTTGAGTTAGGGTTTACCCTCACTTAGGGTTTGCTCTTGTGGATTTGGCTTTGACTCTTGTGGAAAAGAAGATTCATCATATACTTGGTCTTGTCTTGAGTACTTAGGGTTTACTCATGTGGATTTGGTTTTAACCATTGTGGAAAAGAGGACTCATCATATACTTGGTCTTGTCTTGAGTTAGGGTTTACTCATGTGGATTTGGTTTTAACCATTGTGGAAAAGAAAACTCAGTATATACTTGGTCTTGTCTTGAGTTAGGGTTGACTCATATATTGTGGATTTGGTTCTAACCCTTGTGGAAAAGAAGACTCATCATATACTTGGGTTTGCTCGTACTTTGTTCTTAGGGTTTGAGTAATAAAATGCCACATAACAATAATGTTACAGGTCATCAAGATCATCTAGAACAAAATCTAGAATTGCTTGCTAGGCTGTGGGATGGAGTGGAAAGAAGGGGTGATGGAAAATGTTATTGTCCTTGCAATCGATGTAGGGGCTTTAATAAGAGAAGGTTACTGATCTCAACAGCTAAAAAACATTGTAGGGAACATGGACATGTTGAGGGGGGGCATGAATATCATCCATTGGTAAGTCATAATTCATTATATATCATGCGGTCTGTTTGTGCCAGAAATTGTTTCCAGGCCACAAAGAAACAAGCCAACACAATCTCAAAAATACAACAAAGTAAAAGTAGGTTTTAGGCTAAGTTGCCAGGGTACTTGGGTACTAGGATGGGTATGGGTACGGGTACGCCACTTTTTGAAATAGGGTACTTGGGTACGTCGGGGTACTGTAGACATATATATATATAGATAGATATAATTTTATAATTTTATAATTAATAATTATATTAATATATTTATAATTAAATATAAATATAATTAATAAAACTGAAAATTAATCTAAATTAAAATTAATAATTATTAATACGAAAAAATTTAAAATTGAAAATCTTTAAAATTATTGCAGGAACATTTTCTTTTATGATAATCTGTCTGTAGCAATATCAAGGAACTCGGCCACTAGTTGTTGTTTACCTTTTGATTTATACCCATCCATGTTTGATTCCATTCAAATGCTTTTTTCCTTTTTGTTAGTGCGCTCCATTTTATGAAAGCTGTAAAAGCCTACTTGTCCTTTTGAAATGTCTCATGCAAACGTGTTTTAACTATTAGTATGAGGTTGCAAAAGGTCATCATGCTAAAAAACTTAGGTTGATTTTCCTAAACATTAAACTCGCCTTGATTTGTAGTTGGCAATGTGGCATCCTTGATAATTGGATTTTTAAGGACCCTAATTCGTTTTACCATTTTGTCAAAAAGCCAAGTTAATCCTATTTTCTGTTGCTAGGTTTGAAAAACTGGAAAGCAAGTTGACTGTCTTATTATAATTAGCATTTATGCTAATCCTACCAAAGCTACAAACAGGCCTTGAATAAAAGCTGCAGTTTATCTTGCTTGGTTGGTTAACTGTGGTTGGAAAGCATGCTAATTTGACCAAGCTAAAGTCATAAAAAAACTTGCTATTCTGAAACCTTAAGTGAAATTGGCCATTCCAACCTAGAACTCGATCTCCTTTTCATGTGGGGTAGGATTCCTAAAATTGTCAATGTTACTCCATGAGTGGATTTCATAACTGACAAGCTGTGTTGACATTGGAACTTTATTCTCGGGGGAAATTGTTAAAGTGATTAGATTACAGCAGGACTGAATATATGACAGTGAGATGGCAGTTTGTCAAATATTTCTATCCTGGAAACAATACTAAGCCTGGTGTGCTGATTAGACATAGCATAACCTTGGAAAAAGTGTGATGTGATGATATAACTTGTAAACATATTAGTTATTATACTGAAAGACAGCTAAATGAATGAGGTAAAAGCACTCTAATAGGCAGTTCTCATGCATGTTCTCTAATTACAGCCATGCAAACAGCATAAATTATGAGACAGAGCTATTGTAGTAGTTGTTTTTCTGAGTCATGTCCATTCATTAACACCATGTATATTGGGCTAGCCTTTGACATGAGCAACCTGAATCTTTAGTTTGGAAAGCATGCTAATGGGTGTATAACTTTTAAGTTGTATAATCTAAAGTTTTAAATTTACAGTATTACATTACTGTATAGTGTATTAGTAATTAGTAATTAGCAATAAAATAAGTTAATAAAAGACACTCATTCATAGAAGACAAGCACTACCAGCATACAAACCATAAACCGGAAATGAATTTATCAATTATGTAACTAAACAAGTTAAAAATGAAGCCAAAACACAGACTGAAGGGTAAAAAGGATCATATATATTTCATAATTCTGTTAAGCAAATACACATGAGAGTTACAGTACTTAGCTCATAAACAAGTCACAGACCTCCTTAAGCCTGCCAAAAATTGAACTCTGTTTCTGTCTTTCTTCTCACTCTAAATACTATTTTTTACAAAATTCGTTAGGGTCTAAACCCTAACTGCTTTCAACCAAATCCTCGATGGGTTAAAGTGAAATAAAGTCTTTCCTCTAGAACATAACTAAAAAACTAACTAATTAAAGCATCTATTAAAAGCTCCATAAGTAACTAGCTAACTGCCAACTCAAAGGTCTTTGGCAGCTTCGACTAGTAAGGCTATTCCATCCGAGATTTGAGCCTTTTTTCTATCTCTCTTCTGCTCAGCTTCTATCTCTGCTAACTTCCTTGTAAGCTTTTCATTCTTCTGCTGCAAGTCTTTGACATTCTGCTTCAATTCTGCATAATGCAAATCTGTGCTTCTCTTTCTCTTCAAGGCTTCTTTAGACACTGTTATTAGCTCTTGATAATTTTCATTCACTTCCTGTAAGTCTTCTCTTAGCCTTCTATTTGCTAAGACTAGGGCATCATTTGTCTCTTGCATGCATTTCATTTGATGCCTATATTGTTTGATGGTTCTTTGCAGGTTATCCATGTCTGAGTCAAAAACCTTCCCTGTTATGGTATTTTGCATCTCATTGGGCAGCCAAGGGACATTCAGTCTTCTGAAAATATCCTCATCTTCCTGTAACAGCTCTGAAGATACACCATGAAAAATAGGGTTCTCCTGACTTGTTGTTTCAATGGGTGTAGTTTCATCTATCAAGTTCTGATTTTCAGAATAAGAAACCTCAATTTCCTTCTTTTGTTGTTCCTTTATTATTTCATCTTTTAATTCCAGAAACACAGTAGATAATTTTGTTTGAGTAAGACTGCAATCTTCTGCTGACTTCAATGACCTTTTTTCTTTTGTATGCTCAGAAACTGGACTGTTTATAACTGCTTCCTTCTTGATCTTGAGTTCTTCATCTGAAGATTCATCATCAAGTACATTTATCTCTTCTGTCTTCATTCTAGGGTTTAGCAACTTTTTCATATTCAGCCTTAACTTGTTTTTAGATCTGGTTTTTGGTCTCCATTCTGAAACAAGTTCTTTTACCATCTTCAAATTTTTTCCTTGATGCTTAATTGTGGCTAGCTCTATACCTTCGATTTTGGTTTTCTTTTTCTTTGGCTTCTTTGTTTTATCTTCTTGACTGTACTTTTCTGTGTATTCAATCCCAGCTTCAGTTTTGAGAGTGAATTCATCCTCTTCTAGTAAATATCCCTCATCCTCAGATAGGACAGTGATGGGGCTTCTTCGTTGAACCTGAATGTCCTCTTTTTCTAGAGCACCCTTTTCTGTGACAAAAATTTTCTCTTCATTGAGAGTTTCTGCTGGCGCCATGTGTTTCTCAGGCTGATCTTCTTGTTGTGGAAACAATGAATATTTACCTTTACTGTCAGCTACAACCCTTTGAGGTTCATTGTTACCCTTCAAAGGTTCTGGTTCTTCTTCAAATTTAATCTCTTTTTTGTCTTCAGACTTGCTCTCCTGACCTAGTTTTCTGACTAGAGATTGACCTTTGTCTACACGCTTTTTAGCTTGCTGCTCTTTTTGCTTGGTCTGAAAACCAGACCAAAACAAGAAATGCTCCCATGTCTTCCCTTCTCATTGTAGAACTATGCCGATAATAAGCTTAATCAGACCATGATGGAAGATGGATTGTGTAGTATGATCATGATGCCCCTTAATCCTGCTTGACATCTTTTGCAGACTTCTGAATAAGAAGAAAGGAAGGTTCATTTTGGATTCACCAATCAGATGCTGTAGAAATCTAAAATGGTATTTGAAAACATAAGCATATCTGCCTTCATAAGTGATATAGCTTTGTAGAATTTTAATGGGCTGCACCCATTCATCCCTGACCTCCTGGATTAACACCCCTTTGCACCAGTCTGGAGTAATACCAGCTAAAAGGTACCTTTGATCATCAAAAGTGAAAGGCAATTTTTTGAACCACATTTCACCTTCATTCTTGACTCCTGTAGCTTCAACAACTAAATCCACAGTCAGTTTAAACTTTAAAGTATCAAATACTATCATGTCCTCCTTATAGCTTTGGGCAAATTTATAAGAAACCTCAGTGTTATAGCCATTGATTTTCCTGAAGAAAAAGCTTTGCACAATCTGGAAATTTGTCAATCCAATTTAGCTCAGTGGGTTCGATTCTATTTGTTTTGCCACTTTTACCCATCTTCTTTCAACAACTGAAACCTATGTACTTTTGGAGTTCTATTGATGAGCTAACAGGATGCTTTTAGATTTTGAAGAAGTAGTGGCTTAATGTATCGCTAAATTTCAAATTTCCACTTGTCACAGCATCTCAAAGAACTCTTAAACTGATCTATTTTTGACAGGAGCTTTGTTTAGAACCTATATTCATGTTTTCCCTAATGAATTTTAAGAAAACAAGCTTTTCTCAGAAAAAAAACCAATTTAGCAGCTGCTATCGGTTTAATGCGGAAAACCCTATTCTCGCTTTGTTGTGGATGTTTAAATCAATTTTTTAGGTACCTGGTTGTTCAATTCCTCTGTGCAAGTGTCTTCAGGTCTTTAATTCGCTACCAGCTGGCAGAACGAGCAAGCCGTAATTTCTCTGTAACTGCAACTTCTGGCTTTCAGGCACCTGTCCTCTCTCCACCTATTTTCCAACTTCGTAATGTATATGTGAAATAACTCCTTTCACGTCAAATTCGTCTAACACCTCCTCCTGTCATGATATGCACTGTTCCAGCTAATAATCTCCCCGATCTCTTCCACGATCCAACAGCACCTGTTTTCATAATTACTACTGGAGCAACATGTATGAACGGCCTTCATTCATGTGATTAGTCACTTAGCAATGAAACCATGCGAAAATTTAGATTAAAAAATAATGATTTCGGCTGGCGCGATATTCTTGTAGCGCCACTGTATTAACTTTTCATGATTGCGCTACAAGAATAATCTGCATTCAAATTTTGTCCCAATTTCAACTATTTTTCCAGTTTAAATGATAAACCACACTCTTTGAGTATGTTTGTGACATCCTTACTTAATATAAATCCTATTTATCCCTTCAAATCCTAAAAGAAAATAATAAGAAATCTAAAAGCAAGCAAAAAATTAAAAATTTCATTTGAAAATCAAAAATTTCCTAAAGGAAGCAAAATGAGAAAAATTTAGCAAACGAGCAAAATTAAAATCAAAATCACAATCAAAATATAAAATCGAAGGAAACAAGTTCATGACTTAACACGGTCTTTTATTGAGAGTTTTTGTAATTGTATATTGTATCATTTTTATTTTTGTTACTTATTAATCGACATGACTAACGTTCTTTGTTTGATGTTTTAATTGTAATTATAAAGCAAGGGCCTCCTAGGGCTGTTCTGAACATGGAGAATGTGGTAATTGCGGAACAACTAGCGCAGGAAGAACAATATGTAGGTCCTTCGAATACTGATCATGATCAAGTTAATGATGATCATATGGAATTAAACGATGATCATGACGATAACATAATTGAGGATGATGATGCAAATACATTAATCAATGATGCATTTAATGTTAGAATGGACGATGATCAACATCATGCACCGCCAATTGATGACTTTGAAGATATTAATGATTTACCTACACTTGAGAAGGCGACGGAACCGCTTTTTGAAGGCTCCCGCATAAGTGTTCTCTCTACTGTGTTGCTGATAATGAACTTGAAGGTTATGAATGGTTTTTCAAACACATCCATCACGCTGGTGTTAAGGTACACATGTGATTATATGTGATCCGTCGGATCTCAACTTTAGTGCATATACTCCAAAACTATGTCACACCTTTCAATCAAAACCACTTTGATCTTATAATATACTCCAAAAAATAAGGATGTATTTGTTGTCGTTAATATTATGCTCTTCAAATATTTATACTAACCATTTCTTTTAAATTTGTTGTAACAGATTGATAGGTGAATATTTGTTACCGGCATCAAATAAATTACCTCGCACATATCGAGATTTAACTTCCATCATGAAATATGTTGGAATGGAGTATCAAGCAATTGATGCATGTCCTAATGATCATATTTTATGTTATAATCAGTATGAGCTTGCAACAGAATGCCCTATATGTCATAGCAGTAGATACCGAACAGATCAACTAACCAAAAAGGTGTCTCATAAGGTTCTTCGTTATATTCCCATTATTCCATGCTTGCAACGACTGTTTAGGTGCAAAAACATAGCACAATTTATGGATTACCACGGACGGAATAGAAGTGGAGATGATATTCTTCGAATGCCTGCAGATGGTTCTGCATTTACAGACATGGAGGAAAAATGGCCACACATTAAAGAAGAACCTCGTAATGCTAGACTTTCTTTGGCAGCGGATGGTGTCAATCCATTTGCAGAGATGAGATCTACTAACTCGGTCTGGCCTGTTTTTGTTATCAACAATAACATTCCTCCATGGATGTCAATAAAGAGGGAGCATATAATGTTGGCAATGATTGTTCCAGGTATAATTTGTACTTTAGAACAGTGTTTTTTTAATGCATTAGTATTTAATTTGTCATGAAGATCAATATTGTTGCATATTCATGTCATATATATTTTTCATTTACTTATATGTATTGTATTTGTTGTTTTCTTTTAGGTAAGTTCCAAGTTAAAGATATGAATGTATATATCGAGCCTCTTGTTGATGAACTACTTAAGCTATGGAATGGTGTCACTATGTATGATGTCTCTAGACCAGTAGGGCAAAGGGAATTTCAATTCCATGCAATGCTTTCCTGGACAATTCATGATGCTCCAGGGCTAACACATTTTTGTGGTCTTCAAACAAAGGGAAAATTTGCATGTCCAGTTTGTGGTCCCAAGATGAAATATCGTCATTCAAAGAGTTTGTCAAAGGTAGTGTTTGATGAGTATAGGCACTTCCTCTCTAAGAATCATAGGTATCGAACTACCGAAAAACATCTTTTTAATGGGAAAGAGGAGACCACATTAAAACCACGGAGAATGACACCTCACATATGGAAGTTGCAATATAATAGAAATCGTCAAGGTATGATTCAATTTGTCTATCTTATATATTCATATTGATCATCTCTTATATGTTTTTAATGTTTTATTTTGGATTGTATTAATTTTTTTTACTGTAATATACTACATTTTAATCTCTTTAACTTATATATTGATTACTAATGGTCTGCATGAACATCATGAAGGTGTAAATGGGCTTCCACGAGGAATGAAAAGTTATCCGAAACAATTTAGTAGGCTGCCTTACTATGAGCACTTACTAGTTGTTCATTTGTTTGATACAATGCATATCGGAAAGAATGTAACTGAAACACTATGGCGAATATTAGACGGAAGGAGTGACAAAGAAAAAATTGTCAAAATTTGCAGTGACATTCATGAATCCAATCATGCAATGAAAGATATCATTGAACATTTAAACAACGATGGAGACCAAATTAATATAAGGTCACTTCCATGGTTATTGACTGAGCAACAAAGCAATGCAGTAAAAGAAGTGATACAAAAAATGAAATTTCCCACAGGATTTTGTTCGAACATAAAGAATATCTTAACAAGGAAAGGTGATTTTGGCGGGGTAAAAACACATGATTGGCATATCTTCATTAAGGTAATTATATTTTTGGTATATATATTGGTATATTACAATACTGCATGTTTTTTGTTTACTTCTTTTCTTAATTTTGAAAAATATATTGATGAGATGTGTTCATTCATGTTACAGTATGTTCTACCTGTATCTCTCCCAGAAAACTTTGACAATAATGTCAAACAGGTCATATATGATCTTGGAAAATACATGAGGTAATTAGAAACAATATTTTTCACGCATCATCATGTAATTTGTTTAATTCGTTGTATAACTTATATGAATTGACATTTGTTTTAGTCAATCATGTAGATTTGTACTACAATCTTAAATTTTCGTCGTTAAATGATATCATTATTTTCTTGCTTTACATGTAGATGGTTGTCATCGAAAGAAATCCACAAAGAAGATATAAAGTATTGGAAGAGAGAAATTCCTCGTTTAATGTGTCAAATGCAGAGATTTCTACCTTCGACATTTTTCAATGCACAAGAACACTACCTCATACACCAAGTTGAGGAGATTGAATTGTGTGGACCTATACATGCAAGGTCCATGTGGATGGTTGAGAGGCACTTGAAATTTATGAAGGCTTTAGTTAGACAAAGAGCACGTCCAGAGGGTTCTACGGTGGAGGGATATATGGTATTTCAAGCCATGGTGTATATTGTTGAATATCTTCCAGGGTTGTGGTCTATTAAGACCGAATTAGATCGATGCATTGGTGATCCAAATTCCACTAAGAAATTAGAAGGAGAGTACCTGATGGGGAAAGGTAAATCGAGGAAGGTCAAAGGTAATTATTAAATGGTGTTATAGATTAATAATGTTAATACATTTTAATAGTATCGTACATAATTATTTCATTTTTAATATTCATTAATGATATGCATCATTAATATTTATAATGTTACACTGCGTTAAGTAATTATAAATTTTTGAGTTGATTTATGTAATTTTATTTTCATGCAGTTGGTCGCGAGTGGGATGCACTACATTTGTACGTCGCAAACAATCTTGATTGGATGAAGGTATGGATTGAACGATGTAATCAATCTGGTCGAGGACTATCATGGGAAGTTGTGGCTTCATTGGTTAAAGAAGCACATCACAATGGAGATGTCAATCTAACAGAAAGGGAAATCGATTTAGCAGATGGTTTAAAAGATAAACAGGTAAGCATGATATTATAAATATATAAGCCATAATATTTTCAATTACGTCGATATTCATGTTCATCTTGATTAATTTCATTTTATTTGCATACTTTAAGAACATAAAATACTTACTAGTTTACATGGAAAAAAAAAATACTTACTAGTTCATTATCAATTGCAGGTAAAACACCACAAGGCTATGTGGTGCAACGGTCGTAAATATCGCATTAAAAAGTTGGATGACAGAAGGAAAACATGTGATTCTAGGATAAGTGCAGTCTTTGAGGTCACTAATGTTTCATCTAGAAGCGACAGACGTCCAGAATTGTCAGAAAATCGATATCATGGATATTTGGAAGATATCATTGACTGTGACTTTAAGTCATTCAAAATAATTCTTTTTGTTGTGAAATGGTACAGGCTACGATTGAATCGATTTGATCCCGATAGAACTGTTATTGAACATCCTAATGGATTTACCATGGTCAATACAAGGTCGCTTGAGTCACGAACGTTAGAGCCCTATGTTCTTCCAAGTCAATGTGAACAGGTATTTTACTCAGAAGTTCCTGGTAGACAGGGTTGGTCGTTTGTTATTAGACATGATCCAAGAGGAAGGCCGGTAAAGTATAATATTGTAGAGGAAGCTGAAGAGGGTGTTGAAGAAGAAGGTGATCATGTAGAGGATCAACATGAGTTGGATGTTGATGATCATAATGTTACGCAGGAAGATGTTGAAGAGTTAGTTGAAGAAGATGATGTTAGAGACAATGTTCATGATGAAGATGATATTGACGATCATGATCAATTTATTGAAACTAATTACAGTGACGACGATGATGATATAGCTGCCTCTAATCCTTATAATGTTGAATCTGGATCAGATGATATAGATGCAGACTTAGATGGAGAACATGATCATGAAGTGCATTGAACATCATTCCAAGTGATGTGAGGGGGGGGGGGGGGGCAGATGAGCTTCCACCTTCACGTGGTTGTCCCTGTTGAGTAGAGAATATTAAGATATTCTTGAAACAAAGAGAAGCTCGTTAAGGTATTTTACTCAGAAGTTCCTGGTAGACGGGGTTGGTCGTTTGTTATTAGACATGATCTAAGAGCTGGAAGGCAGGTAAAGTATAATATTGTAGAGTAATGCTTTTACTAGTTTGGCTAGTATCATGCGGATAAGACTTAGTGGGAGGATAGGTCACGGGTTCGACTTATCCGCCTTATTCATTTTGGCATAACAAATGTTGTTTTTAAATTATGGTTACAACCATATGCTACCCGCCAAAATTCTACTCTTTTACATATTTTAAAACATAAAAGTTTTTAAACCCACGCCAACAGTAGCAGAGCTATAGGGTTTAAACAGTCCCGTGCGAACAGTAGCAAAGCTATAGGTTTTAAACCCACGCAGCATTCGTTCCTTTTCCTCCCTTGTTTACGCATAAGCAGTACCAGATGTGATGCAATATGTTGAGCTTTAATAGGTAGAATAGAGGTGGCTAGAGCTTGGGTAGGGGTTTAAGAAGCAAATTAGGTAGCAGGAGCAGTCCGCCATTTCGATTTGGAGCAGTCTGCCATTTCGTCGATTTGGAGAAGTCTGCCATTTTGATTTGGAGAAGATTCAGTCCGCCATTTCGATTTGAAGCTTAGTCCATTCAACCCCGCCATTTTGATTTGAAGCTCAGTCCGCCATTTCGATTTGAAGCTCAGTCGATTCAGCCATTTCGATTTGAAGCTCAGTCCATTCAGCCATTTCGATTTGAAGCTCAGTCCATTCAGCCATCTTGATTTGGAGCTACCATTCCATTCCAAATGTCTTCAGTAAGTGACATTCTCATCCATAGCTTCATTTGCCTGATATGCACACTGTGTGGGACATTACATCTATAAATGTTCATTCTGTAGTCGGTCCAAGTCCTCCAACTAGAAACTTGGCTTATTGATGCAGGCACCACCTGCAATACCTAAGCAGACCCTTGATTCCCAAATTTTCTGTACTGGAATCTTCACTTAATACAGTCCTTTACCATTCTTCTTTTAGTTTTTCTTAGTTTCCAATTAACTCTGTGACAGAACTAAAAATAGACAACTGTCACTATACTTGGCAATTCTATCAAAATTGAGCAAGACTTCTCTATTAACGAATTAAACACTTTACCTTTTTCTTAGCCCTCAACGGAATTTACTTTACACCCAAAGGTTAAACGCCACATGACCTAAGCCCCAACGGAAAATCACTTATCGTACCAATTGTACCTTCTTTTCATTTTCCGCTTCCACCCAATGCACGACACGTATCTCTCAGTGGAAAACTCCACGTTGCCTCGAGCTTTGAACCGTCACTTTCCGCTGTGATCGTGATCGTTGATTTTTGACTTCACAACTCCGCTCTCATCCTGATCGTTAATCTCCTATGTGATCAGAACCATCCATTACTTAGCTCATCAATCTCCGCTCTGTTCTCGATCGTTGATCCCCAAATGTTATACATATGAGCGCCACTTATAGACTGTACATGTGAGCTAGGGCTTCTGCACTGTGACAATTATGATGACTCACAAACCATTACAATATTCCATGGAATCGTTGTTTCCCTTAACGAATCAGATGTATACTCAAAATAGAAGGCTAATCAAATCCCACACGGTTGAACAAAATGTTAACATATATATAGACTGTATTTTACCCTAGGATATACACTGTAACGTTTCCAATAATTCACACTTCATTTCACTATTCCTTAAACTCGATGCTTTCAGATGAAATTGATGAATCATATGTATCCAACCAATGATAATAGAAATATCACAACATATACAGATGAGATGAATCATATATACTAAGATTTTACACAGTAGAGAGGAAATTTAATGATTCTCCATCATTTTATTACATTTCACTGTGTGTAATCAATCACACTCTACACCCTGCTCTCTCTTCTCGAGCTCTGTGAGCTAACCTTCATCTAGGCTAAGCTACCTATTCAAAATACTAAAGACTGCATTTATTTACAATGGATTTCTGTTTCCAGATCCTATGATTAAGGAACAGATTCCTTAATAACCTCAACTGACCCCTACGACTCATCATTGACTCACTAACAATTAACAAACCTTATCTTATCTTTTACAAGTGGAAAGGATCTAGAATCCTTGACCATTATTCAAATTTTTCACAAAAATAACAATTTACACAAATGTGAGACCCTAGGTCTCTTTGACTTCTGTTGACCTTGATGAAGTCATGGGTGACTTCTTTTTCATGAGCCTATGCTCCTGCATCACTTATGTCACCCTATACCGATGCCATCACATCCTTCCAAAATGATCTCTAAGGACTTTGTGACTAGTGCAGCAAAGTTGTGTTAGAAATCATGAGATAGAGGATTTGTGATTAATTCAATAAATACCCTATCCCAATAAGATAAACACAAGATAGATGTATCGCATACCATATGTTTGTGCCAGAAATTGTTTCCAAGGCCAGAGAAACAAGCCAACACAATCTCAAACAAAATTCAATAAAGAAAACAAAGTTTAAAGGTTTTTGTAATGTGTTTTTGGTTGTGAACTTTGGGAACACACAGGGAATGCATTCATGAGCAAAATAACTACTGAATCATAAACAAAAGAAGATAAAGATGCATAATATATCTAACAAGATCCAATAGAAACAGTATTGAGGTCCATACATAAATGACAAGCATTACCAGCATATAAACATAAACCAGTAAATGAATATATCAATTAAGCAACTAGACAAGCTGAAAAATGAAGCCAACATAGAAAACTGAAGGGTAAAAGTCACATATATCTCATAATTTCATCATCAACTGCATACAAGAGTTTTGTACTTAACTCATGAACAACTTTGAAAACCAACTGAGTTTGAGGACCTCCTGAAAGCTCCCAAAAATCGAACCCTCTCCATGACTTTCTAACCTCTCTAAATACTAATCTTTACAAAATCAGTTAGGGATTTAACCCTAACTGCCTTCCATCTATTCGATGAGGTAAAGTGAAATGTACAATATTACAAAATTACAAATATGCTAAAAATAGTAAATCACTAACACATGTGTTTATCAACTAGTGACCACTAACTAAATGAACAACTGACTTATCCATCTTTTGCTGCTTCAGCCAGCAGAGCGATACCATCTGATGTTTGATCTTTCTTCTTAGCTTTCTTCTGCTCCTGCTCCATGTCATTTATCTTCTTGATGAGTTCCTCATTTCTCTGCTGCAGGTTCTGGACTGTCTTCTCCAATTCTGTGCAATGCATGTCAGTAGTTCTTTTTCTCTTTAGTGCTTCCTTTGCTTCTGCTATCAATTCCTGAAAATGGTCATTTACATCCTGTAGGTCTTCTCTCAACCTTCTGTTAGCCATCATTAATCTATCATTGACCTCTTGCATGTAACTCATCTGATGTTTGTACTGCTTAACAGTTTTCTGCAAATTCTCTCTGTCAGAGTCAAATAGTTTGTCTATTGTAGGATCTTGTTCCTCATCAGGTCTCCAAGGTATATCAATTTTTTTGAAGATTTCAGCCTCTTCAATTAACAGGTCTACAGGGGTGTCTTCAATGCTAGGATTTTCCTCACCTGTTGCTTCAACTTAAGGAGTTTCTTCTTTTGACTGTGGCTTCTTTTTGTCTAATTCTGGTTTATCATCCATGGAATCCTCATCTAGGACAGTAACTTCATTTGTATTTAATCTGGGATTGAGCAATTTCTTCATGTTCAGTCTTAGCTTGTTCTTTGACCTGGTTTTAGGCCTCCAATGTGATGCTGCTTCTGCCATCATTTTCAGTTCCTTTCCTTGATGCTGGATAGCAGCCAACTCTACTACTTCAAGTTTATTTCTTTTTCTGTTAGGTTTTGTTGTTTTGCTGTCTGAAGTAGGGATTTCTTTTCCTATTTCAACCTTGACTTCTGTTTTGGAGATGGGCTGCTCTTCCTCCAATAAATATCCCTCATCATCTGATAGAATGGTGATAGGGCTTCTCTGTTGAGTTTGAATCTCCTCCTTAGGGACAGCAACCTCTCTTATATCAGCAGCTTTCACTTCATGAGAATCCTCTGCAGGTGCCAAATACTGTTCAGGTTGCTCTTTCTCATCTACAAACAGTGAGTACTTTCCTTTAAGACTGGCTGAGAATAGTTTTGGTTTATTATCTTCCTCCACATGATCTGATGCTTCCTCAACTTTAACCTCTTCCTTATCTTCAAGTTTAGACTTCTGACCTAATTTTCTCATCAAAACCTTACCCTTGTCTACTTGCCTCTTAGGTTTCTGATCTTCTTTTTTGGTTTGAAAGTTAGACCAAAAGATGAAAAAGTCCCAGGTCTTCCCTTCATGCTGCAAAACAGTGCTAATAATCAACTTAATTAGCCCATGGTGAAAGATAGACTGAGAAGAATGGTCTATCTGCCCTTTCACCCTGTTGGACATCTTCTGCAAACTTTTCAAAAAGAAGAATGGTAGGTTCATCTTGGACACCCCCACCATGTGCTGAAGGAATCTGAAGTGGTACTTGTATACATAAGCATATCTGCCCTCGCAAGTAATATAGCTCTGCAGTATTCTAATTGGCTCAACCCATTCCTTTCTGAAATTTTGAATAAGGACGCCTTTATTCCAATCAGGGGTGACATTTGGTAAAAGATATCTTTGTGGATCAAAGTCAAAAGGCAGTTTCTTAAACCATGGTTCACCCTCATTCTTAATCCCTGTAGCTTCTGAAATCAGCTTTACTGTCAGCCTGAATTTAAGAGTATCAAAGATCACCATGTCATTTTTAAAACCCTGAGCAAACTTACAGGAAACTTCTGCATTATACCCATCTATACTTCTTGAAAAAGTCCATCCAACCAGCTTGTTGAAACAGCTCAACACATCCAGGGAGTTTTTCAATCCATCCTACATCAGTAGGTTCGGCTCTGTTTATCTTACCACTCCTGCCCATTCTTCTTCAATTACTGAAAACTGAATAACTTATAGGATTCTTAAATTTAATCCAATTTAGCTCTCAGGAATCTTAGTATCAAAATGATTCTCAAGTCTTTAGCTCCTCGCTGCCTCTATCTGGTTCCAAAAACAGTAAGCTCCAATACCTAGCACACTAGCTCTCCCTGCAACTTCAAATATTCGGTATCCTTTTGTATTGTTTTCAAACAGAAGAGCAATTTAGGAGGTTGAAAATACTGTCAAATGTATAGGTTCCTCACATCACTACAACCTTAGCTTTCACAGGGTCATATTTCATAAAAAAAAACTACTATCTTCAACCCTCGCTCAGCCTGGCGTCTCAGAGCATCAGAAATAACTATTTCTCTGGCCGAAATTGCATTTAAAAACACAATTTAACGTTTCCTTTGATCAATTTTGACAGAGTAAGCCTCAGCGAAAAAAAACCCAAATCTGCAGTTATATTGGCTTTTCAGGAAATACCTTTAAATTGCTCATCTGCAGTTATTTAAAATCACAACTTGAGTTGTCAAATGAGTCACCTTGGATGTACAGAGGTCCTCCAACGTTCAATTTAACTACTAGTAACGAAATTAGGAAGCCCTAACTTCATGTGAAGCCATCAAAACCTCTTCTTTGTTCAGCAGCGACAATGTCTGATTTTTTAGTGGTTATGGCTACTCCACTAAGTCCTTCGTCTTTGAATGTGCCTGTAAATGACAAACTCATCCCACATTTACCTCAAACCATACTGCTACCTGTCAAAAGGAATTACATCTGGGCTCATGATGAGCACGATTTCCTCACAATGTGTAACCACTTGGAATCATGATGTTCCCTGCATCAACACGTAAGGAATTCTCTAAAACATGTAATTAGTCATTCATCATTCCAAACGTGCCAAAATTTGCTAAAAAATCGGAGGAATTTTGGAGTCGCGATATTCTTTTAGCGCGCCTTTGGTGATTTTGAGCTCCAGCGCTACAAGAATAATTTTAACACTGTTTTGGTGCTTTTTCACAGCTTTTTGTCATTTTGCATAGAGTTCTAAAGCTGTCAGAGTGATGATTATACATGACTATACTTAGAGTATGGTTTATGAACCCATTATTTGATATGATGACTTTTAAACCCTTTAACAAAAACAAACCTAAAGTTTAAAACTTGAAAATTTCACAAGCAAGCCCAAAATTTCATATAAAAACTAAAGAAAATTTCCTAAAAGAGGGAGAAATCAAAACAGTGCAAATAAATAACTTAAAATAAAATGCAAATCAAACAAAATTTGAAGGAACAAATTACTGACTTAACACCATAAACACATATAAAGACTTCAAGAGAGTGTGCAATAGATAGGATGCCCTTGGGCTAATGAATAATTCAATTGAATGAGATGATTACAATCCACAACCACCCACAGGTCCACGCATTAAGGGCCTCAATTACCCACCTAGTGGTTTGGCACATGGCCACAAGTGAATATTAGCCAAGATATCTCAACACCCCCCGCCCTTGATTTTCCCCGTGTATTGGTTTCAGTTCGAAATTAATGTTTTTAATTACTTTTTTGCAGTCAGCTGATCGGGGCAAGTCCCCAATGGAGCCTGGGAGGCTGACACCCCCCTACAGGCAACAGGTATATATACCACATTTTTACTTACCTGCTTCTTTAGAAAGTACATTTGTTTAATTATGATATCAACGTGGCCAATATTTTGTTTGTAGGCTGAGGGTCAAGGTAGGAGCCCCATGACAGATGATATGTCGACAGATGTTAGCACGCCACGCTCATCGGGTCATGAGCAGGTATATAGCACGTTGTGAATTTTAGAAACTGTATTTATACATATTTATGTTATCTAATTATATCAATGATTTCAAATTGATATTAATGTTTTCTATTTTTATGTCGGATGCTACTTATCTATAGATGGATCCAAAGGATATGGATTTGGGGCACATTCTTGATGATGTTGACCTCAAGAATTCAAAGAATATCCGGGATGCAGTTCAAAAAGCAAAAACAAAATTAAATCAGGAGGTCGTCAATCTGCTTATATCGAATACGCAAATGACGCAGGATGAGACTCAAGCAAAGATAGATCGTGTGTTGCTTAAAGTAAAGCGCGTGGATGTAAGCTACAAACTCTTTCATTATAAGTCTATTCCAAATGCAATTTTTTTTCCTATTCGTATATGAGTAACTAAAATATTATTTGTTTCTACAGGAATATTTTTTCCCTGGTGAGAGGCATGCTGGTACCATTGAGCATGACACCCCCTTCGCCACTAATCATGTATCGTTGCCGTCTGGCCAGTCGGAAACACAAAATGAGACACCCCAGATGGAACATGAGAGTGCCGATGAGGATCAGGGGCCAGTACATGGAGAAGAGCATGACTTTGATGCTGTCGTCCCAGCATTTCCTGGATCTTTCCGTGTCACTAGCACGGGAACATTTGAGACTACTTTTTTGGTGGACGAAGATCTCATTCCCTAGAAGATGGAGAAGATTCCAGGTACTATTTACAAAATGTTTTAACTATATATTATAATTTTATTGGAATGTAATTATGCATCATTCTTTTTACACTAATTAACACATACTAGTTTTTGTAGGAAATGATGTCTTTTATAAACATCTTAACGATTGGTCTTTAGAGTTGTTTGGGCCCACTATCCGCACATGGTGGAACCAGCAGAGTAAAGTTTTGAAAGATGAGCTTATTGCTCGCTTGGTTGGGTTTTTTGGTGCCGAAACCTTCAACCAAAAAAAGGTTCTCGAAAAAGCTGGCCAACATTTACATTATGTACGGGAGCAATATCGGAACAACTTAGCAGATAATCCAAAGTATGAGCGCCCTCCGATGATTCCAACAACGGAGTGGAAAGGCTTGCTGGATGATGCAAGGGAGAAAGCTGCGAAAATAGCGGGCAAGCCAGTACCCGAGTCAGCTAGAAGGTATGCAATACTTTCAGCAATGCAATTATATGTTTATTACACTTTATTTTCCATTTTTTTGCAATGTCTAATGTATTTAAAAATACTTTTATAGGCTACCAGATACGTCGAAGGCCACCCAGGCAAGAATAGAAAAACATGGGCAACACAAGCTTGGCCCTGGTGGATATTCCAACCTGCAAGCATGAATCGTAAGTATGATCAATAATTATTTTATTGTATAGAAATTATAGATTGCATTTAAAATTGTTTTCATGATGATATAACAACAACAATGATGATCTAATTGAAAATTACAGGCTCAAAGATTCCACGATTTGCCAATGGAGGAAGACATGAGGATCGGCTACCAACACGGGTTTTCAGGCGTTGTTGAACATCAAACAAGCAGCCGTGGTAGCCAAGCAAATTCTTCCAGTGATCCATCCTGCGAACAGGTAACTACAATAAACAAATTCTATTTAAGCTTGATTCATTGTGTTCTATAGTCATTAATAAACTAGTACATAAAATATTGAGTCTCTTTGTGTTAAGCCACACAATGAAGGTAGAGAAAATGCAGAGGATGGAGGAGAAAGAGATACTGAATTTCATGTTGATCGAAATCCAGGTAATAAATATTCTTGTGTTAAAAAAAAACTAGCATGGATTAAAGTCTCAAATATTAAATTGCAAATACTATATTGTTGTAAGTGTTGATGTTTTAATGCAGAGGGTCTTCATGTGCAACTTGAGGCAGCAGCACAAGATCAAACGTAGGAAATTCATGTCACCCATGAGTTGCCAGGTACAAATCACCGCTCTAATGTTTTTGCTTAATGAAGGACTTACAATGATTATAATAGTAAAAACATGTCAAGTAATTAATATTTCTTCATTTTTCCAGTACATCCTGGCACCTTACAGCAGCCGCATACACGTCGTGAGCACATGACCCATCGACAAACACGATCACAAGAAGCTATAGAGGGCATAGGAAACAAAAAACAATTTGTAGAAGAGGATGTCACACTTAGAGAATTTGTGGAGAGAAAAAAGCGTCAAAAAAGTAGTGATTGTAATAAGTACACTATTACATTATTTTTTTATGCATTGTCCTCGGATATTATTTTTGATATTATGGAGTAATGTCTTCAACTATTTATTTTTTTCTATGTACGAATGAATGAATGAGTTAATTAATGAATGCTATAAACTAATTAATGATCGAATGCACGTAATTCCTTTAAGACAAGAAACTCACGATGTTCGCACAAAAGATCATTTATTTCCAAGCACGTGCATTGGGTATGGGGAATTGAGAGTGATGTGAGGGGGGGGAGGGGCCATATGAGCTTCCACCTTCACGTGGTTGGCCCTGTTTAGTAGATAATATTAAACTATTCTCGAAACAGAGAGGAGCTCAATAAGGTAAAATGCATGCATTATTACAATGTTTCTTTCTTATGACCAGATACGTTGTTTCTTTCTTCTAGCTAACTATAGACATGCATTTTCTTTATACTGCAGAGTGAGAATCTTGATGGGCTGGAGCTTTCTGGTTTGGAATATCTTCAAAGTCTCAGGATGAGGATCATTGGAATCCATTATGTGCATCAATACCTCAACATCTTTTGCAAACTCTACATCCGGCTCCAAATCCACAAATATGAAGAGGTACCCATCCTTCAATTTAATTTAGGTTTTCTATTGATTTTTCAATGTGAAGTAGAAAAGAAGGGTTCAGTAAATCATTCCCAATAAATAGATGAAAGCCAGTGGATGAACAGCAGGCCTGTAGCAGAGGTATTGAGGTTTTATATAGTCTTAGTGTGTTGCAACTAACGAAGTTCCTAAGGTAAATTTCATGGTAGTTCTCACATTGATAATCTGGAATTGGTTTGCTAATATGATTAGTGGGTTGTCATTAGACGTTCATAAGGTGGATCTTGCAAATCTCAATAATGGTGATTTGTCATTCTTTAAACCATTTCATCTGTCCCAGGGTATAGAAGACCCTAGAATATCCTGTTAACCAGCACAAGGTCATGTTGTCAACAAACCCAGTGAGGACTTGTGATGATCGAGAAATACAATACGGTAAGTCTTGTATTTTTGTCTTATTTTTAAATTAATAATTTAATATATGTGGTGGCTTTGATTGAAATTGCCCATAACACTGACTTATGCATAGCTGAGACCTGCTTTTGAATATTCTGTCATATGTAGTTATGTATGTAAGGGCTTGGTATGAATGGATGACATGTGTACTATATGTGTAGTATGCTTCCTCTTGCCATTGCTATGTGTGTAGAACTCTGTTGTTCCTAACCTCTGTTGTTGATATTCTCCTAGTTATAGCTGTAACAAAAGTGTATTTTCAAGGTATTTGAGGGAAGTTCCAACAGCTTCTCATGTTTGCAATTGGGATTATACCATTTGGACATCCAATTGGAATGGGATCAAAGTAAGAATTTCTTATTCTTCATGTTTGTTTGAACATCATTCTTCATTTGTCCCACAAAGTTTAAAGGGATTGAAATGAGATGCCCCCCCCCTTCCTCTTCTCAAATTCATGGGTGTTGTTATCACTCCGTAATTTCTTGAGGTTGTGTTCAAGAAACCCAAAGGTAACATACAACCAATCTTTAGGATGACTGTCTGACTCAGCCAACCAGAGAGGGCTCTCTCTTTGTCACTGTATGATAAATGTATCAAGGAATAGGAGAAACAAGGCCATATTCTCAAGGTAACAAGTGTTTTCAATGGTGATCAAGGTGTTGGGAAAGTTCAAGAGTAAAGAACATTGGGCAATGGAGTCAAGGATTGAGGCTTAAATCAAATGAAAGAGTAAATCAGGTCACAGAGGTTTAAGGCCTTTTGCATGCATTTGGCACAGATCATTAAACTTTAAAGGTGATAGCAGAAGGTAGAGAAGTGATTGTTTATTTTCAGGAGAATGTGACTATGAATTCCTTAAATAAACAGGAAAGACTTATGAAAGACAGGGAAAAGTAAATTATAATAGAGCACCAGAACACCAACGATGAATTCTATTACAGTTTATCTTTCAAAGGTATTTAATGTAAATACTGTGGAGCATGGAAACATGAATTCCAAAGATTTAAATTAACAGTAAAGAAGAGGAAATAACATAGATGAATGAATTTCACATAGAAGACATTCTGCAACAAAACTTGGAAGGAATCTTAAACATGAGAAAACCTGTATGTCTGTTCTTTCATTGAAGTTCACAAAATCCCAGATACACGAGTCTTTTCTTCTTTACAATATGAATTTCTTCAACCAAAGACCAACCCTCTCCCTATCGAAGTAGGGTCTATTTGTAGTTAATCTATTCAAAGGAGAGATGCAAAAAACTAGGAAACGGTTACATACGTGGGGATCATGTCCCAACAAAATAGCTTAAATCCTATCTTCTAAAACAAATGGCATAGTGACCATTTATTACATAACCAACTCTACAAAAAGAAATGACAGCTGTATGAATATTTATGAGGTCGATAATCCTTTTAGGATCAACAATATCCTATTCATTTCCAGGATGGAAAGAGATATCATTGATGTTTTCTGATAATTTTAGCCTTCAAAGGCGCATACTGTTTGAATAGGCTCACTTGATTTCAAGCTCGCTTGATTAACTTGTCATCTTCCTCTGAATATTTCCAAAACAACTGTAAATAAAGTATCTGTGTGACTGTTGCTTACTGTAGTAACTGCAGACAACAAGCTAGCATCATGGACTCCCTAAAACTTCTTCTGCAGGATCTAAACTTTATAGTTCTTAGCAACAGTATCAAATATATGACAACCTTGACTTACTTATGCTTCACGGACATCTAACTGGCACTTCCTGGACCTGAACTTGGTATAAGAACTCGTGCTCCCACCCTGAATACTTCATTCCAAGCATCATCCTTTGGAACAGAAGCATCAGATAATTCTTCCATCAGCACATCTAGCTCTATTAAAAGACCTTCTGTAAAGACAAGCAATTTAGATTTAACCTCCCTGAAAAGTAATGGAAGTTCGAAGTCCTGCCTCATTTTGCTTACTACCACCATGCCTTTAAGTCCTTTTACCATATCATTAAATTTGCTATGGTCTGATCTGGCTTTAATAAACATTTCTTTATATTCAGGCCATGCTATTAGCATATTCTCATCATCCCAAAAGGATGGTAAACCATAACAAATCAATGGTAAAAAGGCTTGATTGAACTCCTGCACTTGCCTTTTAATCTGGGACATCTTTCCTCTGACTGAATTCAACAGAGTATATTTTTGCAACACCCTCCTGGCATCTACTAATAGAACAATTCTGTTACTCACCTTTAAAAACTGTAACTCAGAAGCAAGAGCTTTACTGAGGAAAATAATTGCGTTTTGAGCTACCTCTTGAGTTCTGTTAATTAACGTTTCCTCAGCTAATTTACATTTGTTGGATTCCACTCCCAATGCCTTCTCATGCTCCTCCACAATCATCAATTGAGGCCTGAAAGCATTGATATCTGCTATCAATTCATCCCAAAGCAAATTCTTTGCACCTTCCAGTGGCAGAACTCCCTTGGTTTTCTCTTTCAACTTATAAATCTTATCTTTCAGTTTATCATTTTCTTCTTTGAGCATGATGATTTCCTGCTCTCTAGGATCCTGAGCTTTAATCTCTTCAATCTGCAGTTTAAGTTCAGAAATTGTGTCCTGTAAGTTTGAAACCTTCTCCTTGAAATTCTCAATTTCAGCTTCATGTACAGACATATTTGCAATGTCATGTATGATCTGGTCCATTGGTGACAAAGGACTAGTTCCCCTGTTTGATTTCAATTGTTCAATTTATTGAAGTAATTTACCATTCTCTTTCTCCAATGCCTCTTTTTGCTCCTGAAGGACTAGAATTTTGGCATTATCTTCCACAACCTTTGCATTCAAACCAGCTATCTCTTCATGCAACTTAACCAAATTAGGTGAAGGTGTAGTATCAACATTAACATTTACAGCTTTATCCCTCCTTCTAACTGTCTTAATAGTTTTGACTTTGACTGTTGGCTGGGTTTCTGCCCCTTGTGCAGGTGGAAACTCTTTATATGAAGCCAACTCAATTTGTAAATAAGCCACCTGTGTAGACCATGCTTTGTTTGCAGCTTTCTCCTGCTTCAGGTGAGCTTCCATTTTTTTTTATTTTCTGCACTGCATTCTTATGTGCCAAGGTCACCCTAGTCAAGTCAGCATAAAGGACTTCACTGGCTTGTTTGTGGAACCAAATCTTGTCAGGAGTTGGTAATTGATCCATTTCTAAACAAATCTCAGAATCCTTTTCATCATCAGTGATGGCCAAACTTAAAGATCCAGTTGTTGAATCCCTCACTGTTATCAATGTTGTCTTCATATCAGATTTTTCTTTGAGTTGATTCAATTTTTTTGCTCTTGCATCACAGACTCATTTCTCTGATCAATGTAATGTTTGAGGAGACTCTGCTTGTTTTGAAATTGACCTTCAGCAGCTGCAGCATAGCTATATTTCTTGTATTGCAGGACCGGTACAGGGGGTAGTTTACTGCTTTCTTTAGGTTTTGCAGTAGTATTTTCAACTCTGGTTTGTGATACCTCTTCTTGAATAATAGTAGGGGTGATAACTAGCTCCCTTATCATATCAACATCAATGATCTATGTATCCATGGCAGTTTTCTGCTTTTTAGATGTCTCAGGTTCCTTTGTATCCATCTCTGTGGCCTCTGGTTCTGACCTTTTCTTGGTAGATATCTGCTCCACTTTTCCCTGTGCAGTATTTGACTGTGAAAAATCTATATGATCTCTAGCCTCTACAATCTCCTTTAAAGGCTCACTGATCCAGATCTGATCATATATAAGAGAATTGGCCTCTCCCATCCAAGTTTCAGCCTGACTGTGCTGAAATATACCTCTGCCATACTCTTGTCTCCTTTGTGAAATAACATGTTTAGGGTCATATTTTACAGGTGGTACTTGAGGGAAATCAAGCCGCTTCAGAACTTCTTCAATAATGGGCAATGCTGCTTCCTTCTTTAAAATGAAATTTCCCACAGTCATAGGATATTTTATCCATGAACTCCTTTTCAATGATGGGGCAGTGAAATGTTCTTTATCTGCAGAGATCCTTTGCCTCGTTACCTCTAAAGCAAATACACTGGTAGTTAAAAATATAGGCAACACATATGGTGATCCAGTGAATCCAAAGACTCTGACAAGGGAGAATTTTTTTTCCAGGAACCAATCTCCAATCAAATCAGGGTTTGGGATTTCTTTCAAGTCATTTGAAATTTTCCTGATGTCTGGATTAAACACTCTGAACAGATTAAGTACGATCAAATCCATGAATTTGGCATAAGACTAGGCATGGTAAAATGGTGAAGAAGGAGGCCATTTCTTGAAGGTTTCTTAGTCTGTAATGGCAAGTGCTCCTAACTTAGCATGAATTATCAAAGCATATAAGAATGCTTGATACCTGAAATGATAGATTTTGGAGAAATTGGACAACTAAAAACACATTTCTTTGGAAAAATATTCATCAAACCTAAGGGGTGTTGTTCCAGGTCTATCTAGGTATAGGAAAATTCCTAACATTGCTTCAGTTACCTCTGAACTAGTGTCTGACCCTAAAATTTGACTTAATAGAGTTACAGCAGCAGCAATAACTGGTAAACAAAGTTTAGATGAAAAAGGAACAGACAGGTTCTCCACTGGTTTCAACAAAACCTTCTGATACATTCGTTCTTTATCCTCACTAGAAACTTTCTTGTAAATCTGGGATATTTCAGCTTCATTAAAAGAGATAGAAGTTGAAATGAAATCAGCAGAATATTTCAAGGTTTCCCTAAGGGTTTGAGGGTCTACTTTGCAGATAATTTGGTCACCCTGGTAATTCATAATTAGTCCCTCTGAGGTTGAAAAATGTTCAGCACATAAGGATACAAATTCCGGGTAACTAGGTAAAGGATACAATGTAGAAGGGATCAAAGTACTATACAATTTGGTATGGAACTCGGAATTGTCAAGGGAAGCAGTATTGAGGTCATTGTGACTAGTAATGATATCAAAGGGTTTTGAAATTGGGTCATATACATCCCAAAAACGGTCAGAAATTAGGTCTTCGAAGGAATCTAAGGTTTTTATAGTGGTAAACATGGTGAAAGCAGGTAATTCAACAGAGGAATACTCAGAAATTGTGTACCTGAGGGTAAGGGCTGACTGTAGTTACTCACAGTTGAAATGTTGATAGTATATCTGGTATCTGTAGTAGCTGAACCAATCGAACCTTGATCTCCGAGGAAAAATGGCGGAAACAGTCTTTCAGCGGTCTTTGACAGTAACATGTACGGTGGAGCCTCCTTAGTTAGTGCCCTAATAGATTGGGATGATTACTATTGTTGGAACCCGCATGCATATCAGAGAGTTATAGCACCTGGAACTCCTTTGTCCGTTGGATCCTGTGAAACCAGCTAGCCCCTGCAGCCAGATTATTTAAAAAATTAATACCCTAGACCTGCGAGTTAACATTCTAAGCTAGACCGCAGCAGAAAATAGGATATCGTACATTTCTGTACGGGTATCCATTTTCCGCTTCCACTCAGCGACAGCCACGTAGCACCCGTCACATCTCAGCGGAAAATGGATACCCGTACAGAAATGTACGATATCCTATTTTCCGGTCCGCTATTTTTTTTTAAAAAACGTTTACAGCCTGTCGGTTAACCGACACCTAGAACATCTACAGACTGTCGGTTAACTGACCCCTAGAACATCTAGCGACTGTCGGTTAACCAACACCTAGAACATCTACAGACTGACGGTTAACCGACACTTAGAACATCTACGGATTGTCGGTTAACCGACACCTATAACATCTACGTACTGTCGGTTAACCGACACCTATAACATCTACAGGCCATCGGTTAACCGACGCCTTGGAGAATTTGATCGACGGTAAGTAGCCGTCAGTTTGTTTTTTAAAATTGTTCTAGGCGTCGCTTGATTTGCGTCGGTTAATCGACACCTCTCCGAGGCATCGGGTAACCGACGGTATGATTAACCGTCGCTGAACCGACGGCTTGGAGCGCTGTCGGATAACCGACGAAAATCCAACGACGCCTAAAAAAAAACATAGTGTCGTACATGCGACAGGGAAATGTCGAAAATCCGACAATACAGCCGTCGGATTTTGGGTCAAAATGTTGTAGTGCATGGAACATATAATACTATGGGACGACCTACAAATCATATGCTTACAAAAACAATATAGTAACAAAGTAAAGAGAAGGGTTGACACGGGTTCCTAACATAATATCCACCACTGTTTCTGACCACTAGATACTACTACATTTTTGGACATTAGGGGGGGTTTTCTTCCGCCCCAAAAAGTGACCTATGGGAGGGGGGGGTTTGTCTTTGGGGGCGGTTTTGGAAAAACCGCCCCTAAAGGTACCGATGTTAAAAAAATTTCCCTTTAAGGGCGATTTTTGACGAGATTGGAACCGCCCCCAAAAGTGAATTTTGGGGGCTTTTTGTGACCCCCCTCATAGAGGTCTATAGAGGCGGTTTTAAAAACCCCTCGTATACCCCTTCATAGAGACCTATAGGGGCAGTTTTGAACCCCCTTCATAGAGACCTACAAGGGAGGTTGTGAACCCCCCTCATAATCCCCCTCATACAAACCTACAGGGGCAGTTTGGAAACCCCTTTGTAGAGGACTATAGGAGAGGTTTCAAACCACCCTCGTAAAGGCCTATAGGGGCGGTTGTGAACCCTGCTCGTATAGTCCTATAGGGGTGGTTTGGAACCCCCCTTGTAAAGGCCTATAGGGGCAGTTTAGAAGCCCCCTCCTAGAGGCTTATAGGGGCAGTTTTGAACCCCCCTTGTAGAGTCCTATAGAGGTAGTTTGAAACCCCCCTTGTAGAGGCCTATAAGGGCGGTTACAAACCCCCCTCGTAGGTACCTACAAGGGTGGTTTTAAACTCTCCTCGTTGTAACATACAAAATCAATTTCGAACCCCTCTCGTAGTGACATATGAAGATGGCTTAGAACCCCCCTTGTAGTGACATATGAAGGCGATTTAGAACCCCCCTCGTAGCAACATACAAAGATAGTTTGAAACCCCCTCTATAGCCATAATAAATCATAATAAAATATATTTTATTAAAAATACCAATATTGCAATATCAATAGGGCATGGAGGAATCAAACCACCAACCTCCTCCTTGTAAGGAAGGCGTTCTTCCATTGAGCTAGAACCCTTTCAGAATTGGGGAATTCCAAGTTAGTCAAGAATGTAATATAAGTGCTAAAAGATACCATGTTGCAACAAAAAACAAAGAGAACTCACCCATAATAACTACTTTGGTTTGCATAAAGTAAAGATAAATTGTACCATAAAGGATGACAATGGAGGCATTCTAAACCAATGTTTGCTACCTAAACCTATGTTTGCTAAATGAATTTGCAACTACTATTCAGAAACCTGTATGCAGGGAGGATTTAAGGATGCCTGAAGAACTTGGTATTAGAGAAGATTTCACTGAAGAATGGAAGTGTATACCAAGGAATTGACACTAAGAACTACTAAATTGAGGCCAGGTAGGGACAATCTAGTCTGGTCTAAAAACCCTTTGGATGGAACCTAAACTATAAAATTGGGCTATGCTTCTCTGTTTTCTCAGGACATGCAAGTCAATCCAGATTCAAGACTGTGATGTGAAAACAATGTGGAGTATTAAGGCTCCTTTTACCATCTAGACCTGCACTCAAAGATATTCAAATCCCTGAACAAAGTGCAACCCTAGGGGCACTTAAGAGGGTTTTCTACTATTGCCACAACAACTCTTCCTCTCACTTTAGGTCGGCTCTCGTCCAGCACAAGAGGAGAACCCCTAAAAAAGGATGTTTATGATATTCTTAAATTTAGGGATGGTGGATTTCCCAAACCTGTGCCTATCCAATCGGTGGCAGACTCGAGATAAACAATCAAGGAGGTTAAAAATTGTATGAAAGAAGGCCTACCTAGACTGTTATAAACATGTTCTAGCAACCACATGGATCTAACTCAATAAGCAGAAAATTTTAGGAGGGCTCTTCCAAAGATGCTCATCACAAGATTCACAACAAGTACAAAATAACCCAAGAATTATATGCAACCATGAATGAATAAAGAACAATCACATATGAAACCATTAATGAAATCATCTTTCAAGTGTGATTTCACCCAAATATCAAGAGGGTCTTAAATGTGCCATACTTAACCTTCAAACCCTAGCTAGGGAAGCCCTCCAAATAGAGTGAATGGCCCTAACTGAGACATTACAGCAGCAAATATCCTACAGACAAAGGGAGGGTTTTACCTCAACCCTAACATCCTCTTATTGGAGCAAAAATGCCCATCTACAAAGATTATTCCAATAGATTTGTACTAGTAATTTCCATCCATCGTATAATTTCTACAAAGAATCATATATCAAGATCCAAGCAGCAGTAACTGTAAGACACCATAATCCTTCATATTTGGGAAAGAACAGCAGGCCTTATGTCACCAAAGGTCAATGATAATTAACATTCCATACCTTAATACCATAACAGTAGCATTTGGGTGGTTCTGAGGACAATTCTGGGCATTTCTTAGTCTCTTAAAAGCTATAAATGGGCATCACTTTGAATTCTGGACTGAACTTGGGCATAAAGGAGGCATTCTGAGATATTTGTGACATCAAGAAAAGCTTAAATTCTGAGTCTGGGCATTGTCTAGACAGTCCTGGGAAATTCTGGAGATTCCTTGGAGTAGCCTCAGTCATAAAGCATCAGTAGGGAGGACTGATTTCTGGGGTTCTTTAATCGTAGGGAACTAAATATGTTCCAAGAAATTCCATATCTGATCAACTAGGGCATTTGGATGGCAAGGAATGAGAGACTTTTTTAGGAGAAGCAGGTTACTTCTTTCAAGAACACTTCACAAACAATGGCACTCTTACATATTTGCAAAAGGAGGACATTTCAGCAGGGGTCACATCTTTCATCATGGAAAAGGATTTGGTAAGCCATTATGATAATAATTTTCAAATTTATGAATATAATGAAGAATCTTTACATGACTTGAAGATGGCACATTGTATAGAAACCCTAGGAAAATGAAGACCTGGTTGCACCTCAAAAAGACATGATGTGTGAAGCTCCTAATTGGATGATAAGGAGATATATGTTTCTAACGAATCTAGCAGTGAAAATTCTGGCTCTGAATTAGAGGGTTTTGATTAGTCATACTATTGACATATATCTATCAGAGTATAGAGATGATGTAGATATTGGTTTTCATTATCATGATATAAATCCTATCTACAATACTAAAATTGAAGACCCTAAGGCAGAGGATTTAGACCTGCAGCATTCTCCATCTTCAGTCCTGGCAGTGTTACTATGGCACATAAATTAAAGAGTTCATATCTCAATTGTGTTACCCTTGAGAAGAAGCAAGAGAAAGATGGCAATAGGGTAAGTACTTTATCTTCTTGTCCACTTGGTTATAAATCCAATCTTGAAACGGACATGGAAAACTCCCCTTGTAAAAATATGTTGCCAGAATGCATTGATGAAGATAAGACAAGCACATATGCCATATATTTTGATCCTTCTCCATGAAAGGGAGATTTACCAAGAAGATAAGGATGGGAAATGAGGGATGATTCATAAAATAGAGATTCCCTTGGATGACTTCCACAGTCATGTAGGATGACAAGATAAGGATCCTTTGATGACAACCATACCCATGGAGGAGCAGTTTTGGACTTGAAATCTGAGTCAACCCATTGCTAATGACTAGCCCTGTTTGCATCCATTCTATGAATCTGATTTCCATGAGTGCTAGACCTTGAATCCATATTTTTTGCATGCTTATGATGATATGATCAGTTCTGTTTGTGTTCCCGGTAACATCAATAGTAGCATAAATGATTGTGTAGCTGCCACAAGTGGTGAACAACATTTGAAGATGATTGGGACAGCCATGGTTCCTTTGCTTAAAAATATTGATGTCTCTTATTATCATCCCACTCAGTGCCTTGATTTTGATAGGTGTTTGGATCCAGTTCAACATTGGATTTTGATGAAGGCTTCCACTTTGAGTTTCACTATGATGAAGGCTTTGCACCTTAAGTGAAGTTTGAGTAGTAACACCCACTACTATCCACAGGTGGGCTCAATAAGAGCCTCGACTACCCACAAAGTGGTTGGCCCATGGCCACAACTGAAGATTATCCAAATATCTCAACATGGATATGGTTAAAATCTCATTTAAACCATCCTTTAGATGTTAACTCTTAGGTATGATGCAGAAAATAGGACAACATAACCGAATCTAAAAGCAAATGCACTCTGCTTCTCTTGAAAATATAAGTCCAACAACAAATTCAAAACTAACAAAAGGTTGGTAAGCCCAATATGGTAATTGGATTCACAAATTGAGATACCCTACTGTATGTGTATTCATAGTCAATATGAACAGAATGTAAAGACAAATGCACTCAACTTCTCTTAAAAATATAAATCCAGCCAGAAACTTAGAAAAATACTCATAGAGAAGAAGTGTGCATGTATGCATCAGGTGCCTTTAAAGATGTTGAACTAAAATATCCATCCTCCCATAAGGAAATTCTTTCCGTAAAGATGCATATAAAAAATTTCAGAATTTTTTTTAAACTATTTCACATCACTATCAGGACTAACTTAAAACATATGAAATGTATGCTACAAAATAAAAGGTTTGTTGAGCAAGGTATAATAAAATTCTGCAATGGTCACTCTGGTTGGACGCATTTGTCTTCAACATTGAATATAAACTATGTAAAATAAATTGTCTAGTAGATCTCCTTACTAGAGAAGGGAGCAAACTTGCAACACCTAATATCCTAAAACTACCATATTTCAAAATGCTTAGGACAAACAATTCTGCAAGGCCAACACTGTTGGCCCGGTTTTGCAACCAGGCTTAGTGCTATGGGCACCTGCTAACTAGTAGCAGCGGTTTCAATGGAAATAAATAACAATAAACTAATTAAACAAGACTATTCATGGATCTATGCAAAGATATTAAGCAAATAACAAAAATAATTTAAAATCAAGAACAAGACAATGTAAGAATAATAAATTTGTATTGAAAGAATGGGGCAAGCAAGTGCTTGCGGAATCAATACCTCTAATGGTGAGGTTGAATGGCTCCAAGGATGAGCAACTCCAATCTCCAATGGTCTCTTCTCCAATGTGGTTTGCAATGGCTAAAATGCTCAAGAGAGATTTCAGCAGCATAAGGATGAGATAATGGATGGATGTGAAATGAGGAGCCCCTACCACCTTTTTATAGGTTTTGGTGGTGGGGAATACCATTTGTGGTTTTGTGGAAACCAAATGGTATTGACCAACATGGTTTAGGTACTTTTCCCTCCTTTTTCCTTTTTTGAATAAAAATAATATTTTAATTCCCTTTTTAATATTTTTGGGAATTTTGACCCTTTTTTAGGGTTTTTTATGATTTTCTTGGAAAAATAATCTTTTTTAATGGAAAAAGGGGTGTACTAAGGTCTTTTGGTGACCTTTTGTTGGTTTCAGAGGCTCAGATGGTGGAAAAGTGGACAAATGGGTCATGTGAGTAAGGGAATGAGCTAGTGAGCACTTTTTAGGTGTTAACAAACACCAAGAACCTGACTGATAGATGTCTGTCATAATTGTCAGTTTTGTTTTGATTGTCTTGTTGCTAGAATCAAATATTGCCCTGACATCCATTTAATGCTTAGTAATTTGATCAACACATGGAATGTTGTAAATAATTATGTTTATTTTGATCATTCTTACAAGTTTTATGTTGACATAACCACTGAACCTTGACCAAGACTAGGCCAATCGTATTTATGTTGCTTTAGTCCATATTGGATATTTGAAGACTATGTATAGATTTTGGAACTGGTTAAGTATAGAAAGTATGTATGGAATGTGAAACCATGGTGCCATTCCACTGGTATCCCTGGATCGTTGTTTTCTTGGAGACATTGTGTCCTAGAGATGTTTCGTTGTCTGCATCTAAATACCACTTCATTGCTCATCTCCAGTCAGAAATGTTAGTAGGTCAATACTCGAACCTATGGTTTGGGTTCGAATTATTATTTTATGGATACCATCTGAGCTTCTTGTATGAAGAAAAAGATACAAGAGAGAAACACTAGCAGGCTAGATCTAGATTCTTTGGATGCTCCTTTATCAGTGAATGTAATGTCCTTCGAGCATGGCCAATTCACCTTTTTAGCAAATGTTTCTCACTCCTTCCACCTATGGTGCTGTATCATCTACCTGATAAATGATTGATACCATTCAGACCGTGATGATGATCCTTTTGTTGGATATACATCAGATGCTACAGATACAGATTGATACTTAAAAATGATAATAATGCAGCCAGTACATAGAAAATGTGTAAGATCGATTCACTTTCTAAATGCCATCTATAATCCAATAGCAATGAAGATCTGCTTAAAGGATTTTTTATTCAGAAACTCTCCAGTTACTGGCTCCCATTATAGATTTGGCTAATATTGGGTGTGTTGAACAACTATGTTCAGGTGAATTCGGTCGGTTGCCAATTAGAAGATGAAATCTCTCTACTGATATTAGGAATTACTAGATTCATGTAGGAAGAAAGGCCCTTCTTCCAAGAAATATTTTCATTATTTTTAAGTTTAGAACCCAAGCCTACAGAAATGGAAAATTTGATTGACATTTATTTTCCTTTCTTTCAACTAATGATGAGTGTTGACCATCTATATTTTCAACTACTCTAGAACATGTGGTTTTTATTATTTCATTAAGAAATCAGAGTATCTACACTCCAATTCCAAGAATTCAAACATAGAATGAACTTTCCCATGAAATTTCAGACTAATAATATGTTAAGGTTTATTCCATTCTGTTAAGGCCTTGTAACTAGACTTCTGGGAACACTAATCTTATAAATTTACCAAAGAATCTTTCCCTATCCATTGGAGAGATTTGTCATCACAAGAGGGGCATCTAAGACACAAAGACACTATAGGGCACAAAAGGAAATCAATTCATTAATCCATCCAATTTAGCAAACTAGTCCCTCTCTATGACAATTTTATCAACCTTTGTCACATGTGTGACAAAAAAAACTTCTTTCTCAACCTAGATATCTGAGGAGATATGGTAGGGATATATGCATCTCAAATATAAATGACAACCTCCCACTAGCAAGAAATACCCACGGATACTGCTTCCCACAGCCAAACAACCAATAATACCTAAACCTTACACCCTTGGAGACATAGTTTTAAAGGAGAAGCACAAACCAAAGCTAAGAAGAACATAAGCCTCTAGTGATAGGAGAGGTGTCCCCTTGAGAGAGTCACTAAATACCAACCCAAGAACACAAATTGAAAACATAATACACATATTTAGCTGAGTAAAACTCTTTAGAATATTTTATTTCATGGACAATAAGCAACTACTGAGGTGATGATAAGCAAGATGTCACTGTAAAACCAGTCACTAACATCATCTCGTTCTGAATATAACACCATATTCACAAGTTAAAGACATGTTAATATTGTTCTAGATGTAGCAATAGCCAATGTATCAAAAGCACATACATGTACACATACAAAATAAGAAACAAAATAAAAACAAGATATGGAATGCAAAACCTGAATCGAATTTGGCTTCTGATTACCAAGGCATTCACATGCCCTCAACAATGGATGTGAAAGATTTAATTCAACAAATGGATTTGCACTAAAAGAATCCCCTTCTGCTGATGCAAAAAATCCATAGTCTTTTTTATCACTTGCCAGTTCTTTGTCTTTCATTCCATTGTTCTCCTGCAAAATAAACAACACTAAAATTCAATATTATTTCCTTAACATTTTTTCATTTACTTATCATCATTCATGCAGACAAATAAATAATGCTAACTGACAAGGGGATTCTGGCACATTATCTATAGAGGGAAAGGGAATCAATCTTCGTTTATATGATTGTGTAACTACTATGGGATGAGGAACAACATGAACAGGTCTAGGACATTGTCCTGCATCATCAGATATAAGAGAGTGCCAATGATTGGGGCTCCTTAATCACCATTTGAAAAAAGGCATCTAAGGTGTGGAAATTTGAAAAACAAGGTAAGGTGTTGCATGAATATATTTTTAGAAATGTCTAATACAAAAGTTCACACCTTGACCCTTACATGGTCAGTGATTAATTGAGCCAGTCCTCTCTTGTAATAATTCTGTTACATATTAACCCCCTTGAAAACAAGCTATGCTCTTATTATCTGTGATATATAAACACATGTTCAAATTGACTTTGAATGACTCCTAGTTCACACATTGTACTCTTGAGAGGCTTCTGCAGTCCAAGATATGATATATCACTTTTGGGATTATTTGCGTAGAGTAAGTCATTAATATATGACCCATATTCATGAGTATTTGTTGCAAATTATAGTCTATTAAAACTTCATCACTGGCATTCTTTTTCCTTCAATAAGGTATTGAATTATTTTCTAACTACATAGGTGTTTAATGCTCTTATTCATGACCTTATTAGTTGCTCTTAAAATATGATTTAAGTTCTTTGCAATATGCAAGCATCTAGTTCAGTTTACAGATGACTCCACAACAGCTTAACCATAATCACTACCCTCAAGAAGACTCGCATTACAAGCATAACTATAAAATCATTAGCATAGTCCACAACAGCTCACCCAAAAAAGAATGTCCTCTTTTACATAAATAACCTTTGGTTTCTATAAAAATACAAAGAGCGCTTTAAGTGATTATATTGAAACTCTATTGTTAACTCACCTAGGAAGAAAACTAAAGTACAGTCTTCTACATTGCTTATCATTTTAAATATTGGATATTCTAAATTTCTATCTCAAGTCACCATCTTTATGCCAATCCTGAAACACAGAGAAAAATGGCTTGCATGCTAGACTCGAATTGGCCATGACCATGTCATTTTGTTTCTATATTTACACGCCCATCATATAAAAAGAGTGATAACAACCGCAATTAACCAAAACTGATAAAGAAGACAGCTAAAAGTTAGCATATGACAAAACAAAATAAAAAAACCCATTGATGCACAGAATGAAGACCACCATAGGCTGCCTCTCAACTAAACACATGCATGTTTAATGATTCAGATTTCTCTAGGGTTGGACTTGCTTTGATTTCTAAGTGAAATTCTTCCTGCAAAAGTGGAACAATATGTGTCCTCTGGGAGAACCTCTAACCAATATTGAAAATACTCTCCAAACTACCAAAGACATACTTTGAAGTTGGAATATCTGATGTAGGTTCTGTGAAACTGCCCTAAATGTACAAGCTTCAAATATATTTCTTCAAAGGGAGTCTCATCATATTTGTAATGCCCCTAGTGTGTCTCTGTGGAAACACCAGTTCATAAACTGAGAAGGAAGTTCAACAGCATCCTACTATAGACTACAAATACCCATGTGCGTACTACTAAATACCCATGTGCATACTATTATTCTCAAAATATTCTCTTTTCTTGTGCCTTCACTTATGATGTCCAGCCATCTTCTTTTAGTTCTAAATATCTGATTATACTTACATCAATCCCACTACATTTTATTGCTATCAAGGAGACCATTATTATCATTGAAATGAATAAACCTATTAAATAAAATTTATATTTTAGCACTATTCTTTCTAGTATGCACAAAGATGGAAAACAATGACCAATAACAACAAAAAACTCAAAATAAACTCTTTTGTTGAAAACATGAAAATAAAAGGACATAGCAGATGGGGAGTACTGTGCATTCCCCTGAAGTAAAAATTGGAAGTACATTAATGTCCACAAATTTCTAATCTTGCCAATGGGTCTCAAAAGTACAAGTGGCATTATCATGATCCAGTGATACATGGCATACATTTCTTGATGACACGGATGGGTTAGCCTATAGATGTAGGGCCTTATTATCGACGCACACACTTTCCCTGGAATTTCCCTTATGACACTACTAACCACTGCCTCAACAGTGGGTGTGCAATGTCTAGAGGAGAGTGGTTAGTGTAGAGTTATTGGCTTATGCCCCTAGAGCTTAGCAGGATTCCATTCATTGATTATTGTTGTGCACCATGGATATTTTGATATATTTCAGCATTATGGTGATATGTTGGGACATTATGTATATGCAAAGGTGGTACATATTTCCTACATGATGATTCCTTTGGCATTCTGGGTTCACTTTGTATGACAATAGAAAACTTAAAACGGTTTGTATCACTCAGTTGTAGACATCATCATTGCAGACACTATCATTAATAGCCATAGTAGCATCAACATTACAGAAGCCTTCATCAACTTCCAGATTATATTCCAATTTGCAGACACTCTTATCAATTGCAATGGTAGGAGCAACAACCTTGCAGAAGATTTCATCAACTGACAAAGTAGTATTTCCAACCAGCTTAGTATTAGTCATGTTAAATCTGTTGAATTTTGAATGGGATCAAAAACTCTACTTTTTGCATATGAAGTCTGGTGAGATTGGAAACTCTCAAACATCCTAAAACAATTAATGGTAATGTTAAAAATTTAAGTAAAAGTGATATTCTCCTTATTTTTCATTTTCTATCATTTTACTTTAAGAATTTAATATTACCATTTAACATTGCCAATTACTACTTAACAAGGCAATATTTTTATGGGCAGGGAAAAAAAAATTTCAAAATGCGACAAATGAGAAAAAAAACTCCAAAAACACTTTTCTAGGTGAACCTGCCGGCCAGCCAATGTTTTCCCTTCAACTCTTGAAAATATCGCCGATATATCACGTTAAAAATCGGCAATATATCGGAAGAAATTTGTTGAAAATATTGGGTGATATTTTGGTAATATATCACCGCTAGTTTTTCCTCATGATGTCAGCAATATATTGTCGGTATTAGTAATGGAGAATGAGATCCATATTTAGATCCAGAATCTTAGCAGTAAGACAAACACCAGATTACTCAATGAGTCAATACATCAATTTGGAGTGTTAATAACTTAATATATAGCAAGGAAATATCGATGAAGTTGTCTAACTAAAGAAAAATATTGATCAGCTGGCTGCAAGCACACTCCAAACCATTTAGGTTCTAATAATTTGAGCTCCACTAACACAACGCATTAAAAACAGAGAGACTAGTAAGATAAATACTATATATTTGACAATGATTATAAAGAGCCTTGTTTCTCTCTAATCACTGGTAATATATTTGTTTGAAGATCTCTTAACCTGTGGAGATAACCCCCTAACCTCTATAAAAGATCTAAAACAAGCCTATGGCAAAGGACAAATGATTCAGGGACAAATGAAGCCTATTCCAAAGGACAAGTGATTCAGAGGCAAAAACTACCAAGCCAAAAACATTGCCAACTTAGGTACTAGTCATTAAGTTGAGCTATAGTCAAATTGGTGCAGGCATACAAGAAACAAACAAATCCACAGCTATAATGCCATACAAACATTTCTCGACAGTATAGCCCTGGACTTCCAAATAGCACACAACAAATATATATTTGTTTTCTGAAGAAATCAACAACTCTACTAGCATATTGCACACCTTTATTAGCTGTATGCTTTATATACACCTAGAATCCCAAAGGCATTTTAAACTTTAAACATGTTTTGTTGAGATCAACCTTCTTAGAGTACTCTAAAAGATATCCAACATGTTCAAATATTTCTATAAATAGATATATATTATAAGATGTAAAAAAAAGGAAATCATGTTTTACCCAAGCACTGGTAGATAGTAGCTAATTGTCATGACAAATTATTAACTCTTGAACTTTTGAAGTTTGCAGGTTTAATACAAAGTAGTATTTCCAACCAGTGTAGTATTTTCAAAGAGAAAAAGGAACTTTATTCCTATGATGCTTCTCAAACACAAGGCAAGCCAAGAACCTGGTATTTTGATTTTAATGCATCAAAACATGTGACTAGCAGATTTTATTGGTTTGTTGAGTTTGTTAAGGACAAACCCAGATCAGATTGTCATTCTAAATGATGATAGAGCTTGTTATGAATAAGGCAAGGGAAATATTCAAACTGAATCAAAAGGTAAATCTTTCATATTTAAGATTGTCATTTTCATTTAAAATTTGTAAAAGTATCTTCTTTCAATGAGAGAAATGACCAATCAAAGTCCACATTTGGACGTAATCTTCAAGGGAGGAGGTCACTGTTTGTTTATTGGAAATAAAACAGGAAAAATACTTGTGCCGAGTATAAAGAAACATGGCTTTGGTTTGTGGTGGGTGATGTAACAAAGTGTCAAAGTCACATGCCTTGGTGAAAAGCATTGAATTCCAGCTTGTATGCTAGAATTTTAGTCTAACTCACATCCAAAACTGTTGATTTGGCTACTTGGATGCTGAAAAATTGGACATATTTCTAGGTATAAAAATACCACACAAATACAAGATGTGAAAGAGGGGTAATCATCATGGGTAGATGTGTAATTTGGACAGCAGAATTGAAAACAAAGACCAAACTAGTACTCAGAATTTTGGAAGATGTAAGGTTGGAGGAGCTTCCTCAACCAAGAGAGGCAAGGCCATGCAAAAGAGCAAAAAGGGAAGGTAAGCAGCAGGAGTAGGTGTGTGGTTTTTTTTGTGTGTGTGTTTGTTGCAGTAGACTCATCAGTGCCTTGTGTTACTAAAACCGATGTGTGGGAGAAAACCTCCCAGGAGCTTAGTTTCACTATTGTAATTTCAAAATATATGTAAATATTGGACAAGTTGGGCTCTTTCAAAGTCGCGGTAGGAGTAGGATTGGTTTTTCAACATTCATATATTGTGCTACTGAGATGTAGAAAAGGTGCATCTATTGGGGGACAAATCAAATTCTACATTGATAGTAGGTGCGCTGAAATTTTCAGCATACATCGATTGTCATCTAGTTAAAGAGTCAGTGGTTGATGAGATGGATGTTGAGGTGACTTCCTCTACAACATGCTATGCAGTTAGTATTACTTCCTTTTTTGAAATAACTTCAAAATCTGAGCTTTGGAGTGCATTTGTAAGGGGCATGTGCTGTATACAAAAGGCATCAAGGTGTGAGATTGTGGGTAGCAAGTTAAAGGACTTACAACATGTAGACTTCCATCACCATGATTTAAAGTTATTGATCTAGTGTTTCTTAGAGGTAGTATTTCCGATGGAAAGGAATTTGTATGATACCATTCCCTGAATGTTCTTTCAAACATACAACACTCCCATTGGGGTGCAAAATCATAATTGCAACAATTTATAGCTTGCTTCAAGCATTTTCCTAGGGACGTGTATTTTCTATCATGTGTGCATAGAATTAGATCAAAATTAACTCAAATTACATCATGTTATATGACACGAGAGCATATTCTCCCTAAAAAAATTACATTTTTGATCAAGCCTAGGGATCTTGATATTTGCCCAAAGGAAGGGGTTTCTTTGTAAATTTATTCTAAATGTCTATAGTTTTCCATTACAAGTTCTAGAAGAGTCTAGAATGTCAATTAAGGTACTCAGTCATGTAACTGAATTAAGGTGCTTAGTAATGTAGCTAAGTCTAGAATTCATGATTGAGAGTTGTGAGTCGTTAAAAGATAGGGTCGAACTTCTATATTTGGAAGACAGTTGCAAAAGATAGGAATTTTGTTTTATTGAGCTGGAAGCATCAACTTCCAGATATAAAAATGTAAGTTGTGGGAATAGAGAAAGGGAGGCCAGGGGGAAGATATGTGCCCAAACTTATGTAATCAGTCCAAGAAGGTTGAAATCGATTTGATGAAGCTTGTGTATTTATGCCTCAAGCGTTGTGTATGAAGATCTTTTGTGCTAATCTATGACTGAATGGAGAGTAGAATTGTGATTGTAAGCATTTATTATTTGTGTGTATTGATCTCTGAATGCCATAAACCTGGATAAGATTGTGTGTTTGCGAAAGGACAAGCCTTTGAAGAAAGAGGCATCTCAAAGTCTGACTTTGGGAGAACTAGATCAAAAAGTGAGAACACAGTTCCTATAAACTTCGTCAACTGGAATAGATCAGAGGAAGTCAATGGAGAATGGGCTTGGGGAAGAGTTGAACCCAAATCAAAATTGGCTATATTGATTGCAGCAAGGAACACTCAGATTTGGGTTTGGAATAACTGCTCAGATTTGCAATAGCTTCATTAAATCAAGAATGAAACATTGATAAAATCTCATAAAATGACTTCATTACATAGAACAAGAATGCTGCAAGCATTAATTACAGCATTGAATAGAGAGAAACTTGGTAGACCAAGTGCTCAAGTTTTTATTATTGATCAAGATCTTTGGCGATTACAAGAAAACTTGAGATTGAACCATAGCCATAGGGGATCCAACCCCTACACCATCTTCCCATCATCATTATATAGATGTTTATATTCCCTAAAGTTGTGCCCTAATGCACTCAAATCTAAAACATGTGAATACTCATGCCAGAGAACATATGCACTATGCATGTTGTCCAGCTCCTATGTGTCACTACACCAATGGCTATGCTATTATGCCATACTAATGATAGATGAGTCAATTTTCCTAACTGTTATGTGGACAAGTCAGTGTTGAAGTGAATTATGAGAGTATGAACGCTGACTCGAAATTAGACATGAACTGAGCATATTCCCATCATCCTTATATACATCACCATATAAGGATGGATTCTGCACTTAATATTTTCTTAAGTCGAAGATCAAATGTAATATAACCAAGGCAACAAAGAAAATAAATTTAAAAAAAAGTAACACACATTTACATGAAGGATAAATAACCCCCATTACAAGTTGATGTAGCATAAATGATGAAGCCATGAAAGAACGACAACATCTTGTTTTACAGGTTCAAGTAAAAACATATTCTTATAGAACATATTTCATCTGCAACATGGGAGCTGAATGACATACCTGAAAAAAGCAATGAGTTGAATACAGATCTTTTCATTCTATGATATCTGAAAACACACTTTGATCTTAGGGGCTACATTATTGTGGACGATGATGGGTATTGAATACTATCACATAACTCATATTTGAAAATGTATAGTGACTGTAGCTCCAATGGCCTGCAATCTCTCCAGTCTTGCTTGAATTAATTGTTTAACTACGAACCTTTAAAAATCCACATTTTCCCTTGTTGCTATGAGAAACTTTTTAGGCACTAGTTGTGCTTCTAGATGCTTGTGAATTGTCACACCTGACAAACGATTCTCCAAAGCTCGAATAAGGTTCTCAAAGTAACTATGTGTCACACTTTATCATAGTCAAAAGAAACATAATCAATGTACGTAAAAAGGCAAGATTACATGATAATACAACATTTGGGATACAAGAAAAATTCTCTCATTTGGGCCTCATTCAAATAATCATACAATTGAAGGTCTTGCACAAATTAAATCTTCATATAGGATTATGAATAAGAAACAAATAGAAAATTAACTCTACCATTGGGAGATAGATACAATGGAAATTCCGGCAAATTGAACACAAATTCACTTAAAATCATCCATATGTTATCATCAGCGTGGCCTACAACGATTTACCCATTCATGATGTGATTAATATCCCAAAATTCGACGAAAGACCAGTTCACCAAATTTCAATGGCCTTTGCTTTTCTCTAGGGTGCTAGACACAAGCCCTGTTCTAAAACAAATCATTTGATAGAAATAATATCAGAAGAAATAGGTGTAAGCAAATAGACATTTGATCTAAACTATGGCCTCAAAATCCTAACTTTGGATTCCATGGGTATGGACATAATTACCTTGTTTCAAATATCCCATGCTACTGCAAGTGCTACAAACACTTGCAATGGTCTATGGATTAGACCTCACACCTTACTTTTGCATTCTATAGAAGAGCAATATGACCTCCTCAAAATGTCCATGTTGAACAAGCCCCGCGATCACTGTAGTCCATGATACCATGTTCTTGTTATGCATTTTATGAAATGATTGGTGTGCATCTACCAATTTGTTGCATGCATTGTTACAGGGGTATTTCTCACAAAGACATTTGACTTGAGTCCAATAATGATAGAATGAACAAGTACATGTTTTCGAAGTTCCAGAGCCACCAATCTAGCATAAGAAACTATGGCATTGGCTAACGTGAGCTTGTTTGACTTCATCCTAGGATTAACATTTGACAAAATAATCCCAAGGCTTGTACCCCATGGCCATGCTGCTCATATCCTGCAATCATAGAAGTCCAAAAGACGAGACTTCATTTAGGCATTTTTTCAAACATTTTGTGTGCATTCGTAAATTTTCCACATTTCACATGCATATTGATAAGATGGTTCTGAATGAAAATACCAGGTTCAAATCCCATTTTTATCATATGGGCTTGTACCAATTTACCTTTTGCAAACACCCTGAATTTGGAAAAATGTTGCAGAACAATCCCATATACTGCCAAACTTCCTCCACCTCAGTCATATATAATTTCTAGCACTTTCTTCAGTTGTGCCTATTTCTTGAGTGTGTGAACATTATCGACACTGATGGTGCCAAGGGAATGATGGAAGCAAACAACGAAATTATTTTGGAAGCGAAAAGTGAAGTGTTATGAATGTAATAGGAAGCCTGGGTTTTGACGTTCGCAAAGCAATTCCAATAAAGATCTCCAACAATGGTGTATCAATCTGTGTGCACATGTGATGGTGGGAAGCAAAAAATGAGGCTTTGCATACAGTTTTGTTAGTGCATTTCAAGTTTATAAGAGGGAAGGTGACCTCTTGGCTGGTGAACATGAATAGAGTCAATAGACTGGGGAGCTAGGTGAAAATTGAATAGAAATTTCAGTAGTGGAATTTGGGTGGGCAAGAGATAAATATTTAATATATTTTGTCCAATCCCACTTTAACTAAAAAGTCATTAAACATTAACTTAACATACATTTTTATTCCACTTTATCCTACCAAATTTTGAATTTATGTTAAATTATATAGTAATAATAACTTATGTCCATTTAACTACAAATCTCAAAAAAATCATTTTAATTATAACACATTGTTATCAACTATTTTCAATAATTATAAACTCACTAAACTATGGAAACTAATAATCCAAATATTAAAATTGAAAACCTTGTTTATGATAACAGTTATAAAAGATCCATTACACCAATGTTTATGAAAAAACAATATTCAAATCTTCATATTTTATAATTTTTTTTCTTCCAGTGTGGATGATCTTTAACGTAAAACTATTATCTTGTTATTATTATTTATATGATGTTACATAGTTCAAGAAAATTCCCTTTGAGTTTGATCCGACTACATTCCTATTACCTAGCGTTGAATCTCTAGATTGGAACAAAGGTATCCATATCAATGCTGTCAAACCCGAATGGAAAGAGGTCGTTGGCACTGTGTAGAGTTACATCACCTCCGAAGGCAAGTTTGCTATAGTAGAAACTTCAAATCCTATTGTAGGAAGCTAGTCACCAAGGATATGAGAATAAATAAGGAGTGCCCAAGCATTTAATCAAATAAAAAATCTATTACCCACTAAATTCCTTCAACTCCAAGATGTCCTCCTATGCTAAGAACTTTGTTGTGGAGTATTTATGGCATCATTGTTCATCTAGCCTAGCTTTTGGGTTACTCTAAAAGTGCTTACACCATGATTGGGGGTGCTTCATGAGTTTTGGGGAATATAGTGTATGTTCAGCCCCAATATTGTTTGAGATGGATTGGTGCATGGAAGATGGTCTGTGATGGATTTCCACAGTGGAGACAACTTGCTCAGTGGTTGTTTGAACTTAGATGGGTGTTTGCTTGGAATTATTCCCTGGGGCATTTTAGTTCTCTTGTTTGCTTGGTGAACGTTCTTTAGTGTAATCAAATGGAGAGGTTCACTTGCTTGGACAACCCCAACGTATGAGGGTTGAAATATGCAAATCTTTATAAATATATAACACATAGACATTTAAATTATTGGATACTAGGAACTAGGAACTATTTATTAGCAATTTTTAAGTAAATTTTAGTTGCGTTACTTGTTATTTAATCCTAACAAATTTTAAACTCAAACCAAATTTTAAGCAAATCCAAGAAGGAATTAGGTATGGAAACAATTCAAAGATCTATGGAGAAGATCTTGTTGGGATTGCAATCTGCAATGCAAGTTTTCCTTTAATAAGGCAAGAACCTCTTGGCTCACAAGCACCAAATTTAACTACGACATCTCCTAGAGACTCAATTGTACCTCCATTGAAAAAGATTCCAAAATCTGTATATTTCTCAAGAAGTTGCCAAAATTGATCCAAAACCTTTAAAACCCCAAGCATTGCCATCATTGTGGGTGTGATTGCTATTATATGTGGAGGAATCATGGCAAGTGTTTTCACATTCTCATGGTTTTGAAGACAAAAATAGAATATTAACAGTGCTTATGAGACAATAGGCTAAATATTGATAATTCAAAGGATTTTGGAGGAAATCTATCATTCCACTTATTAGTATAGAGTACTCAAATGGTTGGAATCCTTTGGCAGAGATGATTGCTTTCATGTGTATGATTTTTCATCCAACGACAATCTATTGCAGTTTTTGGATGCAAAAGATGGAAGGGTACTTGACTGGCCTTCCAGATTAAGGGTTGCACATAGTGTTGCAAAAGGTAAGTATCGAACCCTTCTCCCCAATGACAACAAGTGAAAAAAAACTGAGTTTGAGGAAGAAAAAAGAAAATATGTGCATCAATTTATGTCATATAAATCAATGTGCAATCACTAACAAGATAGACTAGGACACTAGAACGACATGGCAAAGCCAAAAAACAAGAGAATGACATGATATCAAGAAAAACTTGGCAAGTACTTAGGAAAAAATCTTGGGAAAAACACAGTTTAAGGAAAACTCAGATCCAACTTGGTAATATTTTCAATAGTAACCATTACTCACTAGTTTCATAAGAACTTGCCAAGTATTAGAGTGTTTGCTCGGGTTTTTGACCGATGAGTCAACTAGGCAAGTTTTGTGCCTAAACCAAATTAACTCCATGAGATATATAGTTGCTAACTAAGTCATGTAACTAACTATTACAAAAAAATGCTAGATATGTTGTTGAAACAACTCCAATAAAATTAAATGAAATACATGTCATAAGAGTAGTACTAACCTCCTTAGCTCGAATGCAAACATCAATTGCTAGCATTTGTCCCATTGGTGGTAAATGTGGTTATTGGAGCATAACTAAGAAAACAAAAATATAACCAGATTCACCAAATGACATATACATAATTTACTTTATAAGTTAGATATGCAATAGTACAAAATTACAAATGCACCACAAACTCCCAACAACATATTGAACCAAAGCATCACATATGGCATCAATTGTTCATCCTTGGGCATGAGGCAACACATATCGCTTCCCTTTCTTTCCTGCAGCCAACAACAAGCAATCATGGCCAACGACTGCTCCAAATACCACTGTGTGGATCTGTCCATTGAATATAATGAGTCGATAAGTTTAAGTTTACAATACTTAGACCGAGCGAAGAAATCATGGGACGGGATACCATGGATTCTTTCTTACCACACCACCACTCTGTGCTTGATTGGAAATCCCGATTCAACACTTCCATAATAAACTTCATCACATGCTCTAATTTCTTGGAGAGAGGACTCACCCTACTTAATTTAGTTATTTTGAAAGCTAGCTCTTTTGCGAGATCTCGGAACTTCCTTAGGAAATAGAGAAAACTCCCTGAAGAAATAGACAACCCCCTTAATGTTAAACATGTGCAAGTGGAGGAGAATGGAAATAGGAATTGTTATGGTTGAGTAGTAATTTAGAGGAAAGGGAAGGTAGTGCCACTAAGAAACCCAAACCAAGGTCCCTTGCTTCATTAAACTCACTCATGAGGTGAATAACCATGAGAAGATGGAGAAGGAGGGATATAAATCTCAAGGAATAAATAAATAAGACAATCAAGATCATAATGAAACTAAAGAGAAATTAATAATGAAGGATACAATACACACTAATCAAACAACTGATCAAAATCATATCCAAGGAGGGGAGGAGGAAGAAAAAATAACTAGGAGACCAAATAAGAGGCTATATACATGAAACTAATTGAATTTAAGATAGAAACCACACCAAAGAAATGGAATCAACAAAGGATAAGGAATGCGATTGTGGCAATGGTAAAATAGTAATATTGCAAATGACCTTGATACTAAAAAGGGAAAGGAGAGCATAAAGAAGATATATAAATTAGAATTGAATGCAAGAGGAGGAGGAGGATGTGGAAGAAGTGGACATGGAGTTATTATCCTTGCATTATAATAAAACATTTATAATTTCCCTTTCAAGTTAGTAACTGGTGAATCTACACTTGCACATGATAAATGGAAATGGGAGGATAGAAATGTTGAAGGATTGTCAAGTTCCCATAAGAAATGATCATGAATAGACACAAATCCCACAAAGTTGACAAAATCTAAGTTGGGACGAGGCGAGAAACTTGTCAATGATAACTTGAAGGAGAAAAGGGAGCAATTAATTAACCCAAGACAAACAACCTCACTTAAGGAGACATTTCTTCAAACACCTAGGCCTTCTAAATGAAAATTCTCTTGTGGAACATAAGGGGCAATAATGCACCTAAGAAACAAATAATTTTGAAAAACAAAATAAGAGTGGAAAAAACTAGACTTAGTGTTTATTCAATAAACAAAATGCAAAATGTATAACATGTATAAATTCACCAAAATGATATGGGGAGGATGCGATTGCTCGAGTAGAGGATTGAGAGGATTTTCAAGAGTTATGGCAATGATGTAGGATCCCATAAACATGGATCTAGAAAACAAACTTACCACCTATTGATAGATGACTAGCAATTTATACTTTAGACTCAAGGGTAAAGGGAAATATAACTAATGTATATGGGTTCATTGATCCCCGACAAATTCTAGATTAATGTTTGGAAATATTAAGTACGATTAAGGTCCTCCCCAATTAGGAACATTGAATCATTAGAGAATACGGCCTAACTAAAACAAATTCCCTCTTTGAAAACAAAGGATGAGTGTAAAGGTTGGATGCGGCAAGCTAGATTCTCCGGGACCTTTTAGAGCATTGATAATTTATGGATGTATTTCCAAAGAATTCCATCTTCACTTGGAACAATTGGTGTGGAGGGTTGATTATAATATGCTCATCACGTGGATTATAGAATGTCTCAATGAGACACCATTTTGTGGAGTATAATGCTTATGAAATATTCCCATAATGGTAGGATGGACAAAGCTCAACAATGTTTAATAACATGCTTGAGAATAATGTTGTCTCGTGGAATGTTGTGATTTGGGATTGCATATAAAATGGGAAAATCAAGGAGGCTCACAAATTGTTTAAAAGAATGCTACAATGGAGATATGCATTGTTTCAAGCATGGAGAGATGTTATTATATTGGTCTTGTTGTTTCTTTATGTGGACCTAATAGATACTTGGAGTGGATTTGACATACCAGTTACAATTACCAACAAAAATTGCCAAATGGTGAGGGCATTCCATCATGGTACCTTTTAATATTATCATCATAGTTTGGACATTGACCTTCAATTGTCAAAGACATGACTAGTGAGGAATTCGAGGGAGTAAAAGAATGTAATATGTGATTAATGTGTCAAGGAAAAGGGACAAATATCAGGCAAAAGTTGGCCATTTACAAGGTGGGAGGACACATTAATTAAACTCAAAACCTAACACATCCAAATATGCCATGTAAGTAAGGATAATTCTTCTTGCATCAACCTTATCTTACGCCATTTTGTCTCTAGGGATCATGTGACATTAATAGGCCTATGTCCACCATACAAGCCCTATAAAGGGAATTGTTATCATGTAAGTGGAATATAGTGTTCATTTCAAGTTTAGCACACTAAGGATGGATCTCATGTCCTAGTCCATGTTCTAGTGTAAACATATAAAGTCCTAGGCCATAACATTTTCCTCAAGGGATCGGGACCCACAAATGGGGCCCTAGTCCATAGCGTCATCTCTATGTGTGAAATATTTGGCTTACAAGCAAGAAATGGCCATTTCCAGCTCTATGCGACCAAGAATCGTTATCACTGATTGGGCCATATTATCAAGTCAAAACATAACATCGAAGGGTAAGGGGCTCATGGTTCATGTAGGGTACAAGGCCATATGAATTACCTTGGGGACCATGGCCCATGAATGGAGGCATAGATTATAACACAAGGCCTACATGGGTAATCTTAGCCTATATGCGAGATATGTTCACCATTTTGAGGAAGGGCACGCCGGGGATGATTTTCAAGGCCCATGTTATGATATAAGGTTAAATAAGGGTCTTAGGTCATAACATTTTTCTCTAAGCTCATGGTCCATTTTCAAGCCCTCAAACCGCCACACATACCCTCTATAGGGAATCACTAGCCTACAAATGAGATATGATAGACATTTTCCTCTTTCTAACAACAAACATGGTTCTCAATGCATATGTCATGGTTCAATGCTAAAATCCCTAGGCATACTCATGAGTTCAATGCCAAAAAAATGCCTCCAAAAGTTCAATTCTCATGACTTTTAGTGGGGGTTTTGACAAACCGCCCCCACAAGTTATGAGAATTGGGGTTTTAGGGGGGATTTTCAAACAATTGTCTCCAAAAGTTCAATTCTCATGACTTTTAAGGGGGGTTCCAAACAAACTGCATTCTAAAGTTCAATTCTCATGACTTTTAGGGGGGGTTTTGAGAAACCACCCCCAAAAGTTATAAGGATTGGGCTTTTAGGGGGGTGTTTTCAAACAACCACCTCCAAAAGTTCAATTCTCATGACTTTTAAGGGGAGTTCTAAACAAATTGCCTCCCAAAGTTCAATTCTCATGAATTTTAGGGGGGGTTTTGCCAAACCGCCCCCAAAAGTTATGAGAATTGGGATTTTAGCGGGGGTTTTCAAACAACCGCCTCCAAAAGTTTGATTCTCATGATTTTTAAGGGGGGTTCCAAAAACACCGCCTCCAAAAGTTCAATTCTCATGACTTTTAGGGGGGGTTTTGACAAACCACCCCCAAAAGTTATGAAAATTGGACTTTTAGGGAGGATTTCCAAAAACCGCCCCCAAAAGTCAAATTTCAGGACTTTTGGGGGGGGTTTTCCAAAAACCAGCCCCAAAAGTCCAATTTCCATGACTTTTAGGGGCAGTTTTAAAAGACCGCCTCCAATGGTCTGAAAAAAATTTTAGGGGGGGGTTTACCAAGACCCCTGCAAGCCAAAACCGCCCCTAAAGGGCTATTTTGTTGTAGTGAGAGCAACATATCGTCATAGTCGACTCCCTCTTCCTCAGAGAACCCTTGATTTGTACTTCTTGATTTCATAAGTCTTGTTCTACGAAATAAATCTCATCATTCTTCATTTGTAGGTGATCGCACACGATATTTCCTACAAGTCAAATTCAGTTGCATGGTTAGAAACATTTCATAGTTTCCAAAACACATTAATAATGAAAAATTCACACAGTCATGCAACTATCTTAGGCAATTCTTCAATACAACATTCATCCATAACCCATACTCATACGGTAACTTTCTAGATGCCTTCCATCTCTACCAAAACATTATTAAGAGCGTGCACTAATCTCAATATGTTAACAAAGAGTTTTCATTCCAGATAAGTATCAATGGAATGTTGTACATCACCATAGGCCACTTACCCGTCACATGCATATTAGTAGTATTATGTTCATCAAAGAAAACATGCATACATCCTAAATATAGGAGCATAAATATGTGAACGATAATTCAAATACTTATCTTTGTTTTTTTGGTAGGATCTCTCTTGATCCTAGTCTCCTTTCAGGAGTCTCTAATAGTGTGCTCCACTCAATCATCTTCTTTGAAACATGTGGGTTCTTCTTCAACAAGGTTACACATCAAGTCTTCATAATTGGAATATGTCCTTGGTATCTTGCTTTCTCTACCGGTTCCTTCTAGTGCACCATATCTTCTTGCATCTTGTATTAATTATCGTGCCCAAGCTAGTTTTATATTTCGTGGATTTTCTTCATGAGGTGTCTCCTCAGGTCTCTGAGGTTCTGTCATATCATGATCTTATGGAATAGGTTCCTCTTCAACATTTCTATCTAGTACATTATTAGTTTCTGTAACTCTAGGAGCTTCATGCTCCTCTTCATCCTCATGATTTGTAGGACCCATGTCCTAGTTTAACTAAGTTTATAAATAAATCTATTCTTTTTTTGTTTTTTATGTGGTGTTTCAAGTCTCTGTTTTGTTTTCTAACTTATGTTAAAGTTTCATGCCCGTAAAATAAATATACTGTTTACATTTACATGTTGAAATATCCATAAGTGTTATTTAATTATTCTAACATTTACTATTTGTGTAGGTGTAACAACATATATAAATATGTGTCAATTTACTCTAAATTTAATTTCCATTATAACATGAAATAGTGAATATTTACAGAGTTAGAGTGGATTATATATTTGTAGGAGAAATACCTTTAGATAGCTAGTAGACCCCTTCCCCTGCTCCTTTCCGGCTCCTTCTTTCCTATAATTGAAATATTTTCCAACCCTGGAAACTCAACCGACCAGACAATCTGGTATGCCAACCTGCCAATTGGCGAGGCCTCGTCAACCACCCAGCTCCAAAATTCCACCTTTGGACCCCTAAGCCCAAACTGAGTACAAACCAACCATTTTTATCCCTTAAAAATCCTCCAACAAGAACCCCTTCTCCTCCTCTCTATAATTTTCTATCTCTACTAAAAATCCCCAAAACATGCCAAGGTCCCCTTCTTCCCCTTCTCTTCTCGACCCAATTCCCTCCTTTTCTGACTCTTCCCCCTACCATTAATACCCCTATCTCCATCATATTTTTTTTCCGAAATCCCAAGTCCTCCTCGACCCCTCAACATTTGACTCAAAACATTAACTTCCATTATTCTATTGTGTAAATAAATGCCTGGGTTGGTTCACAAGTGTTTCACTTTTACACGTTTCAACCGTAATAAATTCTAATCAACCCTAGACATTGCAATTCAAGGTTTCATAATTAACTTAATTAATTAACCCTTTTTATTAATTAACTCAAAATACAATTAAAAACTTTGTTAAATAATGGCATAAGGAAACTACTACCACATTCAATAATTTGAACCTTAAATGTAATTACCCTAATTAATACTTATTTGTTACCGTATCCTAATTAATTAATTAATCCTAATTATTTATAATTAACCTAATCATCATTCATGGCACTATTACCACATTCAACATTACACTCTTAGTTACATTTAACTTAATTAACAATGATTACTAAAGATAAGAATAGTATCATTAACATTAATTAATCATTATTAACACATAATTAACATTAGTCAACATTATGAACATTAATTGACAATAATTAACATTAATCAACATTATTAACATTAATTGACAATAATTAATGTTAATCAACATTATTAACATTAATCGACAATAAGTAACATTAATCAACATTATTAACATTAATCATCATTCATTACCACCTAAGTTACTCATTCATCATGTTCTATTATTTTGACCATAAATTACTAACTCGAAGTATTAATTTAATTTCTTGGTTAGATAAGTAGTAATAATGTAATTAATGCCTAAACATTATAGTTCAATATTATCTCATGCAATTTATTCATATGTAGGCGAGTTATGTAAGCGTAGCTACGGCTTACATATCTCGTGCAGGTACAATAATAGTACTAAACCACACAACATTCTCAATCAATTAAGTTACGGTTTACTGATGCATTCTTAACACAACTTGACTGTAGGATCATTCACTTAGTTACATAAAATTAACTGACGGACGATATACCAGTTACTAAGTTACAACATGTGACTTTGCAAGGTCCTCAACATACACAGTTAGATCAAGTTTATTTCCCAACTTCAAGATACACCTATATACCTACATCGTCTACTTAATTCACAACTAACCTCCACCTCCTATCCTTTCCTCTGCTGGACTACCATGAAGTGGCAAGCCATGACCGGCTCCAGTTAGAAATCGTAAGCAAAAGTTTCAACTACATCGACCAAGCTTCCCCAACAGGAAACCACCAATGATCATCACACACCTTGGGAGCGCACCATAGCACAACCCTCCCATGACTCTGGGTTTCGGGGATAAACGGCGGGTAAAGCCTCCAACCCCCTAGTGGAACAAGGGACTATGTCTACACCGACATAATAACTCTGTTGCACTTGTACTCAGTTTGTCATCGTATAACCAATATGGGCTGTTGAGTTTCTTGAAACCCTACCCCACCCATACATCATAATAAACATCATAATAATCATGTGAAAATAAATAATGAATCACTTGCATACCATTTATATTTCGGTTTCCATGTCCACGAGACTCTCCCACCTTGTAGGATCCAATTATCCCTTAGCCATTTTAACCTATAAGTTAGTCCCCGACATACAATCTAGAATATCATGTACAAATCCTTGACATGTACACATACATTTCAACATAACATAACAATAATCAATTCATTTATTCACCATGCACCTGACATAACATTCATTCATTCAACATATAACTTAATGGTATCCACATACCCCTCATTCATTAACTTGCATATCTAAGACATAACTAACACATAATACATATATCAAAACATGACTACATACCATAATACTAACATCACACACACACACATATATATATCTCAGCAAAATAATAGAACCATAAGTCCACAGTGTCGTCAAACCGACGAAGTCTCACAATCAATCAAATACAACATATAATAGTAGTTCAGGTAGTAATGTCAAAACGGGGCATTACATACACTCACCATTCAGTAAACTTCCTCCCGAAGTTATGGTCAAAATAGTGTGGGATAATCACGACACATGGTCTCTACGTCCTCCTATGTAGCAAAACCTAGGCTATATCGGTCCCACTGGACCTTAACTTGGTCCACCAAATGGTGCCTGAGATGTCTAACCCTATAGTCCAATATACGTAGTGGTTCAACCTTGATGGTCCCCTCGTCTGAAACCTACAGTTCCTTTCCAGTTTATTTTATGAGACTCATCAACCACATAATGTCGTAAAACAGATACATGAAAAAAATTATGAGTTTTGTGCAAATGGGGTGGCAACGTAAGACGATATGCGACGGGTCCAACCTTCTCTAAAATTTCAAAGGTTCCTATGAATCGTGGCAACAACTTTGTCCCTTTCCCAAACCGGACAGTACTTTTTCTAGGCTTGATGCAGACAAACACTGCATCACCAACCTTATAGTTTCAGTCAACCCTATGCGCATCGACATAGCTCTTATGTCTATCCTGAGCTTCCTTTAGCCATTGTCTAATCTAAGCAACCTATTCTTCCATCTCCTCAATTAACTCGGGTCCTATAGTTACTCGATCCTCTAACCTTTCCCAACTCTATGGTGTTCTGCATGGACTTCCATATAATGCTTCATATGGGGCATCCCAATTGTGCTATGGTAATTGTTGTTGTAAGCGAACTCTACCAAAGGTAAGTGCTTTTCCCAATGAGTCTGTTGATCCATGACATATATCCTAAGCATGTACTCCATCACCTGATTCACTCTTTCTATTTTCCCATCTGTCTCTAGATGGAAAGCGGTGCTTAGGTTCAACTCTGTACCTAACACCGACTGCAAATTTGTCCAAAACCTAGACGTAAACCTGAAATATCTATCTCAGATAATATTCTTGGGAAACCCGTGGAGACGCACTAATTCATTTATGAACACACAAGTTACATCCATGACATCATAGGTCTCCTTAACTGGAATGAAGTGAGCAGTTTTGGTCAGTTTTTCAACGATTACCGTGATGGCATCGTGCCTATGAGAGGTAAGAGGAAATCCCACCACAGAGTCCATGGAGATAACCTCCCATTTCGACATAGGAATTTCATGTGGCTGCAATAGTCCTATCGGGTGGTGATGACCAGCTTTTACCTGCTGACACTCAAGGCACCTAGCGATGAATTTGACCATGTCATGTTTCATTCCTACCCAAAAGAAGAGTTGCTTCATGTATGCATACATCTTCTTTACACCCGGGTGAGTGCAATATATTGCTCTGTGGTATTCCTTAAGGATAGTCTCTCTATTATCTCTTTCCTTGAGAATATACATCCTCCCTTGATATCGTAACAACCCATCGGCTTCCAACTCATAGCCTTAAAAATTAGGTCCCATCGGTTTCCCATTTTGTAGTGTCGACGTGACCTTTAGGTACCAACTATATCCGACTAGCTGTCCTAATACTCCTTCCCTCAAATCAACCCTCAATGGTATGAGAGATAAAAGTCTTGGTTTTTTGCTTAAGGCATCGGGTACCACATTCTCCTTCCCTTTGATGTATGAAATTCCAAAAATCATACTCGCTCATGAATTCACTCCATCTCCTTTGCCTAACATTTAGGTCTCTCTGAGTGAAGATATACCTCAATATTTAGTGATCAAACTTGAGCTCAAAGCTTCATCCAACAAGGTAATGTCTCCAAAGCTCCAAAGCTAACATCACGACAACCAACTCTAGGTCATGTGTAGGGTAATTCTCTTCATTTTATTTAACTTTCTCAATGCATAAGCTATTACCCCACCTTCCTGCATCAACACTGCACCCAAACCTTTCCTTGGGGAATCTGTGCAAACTATGAATTCCTTCTCCATATATGGAACTCGTAGAACCAGTGCACTCATCAATAGTCTTTTAAGCTTGAATGTGACATCGCATTCATCCGTCCATTCATACATAATTCCTTTACATTGTAGAGTAGTTATGGGTTTTGCGATTTTTGAGAAACCCTCAACAAACCTTCTATAATACTCGGCTAACCCCATGGATCTCCTCACTTCATGCACATTTATTTCCACGAGCCAATCCATTATGGCCTTCACCTTCTCAGGGTCAACTGAAATTTCCTCACCGAAAATTATATGCCCTAGATAATGGATCTCCTTTTGATAAAACAAGCATTTGGACAACTTACCGTACAACTTGTGCTCTCTTAAGCATGACAACACTATTCGCAAGTGTTCCTCATGCTCCCTTTCATTCTTGGAGTAGATAAGGATGTCATCCAAGAAGACTTTCACAAACCAAACTAAGTAATTTTGAAACACGCTATTCATGAGGCTCATGAATATAGCTGGGGCATTGGTTAAACCAAAGGGTACCACTACAAACTCATAGTGCCCAAAACATGTTTGAAAAACAATCTTAGGTATATCACCTTCTTTAATTCGTAGTTGGTGGTAACCTAATCGCAATTCAATATTTGAGAAGACTGTCGCCCCTTTCATTTGATCAAGGAGGTCATCAATTCGAGGTATGGGGTATCTATTCTTCATGGTGGCTCTATTCGAATATCATTAATCGATGCAAAGATGCAAGGAACCATCCTTCTTCTTCACAAAAATTACTGGTGCACCCCACAGTGAAATACTTGGTCTGATGAACCCTAGGTCTAGCAGTTTGTTCAACTACATTTGCAACTCACAAAGTTCCATGTCTGTCATCCTGTATGGTGTCTTTGCTGTTGGCTCCGAACCAGGTTTTACCTCAATGGTAAAATCAAGTTCCCTCTTAGGAGGTAACCCAGGAAATTATTTTGGAAAGACGTCACTGAATTTGGATAACACTGGGTAGTCATAAAAGGAGGGTCCCTTCTCATCATTTACCGCTTCAACAATATACAACTGACATCCTTGTCGCATACATCTCTTTATGTTCATCGTGGATATGAAAGGTAGGGACATCTTCCGTTTGATACCCTGGATCTCGATGGCCTCTCCTTTGTCATTAAAGAAAATAACTTTCTTCCCATAATATTCCAAGAAAGCTCAATGTTCCTCTAGCCAGTTCATACCTATGATGAGATCATAAGTTCCAAGGGTGGTGCCGTACACCTTGACTTGTGTAACACACACCCCAAGATCCACTACGCACTTGTCAACACTAGGTCCTACCGCTTTCTTCACCTCTGAAGCCATTTCAGCTAAGTTGAAATTGTCATGCTCGTAGGATGCCAACCCACATTTGTCTAATGCATATGGAGAAATAAAAATATTTGTCGCACCAAGATCAAACAATATTCTAAGTTTAACATTATTGATCGTACCTGATGATTCCACCATAGTGGATTGGTGCTCTACCTAATGGTTGTTTACTACTACCGATATATGATGCTTACTACCCCCACTCTCCATTGGAGCCTTTCCTTTTTAATCCATTGTACCATATCGTAATTCAGGAAAGTCACACTGGTAATGTGGACCTCCACATCCCCAACAAGCAACATGTAACGGAGTAGGCGAGATAACATGTTCAGACCTCTGAGAGGGGTTCCTCCCCCTGGGACCCCTTCCCCTGCTGACTAATCCTCTAAAATTTCTCACACTCTAGTGAGTTCCTATGGCTAATTGGGAAACTGTGCTAATTGCCACTGACCTATCTACTGCTGCCACTCTTGGTGTGTACCTGTTTCCGTAGGGAGGTGGCCTCGCATACCCTCCCTGAGGGTAGCTTCGAGGGGCCTTCCCCACAAATCAAGATTGTTGAGAGTTGAATGACTTGACAAGGTTTGAACCCAACATCTCCTTTGTATAACGAGCACAATCTACCGCTTCGGCAACCAAAGTCGGTTTCCACATCCATACTTGGGCTCTAATCTTGGTATTGAGCCCATACACAAAGCACTCAACCTGGCGTTCATCGTTTTCCAAGTAAGGGACATACTTGACTAATTCCTTGAACCTTTCTTCATAATCCTCCACGGATAGATTCCTTTGTACCAAGGCATGAAGGGCCCATGCTTGTTATTCCTGGTAGGACGTATGTAAGTAATTTATCTTGAAATTTTCCACATATAGTTACCATGGAACCATGTCTGGTGTAAGGTGCTGCTGCCTTTCTTGGTACCCCCACCAATTCAAAGTGACTCCCTTTAGTTGAAATATAGCAATCTTGGACTTGGACATGGAAGTGTACTCTTGTAAGGTTAACCTCCTGGTCATCTCTTCCAACCATGATTTAGCTCGTATCCCAACTCGACCCCCTGAAAAATCTGGAAGCCTTATCTTCTGAAGCTCCCTTGTGATATCCTGATGCGGAGGTCTCGGTACCGTGCTCACTGCTACTTCGGGAATTTATTCCCTTAGTGGAGGGTCCTCCACTTCTACATCTGAGGTAACACTTCCTATCTGTAGTTCTCAGAGTGTTTCATTTATTGCTTCCAGAGAGCACAATATAAGGATGGTCTCTGGTGACGGTGCTGACACATTTGGTTCAGGTAAAGCCATCGCCCGACCTTTCCCTTGAGCTGCTCATGTCCTTACCATGTTTATCTATGTAACATGGCATAATATGACAATCAACATACGACAACATCAGGACTAGGTTACTATTAAACTCATACTTAGACCTACTATAGTGTGAAAGTTTATTTATTTCTTCACCTGTAAACAGGTTTTACCTAATACTGAGGCGAATGCCTGATAGGGTGAGGGTATGTGGTCACTAATGCATTCCCTAGCGGACATCACCATTGTGAGCCACGGGTATAAAACTCGATGTCTTAGCTGCGTGTGGCGTCGCGTCATCGTACTGCCTCCAGTAGCCACCAATGACTGCACCCACATCCAGGGCCACTCTCAGCGTGATCGTTGGCGCAAAACGCTATAATTCAGGTCACCTTCTAACCTTGTAAGCATGTTTAAATTTCTCTCCTAACACAATATCAAATCTTACTTCTTTATGTATATTAATCAACCTAACATGTAAATTAATTAATTTTCTTACTTAAACAATTTTTATAATTAAACTTCATTGAATAAATAATATACATTTCATTATTCTACATTACGAATTATCTATTATTGTAATCCCAAATTAATAATTCAACATTAATAATTATTAATTAATGTAAATTAATTATTATTTAATAATTAGCTTTAATAACACATTACCCTAAATTACATTAACCTTATAATGCTTGTTTATTATAATATAAATTAAATATTATTTAGGTTAACTACTAGAATACATAATTAAAAATTATAATTAACATTATCATTTAACATCATTAATTATAATTAAACATTATAATAATTAACATTATAACAATTAAACCTTATAACAATTAAACATAACCTAATGTTTAACTTGATTAAACCATAATTTAATGTTAATTACTTACACATTACCCTAATCTATCCTCACCTTAACCTAATCCTCGGCAAGGCCATGCGGCGTCCCCGGTCATCCGCCCCATGCGAATAAAATAATAATTAAAACATCTACAAGAAAAGGCAAACCCTAGCTGTGGGTCATTCCTTCACCCAGTTTCTAGCGGACTCTACTCTGCAACTCCGTTCAGGTATAACTAAATCCCAAATTCAAGTTTAAGGGATTTTGTTTTGTTTTATCCCTCAAGTTTTGCAGAGATATGAACTCGTGGGCTCTTCCTTCGTCGACCTATGTGTGCAAACCCTATCCCTTTGTATGAGTGATGTGTATTGCATGACTATTGTTTCATGGGCTCTCTTCGTGGTGCTCTCTCTTCGAAGGCCTTGGATCTAGATGCTTGCAGTGTTTTCTTGGTCGATCATTCGTGATGTTGGTCTAAATTCTTGGTTGTATGCTTGGATATTTGGTTCTCATAGCCCCGTATGTTTTTTTTAATTTTTTTATAAATCATTATTATTTTCATTTGCAACAGGTTGCATAGGCCAGCCGAGCGGCCAAACCCCCATCCCCTTCCGGTTGGGCTACCAAGACACCTAGGCATAGCTCCCCTGGCCACCACCATGAGCTCGTCCGCTTCCTGGGCGCTCTACGGTCCAGCAGCCTCATGCCAGACTGGCTGGGGTGGGTGCTACGTGAGCTGCCTCCCATAGCTGCGATAAAACTTAAGAATTTTTTTTGGTTTCTCAAAAGGGTTGATGTGCTGCCCAATATTGACTCATGGGATCTCCCCCTGTGCATAGTTTGGGTTGCATCCTCCTCTTCTGCACAACCGTAGGCCCCCTCTCTCTCTCTCGCACAGAGCCACCGAGGTTCTCTCTCTCATGGACATATTCACTCCTCTCTCACACAACTACACCTGCGGCCTCCCTCTCAGCACAAATGGTGCCCTCCTCCTCTTTGCACAGGTCGGCCAATGGCCTCCTTTCTTACTCACTCCCCTACACAGCTATTGGACCTGTTGGCTTTTCTTGGCATGAATGCTCTTGTTTGAATTTCGACTTATACGTTTGAACACATATTTCAAGAAATCTAGAAAAATTCTATTACAAGGACTTCTATGACATTGAATTTTTTTGTAAACATTTTATTTATTTCATTTAATTTGTAAAAATTATGCATTCAAGAAATATTCCATTAAAATTGGAAAAACTAATCCTAGAAAGAATGTTTGTATTGATCACAAATTTTATTTACTCCAAGTGTTTTTAATATACAATCATAAAAAATGAAATGTTGTATAATTTATAACTAGTTCGGTATGCCATAAATTAGGAGGAGTATATGAAAATCTGTAATTTGTTGAATCGTGAGAAAAAATATTCATGAAGATATAAAATGTAGGATTAATGAAGTTAAGTTGCACACATAATTGCATGTTTTATTACAAGAAGATCTCTATCTATATTTGAAGTGAACAAAGTATCATATTAAATATTTTTATTCTTAAATAACATATTATAATATAGCATGATTGGAAGGAAATCACAATATTAAATTAAAATAAAATAAATTATAAGAAATGTATTGATGTCGAACCAAATAATAACTATAAATTCGTCAAAATTGGGATAGTTGTTAGGTACAACATTATACATACACAATGAAAGTGTGAAGAAATCGAATTAAGAAATCATGGCCGAGAATTACTTTCACCAAAAGGCAAAGAAAATGATAAGATTTTTAAATGTCGAAGAAATAGATGTTGAAACATATTTTTCAAATCTTTTAGTTGAACTTTATATATGACCCCATGCTCTTTTGAATTTATTTATGGCACATATCGAATGAGTCTAAATAGTCCACTTAGTACTCATTATCAATTAATTATATGGTTTTACATTGTATTTTATTCCAAAAATTACATACCACATTTATACATTCATTTAATGCATATAAAAAGATAAAAGATAGAACCTATCTCGTGTTTTGTTGGCCTGTAAGAGATTATTTCAGTTAATCATAATTGAGTTAGTAATACAAACTTACAAAAAAATGAATTGAGAAATCAAATTTCTTATAGTTCAATGTCACTCACTTATGACCAATCACGTACTACCCTTAATACCACTTAGCACTCATTAGCAATAATTTTTGTGTTTTTAAACAATTGCAACTTTAATTATATGGGGCTTTATTTCAAAAATTACATACTGCATTGATAAACTCCTCTTATTAATGAATATACGCAAATAAAAGTCAATAATTTATTTCATGCCTTGTTCAGGCTTATATGAGATTATTGCAATTATAAACTATTAACTTAAGAATACACATTTACAAAACTTTGTGCGTGCCTTGTTGGCTTTTATGAGATGATTTTAATTACAAATATTTGATTTAAGAACGCAAATTAAAAAAATATTTTGAATGGCGAAATCAAGTGGTGTATGATGCAAAAAAATGTCAAACTAAAGGCAATCATAAATAATATTAATAATTGTATTTAAATATTATTGTTAATTCTCATCTATCTATAAAAGTTTTAAAAACATACAAATTAATTCATCAAAAAATGTGTCCAACTTGTATTGAAATATTGCAATGTACGCGTTAACAAATTTCTAAAAATTAATATCTTCACCTACTATAGAGAACTCAATGTTCTATTGAACATTCGAATGTAGTTGCGTTTCTCTTCGATACGATGAAGTGTCTTAAAAAGGGGGAATAGAATTTGGACAAGCCAAGTATCAGGTTCATGTCCTATATAAGCCTTTGTTAAGATACAATTTGACCGGTATCCGGGGAATTGAGAAGTAAGCTTTGATGTATCTATTAGCAATATATTTGATTCTTCGTACATATTTCCATATTCGGACCACACATCACTTAACATTTTCTCATAAAATTGTATCACACTACATTATTTGAATTTTGTTTGCAAGTGACAATGAGACCTGTCCCATATGAATTCAAAGTCACTTGTATCGGTATTTGATTTTTCAACTACTTGTTGAATGTTTTTACATTGTATTTTATTCCAAAAAATACATATCACATTTATACATTCATTTAATGCATACAAGAAGATAAAAGATAGAGCGTATCTCATGCTTTGTTGGCTTTTATGAGATTATTTCAATTAATCGCAATTGAGTTAATAATACAAACTTACAAAAAAATGAAATGAGAAATCAAATTTCTTATAGTTCAATGTCACTCACTTATGACCAATCTCGTACTACCCTTAATACCACTTAGCACTCATTAGCAATTAATTTTGTGTTTTAAAACAATTGCAACTTCAATTATATGGGGTTTTATTTCAAAAATTACATATTGCATTGATAAACTCCTCGTATTAATGAATATAGGCTAATAACAGTCAATAATTTATTTCATGTCTTGTTGGCTTATATGAGATTATTGCAATTATAAACTATTAACTTAAGAATACACATTTACAATAAGTTATATATTGGGAAATCAAATGCCTATACCTTTCAAAATCATTCATCTATGACTCATCATGCTTTAATCTAAATTCTAGTACACTTAGCACTCATTATCATTGAAGTAATATTTTTTGTAAGAAATGTGCTTTTATATAGATGGAGGTTTGGAGGTTTAATTCAAAATTTGTGTGTCACTTGTATTAATGCATATAGATCAATAAAACTAAAGAGAACTTCATTCCTTGTTGGCTTTTGTGAGATGATTTAAATTACAAATAATTGATTTAAGATTATGTAATTTAAAAAATATTTTGAATAGAGAAATCAAGTGTTGTAATGCACTTGTATTAATACATATAGATAAATAAAACTAAAGAGAGTTTCTTGCATGCCTTGTTGGCTTTTATGAGATGATTTAAATTACAAATAGTTGATTTAAGAGCACAAATTTAGAAAATATTTTGAATGGGGAAATCAAGTGTTGTATGATGCAAAAACTTGTCAATCTAAAAGCAATCATAAATAATACTAATAATTGTATTTATATATCATTGTCAATTATCATCTATCTATAAAAGTTATAAAATCATACAAATTAATTCACCAAAAAATGTGTCCAACTTGTATTGAAATATTGCAATGTAATCGTCAACAAATTTCCATAAAATAATATTTTCACTTAATACAAAGAACTCATTTGTGTTTTAAAACAATTGCAACTTCAATTATATGGGGTTTTATTTCAAAAATTACATATTGCATTGATAAACTCCTCATATTAATGAATATAGGCTAATAACGGTCAATAATTTATTCCATGTCTTGTTGGCTTATATGAGATTATTGCAATTATAAACTATTAACTTAAGAATACACATTTACAATAAGTTATAGATTGGGAAATCAAATGCCTATACCTTTCAAAATCATTCATCTATGACTCATCATGCTTTAATCTAAATTCTAGTACACTTAGCACTCATTATCATTGAAGTAATATTTTTTGTAAGAAATGTGCTTTTATATAGATGGAGGTTTAATTCAAAATTTGTGTGTCACTTGTATTAATGCATATAGATCAATAAAACTAAAGAGAACTTCATTCCTTGTTGGCTTTTGTGAGATGATTTAAATTACAAATAATTGATTTACGAGTATGTAATTTAAAAAATATTTTGAATAGATAAATCAAGTGTTGTAATGCACTTGTATTAATACATATAGATAAATAAAACTAAAGAGAGTTTCTTGCATGCCTTGTTGGATTTTATGAGATGATTTAAATTACAAATAGTTGATTTAAGAGCACAAATTTAGAAAATATTTTGAATGGGGAAATCAAGTGTTGTATGATGCAAAAACTTGTCAATCTAAAAGCAATCATAAATAATACTAATAATTGTATTTATATATCAGTGTCAATTATCATCTATCTATAAAAGTTATAAAATCATACAAATTAATTCACCAAAAAATGTGTCCAACTTGTATTGAAATATTACAATGTAATCGTCAACAAATTTTCATAAACTAATATCTTCACTTAATATAAAGAACTCAATGTTCTATTGAACATTCGAATGTAGTTGCGTTTCTGTTTGATACGATGAAGTGTCTTTAAAAAGGGAAATAGAACTTGCACAAGCCAAGTATCGTGTTCATGTCCTATATAAGCCTTTATTAAGATACAGTTTGACCGATATCCGATGAATTGAGAAGTAGGCTTTGATGTATCTATTAGCAATACATTTGATTCTTTGTACTTATTTCCATATTGGGACCACACGTCGCTTAGCCTTTTCTCATAAAACTGTATCATACTACATGATTTGGATTTTGTTTGCAAGTGACAATGGGACCTATCCCATATGAATTCAAAGTCACTTGTATCAATATTTGATTTTTCAAGTACTTGTCGAATGTCCTTGTTAGTAACATTTGATGTCCATATCGCAACATCATAATGTTTTGGGCAGTATTTTAATACTTCTAATTGAAAAGGCCTACAAAAGTAGGATCTATCACCAAGCTCCCAATCTGGTTTTCTTTGAATTTGACAACTCGTTTCATCTTTGGAATACGACGAGAAGAATACTCCTTCCATTTCAAAGATCAACAAGATCTTCCGACTGATATTAACTCCCATCTGCATTGCTGCCACAACATATATAACATTAACATATTTTCACTTCAAAACTTCATTGCTTAATGGCATCAAAACATATCCAATTTATTTCCACTCCCAAACAAACAACTTAATGAAAAAAATAAAAGTAATTTCCATGGAATAGTTTTTTTATACAAACACATTCAACTACTACTCAAATCACTAATTTTTAAGAATTGTAATGAGATAAACTACAATGTAAAAATATAATTACAATAGTCGAATTCATTTGAACTAATTATATGTTAATATCTACATACTACCTAAATTTACAGGTTTTAAGTTTAAATCAAGCAAACTATTTATATGTTCATTTTTACATACAACCTCATACGATATTTTAATTTTCAAGAAATTATAAGAAACATTCATATAAGCACATTGCAATGAAATTCAAATCACAATTTAAAAATATAGTTACAATGGTCCAATTCAAACCAATTAGATGTTAATTTATACACACCACCTAGATTTACAATTTTTTAAATTTCAATTAAACAAGCTAATTATAGGTAATTTTTACATACAACCTGATATGATTTTCCATTTTTTTAATTTCTAAGAAATAAGAAAATTTCATATGATAACATTGAACTAACATTCAAATCATTGATTTGTAAGAGTTATAATGATCAATTAAGACGCAATTGTATAAATAAACTGCAATTGCTCAAACATAGTAATTGTACGTTAATTTATACATACAACCTAATACAATTATTTAATTAATATGGAATACTACATTTTTATGCAAACACATAAGACTATTATTCAAATCACTAACTTTTTATAACTCAATATCTCAATATAAATAAACAAAATAATAATATGTTAATTTATAATAATGACACAACAACAATCCTTATATGAGTATTATGAAATAATATTGACATTAAATTAATAATAAAATAAAACACAGTAATAACACACCACATGTAGAATTAAGTCATCAAATGTACAATGACCAAGAATTTATATTATAAACTTCAAGATTTTGTTTATAGAGGAAATGAATAACAGTCATCTTAATGTACTATTAAAAGTCATTGAAGATTCTTCAAAATATCTCGAACATCGGGTGCCTTGTCGAATTTATTCAATAAGCTCCACAGATCAGCGATCAACCATTTATCCTCATTCTTTCCATCAAACGAAGGGGCAATAATCACATTTTCTTTGGGATTTTCTTTCTTTGTCTCCATTGAACAATCCACTAGAATAGTGTTAGTAGCATCATATTGAGAATACATTCTCCACACTTTTTTCAGATGTTTTTTGTATATAACTTGTGTTGAATTATCAATGTCATTTTTTCCCTTTTGTTGTTTGCAATCTGAAGCAGTCCATGTAAACAAAAATTTAGCTTGTAATGTTTCTGAAACCAGCTTTTTCATAACTCTTGTTGTGTATTGTTTCAAAGATGTCGTCCAAATTGCAATGTCAAGAGATTCTTTTCTGGAACACATTTCAAGAAATGTTTTTGCATGTGGACGAAACCAAAAGGATTTTTTCTCTATCGTGTAATCTGTGGCCCTTCCCATTTTCTCGATAAATTCTTTTTGTGATGCATCACCATCAATGCTCTGATAGACAATGTTATTCAATTCAAAAATAACTAATTTCTTTTGACTTATAATAGCTGCAAAACAATAATGGATATCATAGTTAATTCATTTTATTCATGCTACATAAATTATTAATAAAAAAAATTGTTGAAGAAATACACTCACTTTGAGTATTTTTTGTACTAGTTATTTATAAGCCACACTTCTCTTGTATTGTCTTCATAGAACCTAGAGCCAAAATAACAAACCTTCAATCAAATACCAATAATACTTCTTTAAATCAATTTTTTTTTTATAAGACATATTTTATGTTTAATTGAAAATAAGAGACATGTGAAGTACCTGATATGATATCATGTTCTTGACTATGGCTTTCTGTCACATTCCCTTGATCACTATCTTTTTTCTCCTCATTTGCCACTGTAATAAACATATGAAATGTTATAAAATGTATCAACGAATGAAATTCATTAAATAAATAGGCATAGAATCCAAAGAATCACTAGAGAAAGAACAAAACAAGTACAATACAACAAAAGAAACAAAATAAATTATGTACCTGGTATGGTATTTTCTTCATCTTGTATTTGCATCTCGAAAACTTCTTCGACATTGTGCACACTATGTTGATCATTGCTTTGTTGCAAAGTGTCGTCGTTGTTTTCTTTACAATTTCCGCCATTAGTAGTTATAGTAAACATCTTGTTAATCAAGATTTATAAATAGCATAGAATCCAAAGAATCACTAGAGAAAGAACAAAAAAAGTACAATACCTGGATATTCCAACAGCAATATATTAGACATTGGTTTTTGCAATTGGAAGGATTCTTGATTAGTCAGCATGGTAGTCCTTTGTAACTCGTTTTCTACGACACATGCCATTCTTCTTCCATATGTACAGCAAGCCTGCTGTAAATTTGTCCCCGCATAAAGAGAAATAATCAAATTTAGATCACTATGTTGTTGATGGATTTGCAATAATTCTTCCCAGAATTCAAAATCTCTCTCCTTTTCATCAGATGTGTCTCTAAAACTATGAGAGTATCTTGAGGCCTCTAAACTTTTTGACTCTTCACTATAGAAATGTATAGTTAAAACTATATCATAACTATAGTTATTTTGTTCTTTATATTCATAAAGACCGGTAGCCATTTTATAGTTGACATTTGAGTCCTTGACAACAATCTCCAGAGCTTGGCGTACATCCTTACAAGACCAAATTTCTACTAAGATAATCATAGTAAAATCTTTCAACCCATTTTTTTCGATTAAAAATCGAAACAATTCAATATAGTGATCCTTAAGGAATGATTCATCTTTCAAAGCTAATGTATCCAACACAACAAATTCAGTGTATAACATTGGTTGAAACTGACAAGGAAAAGAGTGCAAAAGTGTTGACAAGAGGCTAGGGACCCCATAATGACAACTGAATTCAAAACTGTTCTCAATTTCCTGTATATCTGTCGATGCATCAATTATTCTATCAAGGACCACACAGGCTTGTGGAGAAAGGGACTCTATTTTTGTATTTCGTGATCCTTTTACATATTTACACCCTTCCATTGTCTTACAGAAGTTGGAAAATATGATATCAGTAATTCCATAATGCTCGAGAATATTGGATATTGTAAGAATCTTATCATTCATATTTTTATCATGACTTTTGCAATATGTTACCATTGCCTCCAAAATTGTTCTTTTGGTTTTCAATTGTGAACAATAATCTTTCATTTTTATGGCATTGGTCGGATGGTTCACTGGAATGGAAAACCAGACAGTTCCATCCAATAGTTTATCTGCTACAGAACACATTTCTTCAGCGGTTAGTCCCTGAAGGGGACGGAAAGAACTTGATACCAAACTGTTCAGACTATTTGTCTTATAGTTTGGATCCTTAGGTTGGTTTGGAGAACACATTAATGTCCCTAGTTTGTAACAATTAAAAACAACTTCCCATTTATCCCAAGTAGTATCATCAAGATATAACAAGACTTTTTTTTCAGCAAAGTTTGTTAGTGGACAATCGAAGAAAGAGCACAACATTTCATCATCAACCTGTTAAAAAATAACAAATATAAATTAGTAAGAATGTGATATCAAAAATAAAATAGCCATGAATTTAGTTATAACAATATAAACTAAGTGCAAAAAAAAAAATTTGCATACCTTGTCTTCAGCCGTCTTAGAATTCCCACATTTTTGTTTCTTTAATTTATTTGTGGCAATTAGGAATTGTCTTGCAGATCGCACAAAATCAATGAATGGATTTTTGAAGAAAACTGTGTTTGCAGAATTTAACTGGCAGCAAATACGAATCACCACACTGGGAGCAACTAATGGATCTAAGAATCGAGCATTACGTTCTTTGTACTTCTGTTTTGCCTCCCCAGATAGACTGAATTTAGGATTTGATAATATTTCTTTTGCTTCTTGAATGGTGTGTTGCCCATCAACTATCCAAAAATTGATGTTCTTGTCATTTATATCCATTTCATTCATGATTTTCACAGGGTTTCCAATCGGATCAGACTCTTTTGTGTCGAATGGAATCAGAAGAGCATCAGGCAATGATGCTTGAAATTTCTATAGGAATGATTCTACTAATACTCGAACATTTAAATCATCCCGTGATCTCAATTTATATAACTTGGGTGCTTCTACACATCTTCGAACATCCACCTTCATGGTAAAAGAGCTTGAAAATAAATAACTGTCCTTAAAATTTTCATGGATTTCATCGCATTGGTCAGCAAGATTCTCTATCTGAGAGTCTTCTTTTTGGGATTTTACAAACTCTGTAGTAGGCATGAACTCACTTTCTTTAATGCTCTATTCTAGCTCAGCTAAATATACCCTTCTCAAAGCAAGCATTTGAGCCTCGAGTTTATCATCTGGTATTTTATCAAGTAGTTTACCTCTTTGTTGCAAATAAAGAAACACGGATGATGTTTTCTTACATCTCACATAGCGATATTTCATAACGTTGGTAATACGTTGTACAAGATCATCACAACTCTTTAGACCAGATTCATTGAAGCTCTCAAAACTTTCCAACTTAAACTGTGACTTTTTTATTGACTCTGGAAATTCTGTATTAGTATCAATCAAATCTGGTCTAAATTTTGTGTAATCAACTTGGCAAGAAAATAATTTCACTTCATTTTCTTCAATTACCTCCATTTGAAAATCGATCTGACTATGATTGAGAGCATAGCAACTAACAATTATCCCTAGCCTTTGTATATCATTTCCATCCATGGATCCAAATAGATACATATCTGGAAACATATTCATGGGACTTTCAATCTCAACATACCAATCTTTGACATACTCATATGCAGCAGATGTTTTGAACTTTTTAATCATTTCAAAATTAGAACCCATTGTTGAATTTATAATCTGAGTTGAATGACGCTTTTGTTTTTTGAATGCTGATTGTGGCATTTTACTTGCTTTGGAGACGACAGCTTCTAAAAACAATAATAAGCAATTATTACTATAAATAAAATGAAATCAAAATCACAAATATTACCATATAGTCTTCTAGTCTAACCATTTAGAAATGAGAGAATAATATTTAAAACCACCATACCACATGGGGGAGACGTTGTTTGTGTGTCACTTGCAATTCGTTTTTTCTTCAAATTATTCCTTGGAATTGTCATTGCACCAGAGTCCATAGAATCTAAAAACAATAATAAATAGTCGACTATAAGTTTAAATTGTTTTAAAAATACATAAAATAATGAGCATTATCAAACAATATTCTATTACATGTCTTTTATTCACATGCACAAGAATAATAAGGGTCATGTGTTATGGAAACATATTAAATACTTAGAGATAAATAAAAATCCATTGCATCTAGCACAAGTAGAGACTCATTAAAAAGAAAAGTTTTCCTTCTCAAAAATGCTAGAAGGAAATGCTTATGCTAGAAAGAAAGCTAGCAGTCGCTAGCTTTCCTTGATCTTTTGCAATGTGCTTATTTCAAAATAGAGCACATGGCACAAGCTCAAGGTATAAGCTAGCAACCACCAATCACCATGGATAGGATTTTTCTATTGGAAAGCTAGCGACTGCTATCTTTCTTTCTAGCATAGGTATGTGTTATTATCCTATAAGTAAATGCTTATGCTAGAAGGAAAGCTAGCAGTCGCTAGCTTTCCTTGATCTTATGCCATGTGCTTATTTGAAAATAGAGTACATGGAACAAGTTCAAGGCTTTCCTTGATCTTGTGCCATGTGCTTATTTGAAAATAGAGTACATGGCACAAGTTCAAGGTATAAGCTAGCAACCACCAATCACCATGCCTAGGGTTTTTCTATTGGAAAGCTAGCGACTGCTAGCTTTCCTTCTACCATAAGCATGTGTGACATCCTAGAAAAAAATGTTTATGCTAGAATGAAATGTAGCATTCGTTCAAAATAGAGTACATGGCACAAGCTTAAGGTATAAGCTAGCAATCACCAATCACCATGGACAGGGTTTTTCTATTGGAAAGCTAGCGACTGTTAGCTTTCCTTCTAGCATAAGCATATGTGTTTATGCTAGAAGGAAATGCTTATGCTAGAAGGAAAGCTAGCAGTTGCTAGCTTTCCTTGATCTTTTTCCATGTTCTTATTTCAAAATAGAGCAAATGGCACAAGCTCAAGGTATAAGCTAGCAACCACCAATCACTATGGACATGATTTTTCTATTGGAAAGCTAGCGACTGCTAGCTTTCCTTCTAGCATAAATATGTGTTCTTATCCTAGAAGAAAATGCTTATCCTAGAAGGAAAGCTAGCAGTCGCTAGCTTTCCTTGATCTTGTGCCATGTGCTTATTTGAAAATAGAGTGCATGGCACAAGCTCAAGGCATAAGCTAGCAACCACCAATCACCATGCCCAAGGTTTTTCTATTGAAAAGCTAGCGACTGCTAGCTTTCCTTCTAACATAAGCATGTGTGTTATGCTAGAAGGAAGGCTAGCATTCGTTCAAAATAGAGCACATGGGACAAGCTCAAGGTATAAGCTAGCAACCACCAATCACCATGGAAATGGTTTTTTATTGGAAAGCTAGCGACTGTTAGCTTTCCTTCTAGCATAAGCATGTGTGTTTATACTAGAAGGAAATGCTTATGCTAGAAGGAAAGCTAGCAGTCGCTAGCTTTCCTTGATCTTTTGCCATGTGCTTATTTCAAAATACATCACATGGAACAAGCTCAAGGTATAAGCTAGCAACCACCAATCACCATGGACATGATTTTTCTATTGGAAAGCTAGTGACTGTTAGCTTTTCTTCTAGCATAAGTATGTGTTCTTATCCTAGAAGGAAATGCTTATGCTAGAAGGAAATCTAGCAGTCGCTAGCTTTCCTTGATCTTGTGACGTGTGCTTTCCTTGATCTTGTGACAAAATCTGTCTCAGGTACTGTCAGCTTCCACGACAGTCACCTATAAGGAATGACATCCTAAGTTGGTCACTAAGTACCTTCGTCAAGTGGAGAAAGAGCAGTTATCCCTCGAACGGTATTGGGTCGTCTCCTTTTCAACAAGTGGTGGTGAGCCCACTTGAGAGAACATACACCCGCAACCTTGGGTTTGACCTCCTATGGCGCGACGCCGCTCTTTCACTTTCCCCTTGTGGATATACACGACCACTTGATTTAGAAGGATTTTTATAGCACCCTAAGGACAACAACTATGTTTTTGGATGCCTAGCCCCAAAATCCTACCTAAACTACAAGATTCTTTTGTGCCCTCCTATGGAGGTATTAAGTGAGTAGATTTAAGCTATTTTTGAACTTAGTGAGTGACGAGAGAGTTTCTTGTGTGTGTGTGTGTGCATCAAAGAAAGTGACGGTTTTGAGCGCACATGAGATATTGCATATAAATGAAAAGACTTTTCCTTTAAAATGAAAATAATGCAACTCAACCTAATAGAAAAACAACTAAATAAACCATGTAAACCATGTAAAAAAAACTAAATAAAATAAATTGTAAAAATAAAAAAAAATCTATAAACAAAATTGTAAAAGTAAAAAAAAATCTATAAACTTACCAAGATTTTCAACCTCTTTTTAATCCAGTCTTCTTCTTTACTTTTTGTTTGGCTAAGACTAAAGCTAATGCCAATGCCAATGCCATTTTTTCCCATAACTTCATCTTCATCTTACTTGGTCTTTCTTCTTTGATAGACAATAATCTAGAAGCTATGAAGCCAAGACTACTTGAATGGAAACTGTACAATATAGAGACTCATTAAAAAGAAAAGTTTTCCTTCTCAAAAATGCTAGAAGGAAATGCTTATGCTAGAAAGAAAGCTAGCAGTCATTAGCTTTCCTTGATCTTTTGCCATGTGCTTATTTCAAAATAGAGCACATGGCACAAGCTCAAGGTATAAGCTAGCAACCACCAATCACCATGGACAGGATTTTTCTATTGGAAAGCTAGCGACTGCTAGCTTTCTTTCTAGCATAGGTATGTGTTATTATCCTATAAGTAAATGCTTATGCTAGAAGGAAAGCTAGCAGTCGCTAGCTTTCCTTGATCTTATGCCATGTGCTTATTTGAAAATATAGTACATGGAACAAGTTCAAGCCTTTCCTTGATCTTGTGCCATGTGCTTATTTGAAAATAGAGTACATGGCACAAGTTCAAGGTATAAGCTAGCAACCACCAATCACCATGCCTAGGGTTTTTCTATTGGAAAGCTAGCGACTGCTAGCTTTCCTTCTACCATAAGCATGTGTGACATGCTAGAAAAAAATGTTTATGCTAGAATGAAATGTAGCATTCGTTCAAAATAGAGTACATGGCACAAGCTCAAGGTATAAGCTAGCAATCACCAATCACCATGGACAGGGTTTTTCTATTGGAAAGCTAGCGACTGTTAGCTTTCCTTCTAGCATAAGCATATGTGTTTATGCTAGAAGGAAAGCTAGCAGTCGCTAGCTTTCCTTGATCTTTTGCCATGTGCTTATTTCAAAATAGAGCAAATGGAACAAGCTCAAGGTATAAGCTAGCAACCACCAATCACTATGGACATGATTTTTCTATTGGAAAGCTAGCGACTGCTAGCTTTCCTTCTAGCATAAATATGTGTTCTTATCCACGAAGAAAATGCTTATGATAGAAGGAAAGCTAGCAGTCGCTAGCTTTCCTTGATCTTGTGCCATGTGCTTATTTGAAAATAGAGTGCATGGCACAAGCTCAAGGTATAAGCTAGCAACCACCAATCACCATGCCCAAGGTTTTTCTATTGGAAAGCTAGCGACTGCTAGCTTTCCTTCTAACATAAGCATGTGTGTTATGCTAGAAGGAGAGCTAGCATTCGTTCAAAATAGAGCACATGGCACAAGCTCAAGGTATAAGCTAGCAACCACCAATCACCATGGACATGGTTTTTTATTGGAAAGCTAGCGATTGTTAGCTTTCCTTCTAGCATAAGCATGTGTGTTTATACTAGAAGGAAATGCTTATGCTAGAAGGAAAGCTAGCAGTTGCTAGCTTTCCTTGATCTTTTACCATGTGCTTATTTCAAAATACATCACATGGAACAAGATCAAGGTATAAGCTAGCAACCACCAATCACCATGGACATGATTTTTCTATTGGAAAGCTAGTGACTGTTAGCTTTTCTTCTAGCATAAGTATGTGTTCTTATCCTAGAAGGAAATGCTTATGCTATAAGGAAATCTAGCAGTCGCTAGCTTTCCTTGATCTTGTGACGTGTGCTTTCCTTGATCTTGTGACAAAATCTGTCTCAGGTACTGTCGGCTTCCATGACAGTCACCTATAAGGAATGACATCCTAAGTTGGTCACTAAGTACCTTCGTCAAGTGTAGAAAGAGCAGTTATCCCTCGAACGGTATTGGGTCGTCTCCTTTTCAACAAGTGGTGGAACATACACCCGCAACCTTGGGTTTGACCTCCTATGGCGCGGTGCCGCTCTTTCACTTGCCCCTTGTGGCTATACACGACCACTTGATTTAGAAGGATTTTTATAGCACCCTAAGGACAACAACTATGTTTTTGGATGCCTAGCCCCAAAATCCTACCTAAACTACAAGATTCTTTTGTGCCCTCCTATGGAGGTATTAAGTGAGTAGATTTAAGCTATTTTTGAACTTAGTGGGTGACGAGAGAGTTTCTTGTGTGTGTGTGTGTGCATCAAAGAAAGTGACGGTTTTGAGCGCACATGAGATATTGCATATAAATGAAAAGGCTTTTCTTTTAAAATGAAAATAATGCAACTCAACCTAATAGAAAAACAACTAAATAAACCATGTAAACCATGTAAAAAAAACTAAATAAAAAAAATTGTAAAAATAAAAAAAAATCTATGAACAAAATTGTAAAAGTAAAAAAAAATCTATAAACTTACCAAGATTTTCAACCTCTTTTTAATCCAGTCTTCTTCTTTACTTTTTGTTTGGCTAAGACTATCGCTAATGCCAATGCCAATGCCATTTTTTCCCATAACTTCATCTTCATCTTAGTTGGTCTTGCTTCTTTGATAGACAATTATCTCGAAGCTATGAACTAGCCAAGACTACTTGAATGGAAACTGTACAATATATTGAAACTATCTGTAAGTTACAAACTTATATCAAATAATTAAATATAAAAAACACTACTGAGCTATTTAGCTATTTTTATATACAAGTAATGCTATATAGAATGGAAAAAGTCACTATTTCCAGATTGCATGAGGGATGTATTTGGTAAAATAAAACGTGTAAAAATCATGATTTCCAGATCGCAAGAGAGATGTTTTTGGTAAAAGACAAAAGCCTGCCCCCAATCAGTTTTCTAGACCCGGAATAATCTGCACATGTGACTTCAAACCCTATCTACATGCATAGTATAAATATATGTATGTTCTGATCTGCCACATACGTGATGCATAATATAAATATACGTCCTAAGTTTCACCATTTAAAAGCAAAACAAAAAAACAACTTCAAGTGCATGTTTACCCAGCTCTTCAAAACTGCACATATTGTGTGGGTAAAGAATTCTACTACGAATTTTTATTGTTCCCACTCTAATCTATCGTGGTTAATGGACTATGAACAAGACAAATCACAAGCTACAAATTAATTTTCTCTTTCAGTGAAACTCAAATGGAACCATTCAATATGAAGAGCTTATTCATTATCAATGTAATCAACACTCTATCAATTCAATGCACACACAGCAACAACGTCATCCAACCCTCCCAGTACTATGTCAATAGTTTAGTACGTCAAGATCTACAAACGGAGGAAGCCAATACCCAAATATTCTCTAGGTAAAAACAAAGCTTAGATACCCAAACCCAACTAGATCGAAAATTGGTTCTGAACGTTTTTGAAATACATGCAATGTTGTGTGAGCTTGTTTAAGGATAACAAATTCATTATAAATTTTTAAGAAGTTCATCCACTTCCATAACTGCACTTGAGTGGCAACTCACAATGATTTGATTATAAATTTAAAGCAACCAGAACCGCAAGTAACAAACCTATTACTAGGTATGGAAATTCGCAAAGATTATCCTAACATGGCTACTAGTTGCAAAATTTGTTCGTGAAATAAGGTGCAAAGCCGCTTGTCCGCATCGGGCAAGGATTCTCAGATGGAAAGGAGCCTACCTCCTGGTCCATAATTTATTGAGTACTTGAGCTCCCTTTTCAAACATATGACTTACCCAATATTGTAATCATCGTTGATTCAATTACAGATTCACTTAGTCCATATTATTCCCTCTCCGGATTCATTTGAAAGGGTAATCTTCACTTCGAGCCAGCAATAGAGTGCTTTAATTCACAGTAAAGCTTTTCGGGACCTTAGAATTGGGAACCTAGAGATTGTTAATGAGGACCATCACTTGTTCCTCAATATCTTCGCTGCCCCTTTTGTATAGAAGAAATTGAGCTGGAGTGTTTTTAAATTCATTTGTGGTTTTAAATTTTAATAACCTTCAGGAACAATGAATATATCCAGTGTTATATATACAGGCGCGACAAATACTAGAAACCCAATTCATATTTGCATCCATACCCAACCCATAAATTATGATGGGAGGCCTAACTTAATACCTGTCTATGAGACAAACAGACAGGTATTTTCCAATTTGCAATCAAACATTTAATACAAGAGTTGTCACAAAATGTATTTTCCAGCTTGTAAAACAATGTCAATATTTGCTATGCAGATGTAGGTGGCCACTGGAAACTGACAACTATCCATACAGTCATCTTGCTTGATGTGATAATAAATAAACGTTGTGCAAAAAGACAATAGTTTTATCACTTAATTGATTACTTGCAAATTGAAAATATACATTCATTTTAGACTCAGCACTCTAGTATTATAGACTAAGTCACCATTTCAATCAACATTATCTTCTGTGTTTTCATTATTCCCCTAAGTTAAAACTGGATAATCTTTCCAACTAAACTAAGAGGAATTGATGTAGATAGTTGAAGAAAGAAACTACTCTCTAAGTGTAACTATTCATACTTATCCGTAATAATATGTAGCTTTAATAATTAACTATTATATAATATTTAAATAAAGTACAATGGTAATCTGCATGTATTTTAGGTTAGGGTTAAAATTGACTTTATCATAAAATACATGCTTTCTTTTTCTCTATAAAGGTATTACATAAACCAAAGATTTAACGAAAAACCTATAATATATTTATTGTTATCCAGAAATATTTAAATTTTTACACAAGAAATCTTTTCTCCCACAAACAAATAGCTAACGCACATATATGAGGTAACTTATATCAATGCTCCACATGCTACCGCATTTGGTGCACAACCTGCCCGTACCATCCTATTCCAAACATCATAAGCATTCCGCACTCTCTCTACCTTACACAGACCATCAATGATTGTTGTGTAAGTCACAACATCAGGACTGCACCCACTCTCACCCATTTCATCCAAAATCTCCAGTGCCTTATCTAATTTCTTGCTCTGACAGAAGCATCGAATACTTATATTATAAGTGAAGATATCTAAAGTATGACCTCTTCTACTCATGTCACTGTAAAGCTCACAAGAAAAAGAAGTTATGATGTGATAAGACAATGATAATAATTATCTCAAATTTATGTATTTTTACACATAAAAATTTAGTAACTAACACTTAAAACCTCTCTAGCCTACACGCTAATATTGATGTAAGGGAAAGGAACATAACTAAAACCACTACTAGTCTATTTGTCAAGCATGATGAGATCCATAACAACTTTATTACACGTTAGCACCAGAGAGTACTACAATAATTAGTTGGTAGCCTCCCCATTACTTGCTAAATAGAGACCTTGTTGATATCCTCCTCAAATGGAATCCAACACATTATTAATGAGTTAATAGCCTCGTGCAATAGAGTCCTACACACTGCTAACCTAATTACTAGAGTAAGGAAAAACTTGGAATTGCACTGTGAACAAGCTTTTTTCCTTTATCCTTCATTGGTATCCCTTCATGGGGTGAGATTCAAGTCCACACATATAGAAACATTACTGTCATTAACTCCAATTCCTAGTAATATGTTCATGTGCAATGTAATGAATATGGGATTTTGACCTTAGAAAAAGTTTTTTCCTTATTCCCATTTGCTTGCATGAAGTTCACATGAGCATGAAAATGGGTCACCAATGTGTTAAAAGATGCCCTCATTGAGTGCTAAAGTTGTTTGTTGGAATGTCTTCATAAATAATATGCCCCTTCGTTGAAGCAATTGAAACACTAGGAAATCATGTATCTGGTCGAGAACCTCTTGCAAAACCTAATATGATATTGTAATGCATCTATGAGTTTGACGCAATTTTATCATAATCAATATTTAGTTCTTGGAATTTAGATTTCATGTTTTCCTTCTTGGATTCATGTTTTTCGATGTGAATACTTAAGTATTCTATGCATGTTTCATGCCCACAAGCTAGCAGGTCATTTGTCTGAGGATCTTCTTAATTTCATTGGCCATTTTAGTGAGATGGGGAATGTCAAAAATACAAATCAAAGGCTCTATGTGATACATGCATCTAGTAGCAAAGCAAGTATATTATAAATTCATGAGGGTTCTTAAATGAAGACTACAAATAAAGTTTAAAGAAAAATTCCAACAAGACCAGACATAAAATCATAACCCGGACTCCTTCTTACAATAATGGACAGAATGATTCCAAAAATTTAAAGCTTACCCGATATATGTTCACTGCATCAATTGTATTCTGTTTTGGGGTCAAGCTCAATACCTACTTCTTGTGTTATACCCAGTCCCCTGTTCCATACCAACAAAAAAGATAACCTATAAACCAATTATCCCAAATGTGATTTGTGTCGAATTCAATTTTGGGATTAAGTTGAGTCCACCATCATGGTGGACAGCATTGAGGAGAAGATCCTGCAGACAAGGAATTTAAATGCACGTCTATGAAATGTCTTGTCTTAGTACATATGTTTATGCTTGAGGAACGATTAACATGCATTGACAGTGTTGGATTCTTTCCTTGGCGTACAACTCAATTCATGATATCTATGGTAACAAAACCACTTTGGGGGTGTCCCCATTTTCCACTAGTTTCCCCTTTGGTAACCATGCAACCTTATTTGCAAACATGTTTTCTCAACTATTGTTTCTCCATCAAGTATGAAACAATTGGAAGAATTCAAATGAATTAATCATACTCTAGATTCTCATTTTCATACGCTCAAGAAATACATCTTTGAGTTGAGGATTTCTTCTTATTAGTCCTATAATTAAAGATGAATATTTAATGATAGTAGCAATCGTATTTAAGGGTAAACAAGGGAGTCTCATACACCAACAAGATAGCTAACCGACATATATGAGGTAACTTGTATCCTTTTAAACCTAAATTAAACCCACCCAATTCTTTGGATTAAAAAAGGATCTGATATATGACCTGAAATGTAGCGTCTTTAAAAAAAATTAACCCCAGCATATTATCTATAAATACTGTTTAAATTTATTGGTTTCAAACACGTTGAGACACGTTGAACTTCTTCCGAAGCTCTATCATTTTCTGAGCGTGTTGTTATCTCAATAACATTCTTACTGTACTCAGTTTTAAGGGGACGGGAAAAATGGCAGCAGAGAACTCCATAGTGTTGCACGCTCTTTCAGATTTGTCACAGGTAAACACTTTATATTTTGTTTATCATCTAAAGCAATCCTTCCGCTATGTAAATGACGTAAAGGTCAAGGTAAATTACCATGAATTTTGCAAGGGATTTATAGAAGCTCTCCGAAGGGATGTACTCCCAAGCTTTATTATATTAGCATGTTTGATATAGGTAATTCAAGGTTCCAAAAAAATAAAAGACAATAACCTACAGAATTAAGAAGAGGTTCTATCAGTAGCCTTATTAAATGATGAAGATCATCTTTTGGAATAGTATGGATATGGGAAGAAGGAAAAATAATGAATCCCTAAAATACCTCATTAGGATGGGAAAACCAAATGTCCTATTGATTCAAAAGACAAAACAAGAAGAACATGAGGTCCTAAAAAAGATGGAAATATTATGGAAAAGAAATCAAGGTGTTGCAGTCAGTTCTATAGGGGCCTCAAGAGGAATGGAAACCCTTTGGGATGCCTTAGTTTCAAAATTGTGACTCCTAAGCCACTCAACATTGGATCTTGAGTTCATTGGTGAATATCCATACCCAACGAAAGGTATCAATTTCAATGTTTATAATTATGTCAGTTGTTTATTTAGAAAAAAATGAATGTTGGAACTCCCTAAAGAATTTGGATAATCATGATCAAAACCCAAATATTATTATTCCTATGGAATTTAACATCATTATAGCCTCAAATGAAAAAAAGGAAGGCTTGAAGATTAGGGATTCATTCAGAGAATTTGCAGAAGACCTCATACCACAATGCGGCCTAGTAGATATCAAACCAAAGAGGAGACTCTTTACATGGACTAATAAAAGGCCAAAACCTAAACACGTGGCATCCAAGTTGAACGGATTTCTTATGCATAGATCTTTCCTAATGGAAGACCTCGCATTGTCTCCAAAAATTCTCAACTCAAGTGTCTATGATCATAAACAAATTTCTCTTGCTATGACAAAAGCTCAAAACCTAGGACCTATCTACTTCACAATTAATCCAGCATGGGGGAAAAATAAATTTTCCAACAAATAGTGGCATAGGCATGCTTAAATATGTGTGTACATCCCCCTTTAATTGGAAGAAAAAATCAGGAACACTAGTAAGTGGAGCCTAGATGTTTCGGAAAAAAACTAGCAAATCGTTGGTCATTGGAGAGAAGTAGAAGCAATAAGAACTAGAAACCTTCCAAGCATCCCTCAAATAAAAATAAATCTTAGAAGAGGATTTGAAAACTGAAAAACATATTGAAGTAGAACTCCACATAGACCGACACCAAGAAGAGGATTCGAGGCTTAAGTCTCGAAGCTTATGGCTTGAGGAAAGAAACATAAATATCCCTTTTGTGTATATGGAAATGAGTTGTAAGAAATCATTTAAAGAAGTCGAATTGTTTATAAATTTTGATATATAGTTTTTTTAGTTTAAAATAAATTTTTATTTAGATTTCTAATATATATAATTTATTTTAAAAAAATGGAATGTTGTAAATTTATATAATTTAACATGGTAATTTAAATATATAAAAATTCTTCATCTTATAGTAAAACTATTTTTTAAATAAAGGTTTAGGTTAGGTAGATCCAATTTTTCAAAGTGTAATTTTTTTTATCTTAAATTTTTATACGTCAAGAAAAAAATTATACCTTCAAAATATAAAACACATGTCAATATTAGAATTGAGAGAAATAAATTAATTAATGAAACAAACTCCATATATATATATATTAAAATATTTCAACATTAATGAACTTAACCATTAATGAAACGGAGGGAGAAGGGAGAAACAACCTGCATGCAACATTTAACGAAAAACAGTTTCCAAAACCGGGAAACGAAAACTATTTTTCGAAACAGAAAGAGATGTTTCTGTGGTAACACAGTATCTTGTGAGGCCAATTCGTGTATTACAACTAAATATAAACAAAAAATTACGACGGTTTTAAAAATTCCTAATTGATATAATTAGTTTCTTGACTTGGAGAGATGATTCAATATATTTGCATAATGAATATGAATTCTATGTAAGAATATTAAATGTATGAAATTGAAATATCTTCATAAATAAATAAATATTATAAAAGGAAGTTTTGTATGGTTACATAAAAATTCATATTCTTGTCTGCTACAGTACTGCTGTAGACCCCTTGCGCTCTCGAAAAGGTCGATATTAACCAAAACTAAAGATACAAGTGGAGTGAGGAGAAATCATTTCTCCAAACTGTGGGTGGAACTATTACATGACAGGGACATGGTCCACTCACATGACACAAATGCCAATGCATTCAAGATATACTTAATTTCTTTGTAATAAGTGTAATAGCAAATATATATACGTGATGGTATTTTTACTAAGATTTTGGATTAATAGTTTTGAAGAATTTTTTATTTGATTTCTATGCAATAGCACACACCTACATACATATGAATATGTTTACATAATTTAACCAGTAATTTATTTCTATATTTTCCATTTCACATGCCGCATACGACAACATATATTTCTTACAGAATTATATCAATAGGATAAATTCAATAATCTAATGTAAAATTCCCAACAAGAAATAACAATAAAGAGTAGAGTAGACTTATATGTTTATACAAAAAATTACGACGATTTTAAAAAATGATCGAACGTCAAAAATACGTGTAGGCTATCTGTTTGCCCAGTTGATGAAATAGTTTATAAAATATTTTACCAGTATTTAACGGGCAAAATGGCCTGGTCACAGCTCCCTTTCTCTGTATAGTCAAAGTTTTATACAGATTGATAATGTATAACAGTGTAAAACACTAGGAAAGGAGGTATATATATATATATATATATACACCGAGGTGAGGTTCAGGGATTCGGTATTTTCGTTTTCACTCAGAGGTCTCTGTGTTATCAAATTTTAGGTCAGTCACTATAGTTTTTGTAAGTATATTGTTTTGCATTATGTTGGGGGCCGACCATGATCATGAGAGTCATGGCTGGCCAAACAAGAGACCCAGAGGCAGCATGGCTGTGGGTCATGAGAATATGGAGGTTATGAAGTCCATTCTGAATGAAGAAGAGACCCAGATTTTTCAAGAAGAAATGAGGCTTGAACATAACTAAAAAAATATTTATTTGCCATCCACAAATTAATTACCAGACAATGAACCAAACACAAATGCAGAGCCGTGAATAAATAAAACCCCTACGTCGATATCCATGTTAAACAAGCGAGCAGAAATACCAGAAATTGGCAACACGTCGATTGGAATTGGCAGATTACAAAAATGGAGAGATATGCGGTACCTGGTAAGAGTGATATCTACTTGCTGTGCTGGCTGTGCTGATTGCAAACTGGTCCTATTGCTTTCCTGTGAGCCGTGAGAATGAGAATGACATCGCCGTGAGCCGTGAGAATGACATAGCATGGAATGGGCGGGAGATGAGAAGAAGGCAGAAAATGTGGATGGTGCATTAACTCGAGCTGGTGAAGGATTAAGTGATTGAATACGCCCAAATCCAAGGCAAATCCATTTGAGTTGCTGGCGGATCTTAGTCCGGACAGATCCCGTCAATTCACTACGTGATGGTCAACCTGCACCAAATCCTGGACGCGTTGGGCATTAAAGTGAGAGATGGAACCGGACAGATCCCGTCAATTCACTACGTGATGGTCAACCTGCACCAAATCCTGGATGCGTAGGGCATTAAAGTGAGAGATGGAACCATCGTAACCCCTAAATATGCAATTTTCTTATACAAAAAAAGCCAATGAGAATATTTTGTAAATTCTGAAGCAACTCAATTTCTTGCCTGGCCCCAGGTATTCTATAAAAACTTTAATGGAAAAGGTAAACGAGCTTGCTGATTTACTTTATCATTTTGCTAATATATTTTCCTTAAGCTCGTTGTTCTCTGATTTATCACAGGAGATACTAACTCACTGCTGGAATAAACCATAGTAAGTGAAATACTAGTGTCGAGGTTTGGGTGATTAAGTGTTAAAGCCAGGGGTTAATGTAAAAAGATACCTAATGATCTCCTCAGGAGTCTGTGAGGTTCAATATCTATGTCTCATGAGTCTTTTCTGAATGAATGGGTAAAGAGCACGTCCATGACTATGTATCCAGAGTCTTTACTCAGTTGCTGAGGTTTAAACGCGGGTTGATGAGGGAAGAGTAGCCGGGCACCTGTCCCTCAGATCTCTGATTCCTTTAATCATTCTTGATTGGATCATCAAATCTTTAATCATTCGTCTTCTCATTCCTGGCTGCATTCTCCGACTTAATCCACCCACGCAAGATCCACCCAAATCCTGCACCCATATCGGTTGATTGTCCGGATTGGATCATGGACGAGTTCCAATGTAGGCTGCACATCAATGCACCTGACGCGGAAGTGATATTGCGTGGAGCAGCGAGCCACCGGCGGATATCAGCTTGGCCGAAAAATACAGTCACCGGTGCTGCTTTATCAGGAAGGAGTAATGTTCGTCTAAAATAGGGAGGGATTCAACAGTTATTATTATTTAAGCCAATGCATTTATGATCTTTTAGTTTCGGGCCCAACCTAACCCACGCATTTTTGAATCGTCCTGTTTCCCCCAACAATATAGATACAAATCGTGCTAGTGCTCGCTCCTCCATCCAGCTTCTTGTGGGGAGTAGTATGATATATTACAATTTGAACCTACATGCCACCAAAAACCTATCCGTCGGGTTTTCCTTAAAGAGATAATAATTTGCTCGAATGGGAATAACTAGGTTCTCTATCATAGTAATTTCGATAGGGAGGCATGGTATAGCACTTGTATGTGCTTAATTTTACAGAAAGTCAAACTGACGGGCAGTTTAAAACTTAGCCGTCATGTATATTGGTTTGTGAGTGAATATTAATGTTACACCTACTCTATTAATATAGATCCATTTTTTATTTTTTATTTTAAGTTTGTGAATTTTTTATTTTAAATGTGTGATTAATGCTAGAGTTTATACCAAACAAGTCCCATCTGGAAATTGGAATCCAGATAGATAGGTGGAATGCCGACTCACCGAGATATTATTACCAATACCAATACGGATACCAATACCACGGTTCTTAATAGCCACTTGAAGATTGAAGGGACATCTACCTAAACACCAACTGGAAACTACACAACAAATCCAATGTTGGCTGGCTGCGAGCAGTGCGAGCCTTGACGGAAGGGATGTCTAAACTAAAAATGTGAGGTTGGGATTGGAAACTTAAATATCGAATGTTTTACAGAAAAAAATATGAAAATAAGTATATACATGGTTTGCCTTTGTTTTAATTTCTAAATTTTTCTTTTGAAAATTTATGATATTTACTTACTCATTGCACAAATTACTCAATCTAAATCTCTAATTGGTTTTCAAAATTTATGTTAAGAATCCCATCCCTCGTACCTAAAACCCTCTCGATAATACAACACAGTTTTCTCAGGCTCGTTTCCCTCCACCATGGATAAAATAGTGAAAAAGTCAAAGTGGGAAAAGTTTTCAGCAAAGTTTAAACCCTCTCTATAATACAACACAGTTTTCTCAAGTTCGTTGCCCTCCACCATGGATAAAATAGTGAAAAAGTCAAAGTGACAAAAGTTTTCAGCAAAGTCTAAAACATTATACAGGTTGGTTGGCATTAATGAAGAAAGTCTAAAACAATATATTTTCTAAAATATTTTGTAAATACAAACAATCATTTAAATGTCAAACCTACAAACCCTAAAATCTGAGACCATTATACTCGTCCCAAGTCTCATAGCCACTAACAAAGACAGAACTTTGTGAAAATTAATAAATAAATAAAATTACAGTCACTATTCAGAGCTCTTCTACTCAGTTTTAGCGTTTTAGCGGAAAGTCTTCCCCTTTGAGAGTATTCATTATTCAATTCTTCTTCCTATATCACCAATATGTTTCAGAAAATTGTCGTGGGACACAATTTATATGGTTGAATTTCATGCAATTACCTTATTTATAATAAAACAAAATGTATTTTCCCAGCTATGGGCAAGGAAAGAAAATGAGTAAAACATATAAAATCTCAAAATTTAGACATAAGGAAGGCTTGTTAAATAATTTAATAGTGAAGTGCATTCATAATGCATAGAAATATGTTTCCATTATAAAATTAATAAATTAAAAAAAGCAATCATAATAATATTTTTAAAATTTTATTATAATAATAAAAAAGAATTTAAAAAACTATAACAAATAAACTTGATAAATTAAAAAGTTTAATCATATTAATTTTTTTAAAAATTTATTATAACAAGTGAAAATAGCAAAAGCTGCTTATATCTGTCATTTAAAAATAGTTTATAAATAATTTAATTTATAATTGTATGTAGTTGTACAATATTTTACTTTAATTTTATAAAAGTACAAAGAATTGAAATATTTTCATTAAAAGATATAAAAAATTACATTCAAAACATTTATTACTTAAATGAATGCATAACCTAAATTATGTTATGAAGGAGTGGGGAACCTAAAAGGAATACGTAACCGTTGATTATGCATAACCAAATACTTAACCATTGATTATGCATAACAAAAATTGGTACGGAATTAAAGTTTGGAATGTTATTTGGTTTCTTTAAACTCTTTATACGGGCTTGGCATATGCCATGGTGGTTATAATTGTTGTTTTGCAACCGCTCCAATTATATATTTAATTATGCAATTAAGTGAAAAAAAATTTAACAAAAGTTTAAAAACGTCATATTTATGTATAGATAGTGCAATTCCCTAAAACTTATAGACATGCATTTTATATGCATTTTAATTAATTTAAATCAAATCATATAAAATTAACTATAAATTATATAAATGGACATGCATTTTAATGTAAACCAAATTATATCACATTAACTATGAGTTATATAAATTTGTACATAGCTACATTTTTAATAGAATACTCTCATTCCTTTATCACTAAACGAAGGCCTTAATTGGAGAATAGTAGCACTGAAACTAACGTGCAATACTATTGGAGAAAAGTAGCTATCCATATGACTAATGATTAAAAACTATATTTTTTAAGTACAAATAGAATAATAACAGAATCAACATTTCTCTTTCCAAAATTATCTTAAGTGCACAAGAATCATCCATCTTTTGAAAACCTTTGATCTTAGATCTATGTTTTCTTTTAACAATTTTATATGTATTGAATCTTTTCCAATGTTCCTCACCAAATAGTGATATCACTATCAATTTCATCAACTAGTGATATATCACTATCAATTTCAAATAAGATAACTTTCTATAAACAATATCAACTAAACCAAAACCTACAGGTACAATACTCATACAAACCCTTTTCAAATATAAATAGAACCTGGTGTTCAAATTTCAACCATAAAAATATCAAAAGGTCTTTTCACACCAACAAATTGGATAACAAAAACCAATAATTGTCTTAAGTGGATGAGAATCATCCATCTTTTAAAAGCATTTGATTTTAGATCTATCTCTTTTTTAACAATTTTATATATATTAAATTTTTTCCAAAGTTCCTTACCAACTAATGATATCACTATCAATATCCATTAACATCAACTAAACCAAAACCTACTACACACTAACAAAAATTGGATAACAAAAAGTAAAAATTCTCTTAAATACATAAAAGTCCTACATCTTTTAAATTTTTTTAATTTTAAATCTATGTTTTGTATACATTTTGAATCTTTTCCAAAGTTCCTCACTCACTCTCAAATTTATATGTTGGATATCAACTAAAGGAAAACCTACTCATACAATGTACATAAATCCCTTTGAAATATAATAAACCTCAATTGAAAACATAAAAATATCTTAAAGTCCTTTCACACCTACAAATTGGATTGCAAAAAGCAATGGGCAAGATATACAGTCAACAATATCTAATTTTAAGATTAAAAAAAAACATTCTTGTTTTACAAGATTTCTGTTTGAAAAACACATCCAATCAAAAACTCCAAACCCTTCGTTAATGACAAATCTCTGTGGTGATTAAAGTTTGCCGAAGTTCTCACGAACGGGGAGACATTTATGCCGAAAGAAGCTCGCGATTATCACCGTCCTAATCTTGGATGAAATAAAAAAAATCATGCAACTTTGATATCTTCAGGAGATGTACATTGAAAAATATTTTGTATTATGAGCGCGGCCTGTATTAGCTCGAAACCCATCTCGTACATTTTTATTCAATGCAACATCCATCTGTTAGGTTAACTATTTTTAAAATTTAAATATATTTTTAAAATCTGACAATTAACTCTCAAAGCAGGGGAAATTAGTCTAATCATTGTTTTCAACCAATTACAGATGAGTAAATTGATATTTTAATATTGTCAAAATTATTTTTTAATTTTTCCATCTCTTAGGTTAACTATTTTTAAAATTTGACAATTAACTCTCAAAGCAGGGGAAATTAGTCTAATCATTGTTTTCAACCAATTACAGATGAGTAAATTGATATTTTAATATTATCAATTTTTTTTTTAATTTTTAAATATTAAATTTAATATATATATATTTTAAAACTATTGAAAACTTTATATAAATATTTAAAAAAAATTAAAAATAATAAAAATTAAAATCCAAACTGATTACAAATATAATAATAATAATTGTTTTAAAAAAAATATTATTTATTTTTTAATTAAAATTGAAGATTTAAATTAAACCATTATAAACACTTTATTAAACGTAGAAATGCTCTACAACCCAAAAATCATATATGCTCATAAAATGGTTTTTTGTTGCTGTAATTGCATAACATTATAATGAAACAAAGCATATTCTATTTTTTCAACCAAGATTTGAGGTTAGATTGTTAGAATAGGGTTGGCACACCAGTCATTGGTGCCAAGTAATAAATATTTATGAAGAGCAAATTGCTATTTTATTCCATTGCTGGTTGTTTTGCTATTTTATTGAACTGCTCATTTTTTTTTTATTACCGATAAAAATAATTTTTAAACTCCGTTGTACAGTCATTTCCTAAACTATTTTTTTGTCGAGTGCACCTCAATGCAAATCTGGCATTGGTGGGTCAACTTTGCAAAACCCTAGACTGAGCAAGTGTTGGTGGTCTATCCACGTCGGCATTTCCCATGCACACTTGCAGGAGCCGACGGCACGCACTTTCGTTGATCCGTTTGGTTTTTTGCTCCCGGACCAAGATTGACCTAGTGTCCTTGAACGACATTTTCATGCGACCTAGGGCTTGACATATCTCGTCAACCGGAGGTCGGATCGACGAACTGCCGAATCCGTTGGTCTCCTGGCATGCCATTACCCCTAGGGGGCCCTCTCTCTAGTGTCCTCGTGGCCCAATGACTCCGTTGTACAGTCATTTCGTAAACTAGTTTTTTGCCCAGTGCACCTCAATGCAAATCTGGCATTGGTGGGTCAACTCTGCAAAACCCTAGACCGAGCAAGTGTTGGTGGTCTACCCATGTCGGCATTTCCCATGCACACTTGCAGGAGCCGACGGCACACACTTTCGTTGCTCCGTTTGGTTTTTTGATCCCGGACCAAGATTGACCTAGTGTCCTTGAACGGCATTTTCATGCGACCTAGGGCTTGACATATCTCGGCAACCGGAGGTCGGATCGATGAACCGCCGAATCCGTTGGTCTCCTGGCATGCCATTACCCCTAGGGGGCCCTCTCTCTCGTGTCCTCGTGGCCCAATGACTCTGTTGTACATTCATTTCGTAAACTAGTTTTTTGCCCAGTGCACCTCAATGCAAATCTGGCATTGGTGGGTCAACTCTGCAAAACCCTAGACCGAGCAAGTGTTGGTGGTCTACCCATGGCGGCATTGCCCATACACACTTGCAGGAGCTGACGGCACGCACTTTCGTTGCTCCGTTTGGTTTTTTGCTCCCGGACCAAGATTGACCTACTAGGCTAGGAGTGGATAGAGGTAGGATTTTGTTTAAGGGACTAGATGTTTAGTCTTGTAGAATATAGGTTTTGGTAAGCCTACTAGGCTAGGAGTGGATAGAGGTAGGAGATAATGTCCAAGTGATGATAAGCAGGCCAAAGGCATAGTAGAATATAATTTCTTCCATGTACGTATAGTTAAATTCTGAATGAGAAAGGCATATTCATCAAGTTATTGTGTCACGTGTGTATTACTCTTTTATAATTTGTGTATATTATACTTGAGTTTGATGAATATGATGGACTATGCATGAAATCATCTTAAGAATATAGTCAATGGCATGAGTACAACTGTAAATAGAACTGGGCAAAGTTATCCATGACATGATATTCTCTAGTGCAATATTGTAATGTGACTAAGAGAGATTGTTGTTTACTTAGATATGTGAACATCATGGCTTATTTAACCCTTAAGAGTATATATTGATGGTTTATGATTTATCAACACATGATCATGATGATGATGGAGTGTTTCCATCATGATTTTATACTTATGATGATCGTTTGTTATTGCAGTTTCAATCATGTATAAGTGCTCGCAACACATGTTGTGAAGATGTACATGTTCAATTTGGCATTAATGATTAATTGTAAATTATATCATATGGATTATAGTTTTACCTACAAGAATTCTGGTACCATTATGAAGTTAACCGGCTAGTTGACTATTGTAATGGATCCAAGGATCCATAACATCAAGGTACTAACTTTTTTAACATGGTGAATATGATACCGATTTTACGAAAAGTATGATGATTACAAGATGAAATACTTGACTAAGACATAGACAACTTATGGACATTTCCCCAGATGCAAGCACTAGCATAGAGAGAGGTGGATATGGATATTGGGTGTAGACTTAGGATGGTTGAAGTGTAATATGGATATTTTACACCCTTGATGTGAGGAACACAAATACAAGGTACTCCTAGTTAGAATCAATGAAACATGTGAAAAATACTAGATCAAAATCAATTGTTTACATGCTTATAGATAAGTGGATGCTCTTTTCCCTAATGAAAAGCATAGGAATTGTGGTTATTCTAAAGAGTAACCACTACCATCCATATGTGTTATATACAATAACCACAACCATATACCAAAAGGAATAAATTAGGGAAGAGAGCTTGGGAATGAGAAAATCCATGATGAAAGATGATGTAAGAAAACCTTTCTACAATATGCATGCACTATTGACCTCAACCTTGTCACCTCCCTGGCCAATAACTGAAAGATCCATGGCTAAGAGATGGAAATAGAGAAGAGTGATATCAAGCAGCCAAGCATTAGGAGAATTCAAAGAAATAAAAAGTATTATGAAGCTCACATATTTATTGTTGAGAGGCAGTTTCTTCTTACTTCTTTATATGCATAGGAATATTGAGTGTAAGCCCAAGGATCACTCAATCCATATCTCCAAGAACACAAGAGACTGTAGATCACCATCAACAAAGGATTAAATCATGTGGCAAATGATAAAGGGCCAAGAGCTCTAGTGAAGGAGATACAATAGATGGAAATCATGTATTCACACTAATGTAATGTTTCCTTTTTCACATCAATAATATTGAAATTATTCCCTACCCCACAAATACTTGTCATTTATCATGTGTTTAATGGTGTTATTTGGAATATGATTGCTTTACCTAAAGTAGTTTAAATTCACATAATTTCTTGTTACTAATATGAAAATAGGTTTGAGAAAGGTTGTTTGAAATGTGCGTAGATACATGTACATCATCTTGGTGATAAGGAAAAGGACCAACACACTTAAGAACATCAAACAACCAAGAGAAATGTGTTCCTCCTCTTTCTTCCTTTCTTTCATTTGGACATCTAAAGTTGCATGTAGATTCAACGGAAAGAATATAGAAGTCTACACTATCAACTATCACTCTCCAAAGAATCAACCTCAAGGGGATTCTTAAAACAATAGAATTGGAAACCATACTGGGGATGATTATGTAAGGATTCTTAGAACAATAGAATTGGAAACCATACTCGGGATGATTCATACATAATCATCCTTAAGTATTGGGTTTGTTTTTTCTTTGTTTTTTATTTTAAAAGTTGTAGAACTTCTTTCATGATACATAATTAGACATGGAAAAAAACCCAACAATCAATTTTTTTTTTTTCATATTAGAATTGTTTAATATTGTTTACTTGCATCTCATGCATGTTATAATCAATATATGTGGTCAACCTTGTTTATTATTTAGAAAATCCATGACACCTTGCAGTTCTTCCATGGAACAATCGAGGTCTCATTGATAAAACCTAAAATTTGTACATTTTCTAACCTAAGTATTTGTTGCGCGTGGTACCTTGATGTTTAAAATTTCCATCTACTTGATCTTAGGTTTAAACAATTATGTTTGTGGTATATTATTGCATAGATTATGAGAGAAAAGGTATTTTGAATGCTTTCACGGTCATTTTTTGGTTTTGTTTGTTGTATCAGATTAACCAAATTGAAAAAGAATTTGAAAATAGTTTGCATGTTCACTTGGATTTATCGTATTCTTGATTATTGATTATAAAATCCCTTTGAAATTATAAATTGGTGTTGTATCCTGTCCCTTCAATGTTCAGACACGGTGTTCAAAAAAGCGAATTTGAATTTCAAATCTCAAATCCCCGCGCTCCATGAAAGTTACCAAAGGACGGTTCCTCACCAATTTCCTCCATTCTTCGCCATGGCAGAAGATCCATCAAGGATACCTCAGAAAACTCACCGTCCGGACTCAGTAGTTCAAATCTTGTGCATTGGAGGAGCGCCTTCAGGGCTTACAAGTTTCTTAGAAGGAAATGGGTGAAAGGATGCTGTTCTCTCCATACTAAGGCTATGATGAAGGCGGTGAGCATTTTGCAACAGTTCATAAGATTTTTGGGGCGAGCATTGTCTGGAAATATTTTCTATATATTCTCATAATCTAGCGCTGCCAAACAGTTGTCACACATCCTACAAGGCACATGATCAACTACGAGATCCAGTCTATGCCTGCTTAGGGCACATTTCCTCCTTGCACCAACTGGTATATAAACTAAATAGCCTCAGCGTATGCATTATTTGTTGTTATTTCCATAAATTGCTTCTGTTGGTATCTCCAGCTCTCAAGATATGTGTAATGAATTTTTTACAGGAGTTGGCAGGCCTAAATAACCTTCACGAGCGTGGGTGGCCATCAGCATTTCATTCGGTGTTTCATCCATCTCCATGAATCATCCTGACAGCACCACATTAGTTCCAGGTACATCTCTCTGCCATGTCATCCTATCTCCTAGTGCTACAAGGCATTCTTGTCTCATCAAATTCTCTGGCATTTTCTTAACAAAATTTCAGTCCCTAAACTGCCTTCTTTCCTTTCTCTGTGTCACCCTCTGTCAATATCTTCCTTCCAGATTCCTCAGTCTCCTCCACATACAACTGGCCCTTGTTGCAGTGATGGAAGCCACTCTGGAAATGGCAGTAGACATAGGGAATGAGAGACTCATTTAATTGTTCTGGGCATCCGACGAGCAAGCATAGTTACGATCTCTTCCACATTCCATGAATATACAATGCATTTGCAATTAGATGTTTTTTCGGGCTTGCAGTTACAGAGCCCAGGAAGGAGTTCAGCAGATCTAGATTTTAAGGGAAAACATTGAAGTAGAATGGAGTGCACCTTATAGGCATTGCAAATATATTTCATAAATTGTCTCATGGATGAATTGGGCGTGTTGTATGACAGCATTACAACAGAAGCCACTCCAAATCGATTTTCTTGATTTGGCTCACAGGTTATCAGTCCGAACCCTTTATTTATCTCGTATAGTTGAGGGCCTCTCAAGGTGGCCAGAACATCCCTGGCACCCATCTCCAGGTCAAGTCTTCCTCTTAACAAGCTTGTAACAAATACTGCTAAATTTTCTACGAAGGCGATTTCTATATCGGAGGAAGAATTAGCAGATCCCGTAACGCTCTCACTTATCTTGTACTGCGCTAAAGCAATATTGAATAGCCATCCCAAGCAACAAAACAAATGAATAATGAAACAGTGCATGAATATATATATGATCGGCTCCCTAAAACACCCATATCAAAATTCAAGAGACATCTGATAAACGAAAATGGCGTAGGCACTGTAGAGCCAACTATTTGGTACTTCCCAACTTCGTCCATCTCTTCCCCAGAGGCTCACAAGTAGGACCTGATTACAGTATCGTGACCAGCATAGTGGCTGGTAGCCTGGATCGTTACTAGCACGAGACAGTTCCCGATCGAAGCTCAAAGAGAAGAACGGAGACAGTTCCAGCATAGTTGACGGATGGATATCAATATTTCTTTCGACTTTAATCCATCGATCGACCGACGACTGGTGTGTATTTGAAAAGATATATAAAATAGGAATAAAACCTACATAGTCCATTCACTGTTGTTACCTGGGTACCAAATTCATGTGACCAAATTTTAGATGTTGTATGAGGTATGTAAGTTTGTTTTAGACAATTGGTTATTTTTATATGATGTTAGGGTATACAAAAAGGGTTGTATAACTAAAAATAAGAATTATGTTGAAATGGTGAAAGCTAACATTCGAGGTTAAATGATCATAATGTCCATGGATCATCATAGAAGAATGTTATATCGTGTTCAAAGCATTATGTAATCTTATAAGCTAGTTATGTGTAGTAGGAAATGACATCTTAGATGATTACATATGGATATTTTAATAAGAAAGATGATTTTCTATTTAAAGAAGGGATCTTTTTACAATATTGATCTGGTATATAAAGTGATACTAACAAATGGAATTTGGCAGATGGTGAAATTTCTGGGAAGCTTGTGAAAATGCAAGAGCATAAGTACTATGCAAGGTAAAATAAGGGGGTGAGGATTTAAGATCCACATCACAACTGTTACAGATTCCTTTAAAAATTTTGATATATTGTTAATGAGGAAACTCGACCCAGATTGGTCAGAGTAATCGTATGGGTACCGAATGTAATGTGACGAAATAAATTGATTAAATTGAAAGAGATTTTTCTAGACTCAAGCAAGGCGGCTTGAGGAAAAATAAATTCCGGGACTCAAGCGAGAAGGCTTGAGGGGAATTGTGTAAAGAGTGTGGTAACGGCATTGAAGTACTCCCGAAAATCAGGGATTGAACCGCCACTAGGATTCTCGGAGAATCGGCTGGCTGTAAGACCTAGGCAAGCTATAAGAAAATGTATATGTGGGAGGCAGGACGCTGCTTAGTATACATAAGAGAAATGTTTGCTGCGTGAGCACTATGGTGTTAGGCAAGACATGAAAGAAATGTTTGCTGTGTGAGCACTAAGGTGTTAGGCAAAACATGAGAGAAATGTTTGCTGCGTGAGCACTAAGGTGTTAGGCAAGGCATGAGAGAAAGGATTGCTGTTTGAGCACTAAGATGTTAGGCAATAATTTCTTGGATCAAGTGAATGCTGTTCATTGATTTTGTCAAACAGTATATAATCATGGTACGCTAGATCTATTCTAAATATTGCAAGTGATATGCGCAATAAATAACACATGATTTATGTTTCTGAGTTTAATTATGAAGTTGATGACAAGTCGTTACTAAACATTGTTTTTGTTTTATTTCCAGTTTTGTGGTACAAATGATTGCTCCAAGAGAAGAGTGAACACCGAGGACGGTGTTAGCTTAAAGGGGAAGAGGATGTGATATCCCTCCACATTGCAAGCTTGTAGGAAATTCTTAAGACCCAATCGCTAGAGTAAAGATGGTTCTTACTAAATAATCCTACATGAGGTTAAGCAACTACCCTAAGTAACTACTTTCGTTACTTAAGAGAAATAAGATTTATCCTAATGATCATAATCGTCTTTGAAATCTCGGCATCAAGTGTCAAGGAGTTCTTTAGGAGACTAAAAGGAAACGCAACTAACGATGAGTAGCTAAATGCATTAAAGGGGAGAGGAAATGGCTTGGGGGCCATGAATGGTTAAGCTTAGTCTTAAGTATTTAACTTAAGCTATAGTAGTCTTAAGAAGCACCTTCATAAAACTCACTATTCACTGCAGGTATCTAAGTAAGTTGTTGGGCCCTATTCTCTTTAGTTAATGATTAATAGTAATTATCTTAACTACCGTTAAAGATCACTTCTAGCTTGAACAAAGATGCAAGCTACAAGAAGAAAACCCCAAAAGCTTTTCTTAAAATAATACTTTAAAATCAAGGAGAGATGAAGAATATTTCTTAAAAATAAAGTGTAAAATCACATTATGATTTGTATGATTAAATATGTTGATTATGAGGAAAATGATACGGTGGGACAGTCATCGAGTATTAAGGTCCTATAAGAAGACACTATTCTATAATAAGAGCCTTGAAAGTAGAAAAGTATAAATAGATTTAAAATGACAAAAATAATAAAGGAAAGACAAAAATCCCATTAGATAAGTAAAGTGGTAACGTCTCGACCACTTGTGAGAAGGGCATGCTCGAGTAGTATGATCTCCTAGAAATATTCGTGGGTGATGTAACCGAGGTAGAAGTAACCTCTTTACTTAATTCTTTCAAGTGTCTAATGCTTAAAGTTTGAAGTGTGAGTAACTATACTCAACCGTTGTAGAAGTTTGAGAGAAGGTTATTTTATATAATACCTAATAAATCATCTTGGATATAGATCTCGATTTAATGGTTGAGCAAAGTGTTACTAGGACGGAGTAATCTGAGTGCTGGATGCGCCACACCCCTTGTTCGTCTAGAGTTGCCTCCTAGTAGTTATGAGCAAGTATCGACAAACCGGGGTTTTCGTCTTGCTGGCAGATAACTGATCTCCGAAGGCTCGGTGGGGAACTATTTGTGACAGCAAGACATTTTGGCGGACGGATGGAGAGGAGAAGTTTTGATAATTACATCGAGGAGGGAATAGAAGGGGACACGCGGCAGGGGAAATGGATTACTGATAGTGGTCAATATTTGTATGGATCTGGGGAGAAAAAGAAAACGAACACCGCCACGGAATGGAAAGGGGGGCCCTGCGATAAAATGGAACATCCGTTGTTGAGGAAGGGGGAAAAAGGATCTTGTAGATGGATCTCTGCAAATAGTAGTCTATGGTGATGCTCATCGGATTTTTGGATCTATTTTTATATGTCCCGGATGGGTGCGGTAGAGAACTCCACTGGTAGAAGGATCTGCAGGCGATGTTGATGGCAGTGAGAGGATGGATTCGTGGAGTCCAATCACCACTCAGGTATTTTGTTGTGAGATAACATTTTGTTTAATGGATTGCGCAGATAACTTTAGGGATAGCTCGTAAGAGAACTCGATCTCGGTGGATAACGTTTTGTTTATGAATATGATTCCCATGTATGGAAATATAGTTTGGTTATGGTTGCGCCAATGAACTCTCTCTTACCGTATGCTAAGAAGTGATCTCCGAGTGATAGCTTTAGTATATAGATTATTTTTCTCTCTCCGTATCTATTTGTTGATAGGAAGATCAATTCTTTTGCTGTCTCTGTATTTATGTATAGTGCTGTAACCGAACTAGTTTGATCTATGAAATTCTGCGAGTTATATACAGATCTGGATCTGAGTCTTCCCACAGTCGTAGCGTTGCGCAATTTTGTGAAAACCGAGTATGTTCTCACTGTTGCGTTGAAGTATTTTTTTTTAACGTCTGCACAATTTTTTCGGTGAAGACGCTTTTCATTCACAGTTTTAGCTCCCTTTAAAATGATGGGTCATCTAGGATCGGTTATGATCAGTTGCCTCTGCTAAAAGTTGTTCTACATTCCATTAAATCTAAGCTAGATCTCTGTATGATTTGGGGGTCCACGCCAGTAAGCTATAACCCTGTGACTGGAAAGATATTGACATATTATTTTATCTTTGTTTGAAACCCCTGTATTGCATCATGAACTGAATGTATTATCTCTATTCTGAGAGAGCCAATCCAAGTTGTGGATTCCGTGTACGATTTAGTTCTGAGGTTTTTATTATTGAAGACATAAAACCCTGTGTGACGCGTGTTCCCAATAAGGAAGGAAATCTTTAAGATAGATAAACGGACTTGTGATATAAGTTGGTTTCACGTCTTAGCATTAAAATTTGAGTATATGTCGCCATAGATTAGTTACTGTCAAACGAAGATGCTTTTAGTTTTTAGTTAAACTACCGTTGCAATCTGAGATCTATAGTTAATTATAGATCGGTGCTAACAAATGGAGTTGTCCTATGTATTGTGTTATATTTATATGTCCAACACTTTTTCTACCTAGCCTCGACGAGTTGACTCCCATCTTAAAATTGTTATAAGGATGGGAATTGTTATCCTTTATTTATTAAATCAAAAGTTTAAATATTACGCTTGATCAAAGCACCAAAAGTGAAAAAGTACCATGATATGGATTTACCACCCTTCATAGTTTATTTTGGGTTATATATAATGTGATGAACACTTTTAAGATAACAATTCTTTGACGTATCTTGTAAGTGAAGGTAGGGTCCTTTAAAGAGTCATTTATTTATATAGACTCTTAAGATATAAATATTCTTGTATAAATGAAGGTAGGGTCCTTTAAAGAGTCATTTATTTATATAGACTCTTAAGATATAAATATTCTTGTATTATAATATGATGAAAGATTTATAAAGTTTTCTTTATATGTGTAGGCCCTCAAATTATATATAATCATTGTTATTATATATAATAATTCCTAATAGCTCTCGAACTTGGAAGTTTGGTAAGGAGAAAGTTATGGGGCAAATTACTATCATAGTTAAATATAAGTTATCCAAGTACTCTTATGTCAAACAAAAAGTGCGTCGATTATCTTGTTATTAACTTATGTATATATTTTTGTGTGAGGAAGAGATCATCTTCGAGCCTTTATCTTGTGCGGCTATTTGCTACCTTGAAGATATGTAGGATTCATTTGTACAGTTGATACATGAAAAAGCTCTATGTGATAGAGGCTTGACAGAAGGAGAAGAATCTTGTTGTAGCATCCAGATTGCTCATTGTAATACTATCACTTTTGGCCTAATAATAAATGATGCACACACCTTTGTGGACTAGCCCGTGTACGGGTGAACCACGTTATCTTGGTCTCATGCGTATGTCTGTGTTCTCTTGGGGTGTACATCTCTCTTGATAATTGTGGCGGTACTTGTGCATCTCTTTCATGAATTTCCTTGATGATGTGCTTCAATTATTTCTTCTGTTTCGTTTACTTCTAATTTATGTATCTTAAGCATTTTACTACTATGATGGTTGTTACTTATATCTTTTCATGAATATGTTTCACTCATTTTATAATCAAGTTAGTAGAGGAATATTTGTTAAGGTGAGATAAGTGTTAGTATTTTATTCATGCTATTAGAATAAGATACGAGTTATCGAGTTGTATAATTCTGATTGGAATTGCTTAAGAAGACCTTGTGTCGACAAGTAAAGTTTCATTAATAATTACAATTAATTAATTAATGTTAAGAAGTTATGAGTTGCTATAATGAATTATAAAGATAGATGTTGCTTACACTTTATAGTTCTGCATATGATTTAGGGGCATTTTAGGCACTTAGAAAGTTCTAAATTTTACGAAATTTTGGGTTCGTGACATATGGTATCAGAGCATTAGGTTACAACACTAGGGCCTAATGAGCTCAACATGCGATAAGTAAGTATGAAGGTTGTTAAGTTGACTGACCAATTATTTGTGTTTCATTTTGGATGCATGGATTGTATGGTCTGAGGGAAAAATGAATCTCCAAGATCGACTTCAAGTTTCTTCCGCCAGAGTACAGGTTGCAAACACTTGGGCTTATTGAGCTCAATTGGAGAAGAACAAATACAAGTTGGTCGGACTAAAAAGGAGCTGCATTCTATAAGCCAAGAATAAAATGTTCACTTCCAAAGAATCGTCAAGAGGTAAGCGACAAAACTTCTTGAAATTGCAAGTAAGTACGTATGAGTTTACTGAAAAGTTATAATTAGAGTATCTATTTGTGAACATTACATAAGTTCATTTGAATGATCTCCTATGGATAACACTAGACGAAGAATATCTCCTCACCCTTTTCAATTAATTTCATTGAACGACAAGACAGTACTCTTTTAATTAGTTAGATTATTGGAGTTAAGTCCTTATGAAATGGGTACTGGTAAGTAGAGTAAAAGCACGTTTTAGAAGTTATCCTAGCTAATTCACAGTGAAGTTTATAGGCTAAGGAAGTCTCCTAATTTGGTTAACCTTAGACAACTAAGTAAACTGGATTGACCAATAGTCTAGATTTCCAAATATGAAATTTAGATGGGGAATGTAAGTAACTCAGATTTGTTAAAAAGATCCATTAAGTTAAGATCAAAAGTAAGTCTTTATGTTAAAAGGTCCATTCAAGATTTTATAGTTGGGGTCAGTCTTAGGTTTTGAACTATGTAAGAAACGACCAGGTTCCATTTACATATGAGTTACCTTAAATAAGAAAGTTTATAAATATATAATGAGGTTGACCTTAGTAGTAAAATCTGTAAAGGTGTATGCTGCAGGAGGAGTCATTGCGAATTTAATAATTCTAGTTATGAGGGAAGCATAATTATGCGATGTTAAGTTGTTGTTTTAATTCTATAAGAAGTATAGTTTTGCTATACTAGGGTGTCTGGTTTCTTTAAAACAGAGAAATTAACTTTAATTGTTGTGAAGTTTTCTATCACTAGGAAATGGTGAGATTACAAAGGAGAAAAATGGTTATAGTCTCCTTGCTAATCAATTTCATTCTAGTATGTAATTGTATATGATCAGTAATTATAATACGATTTTTGTGACATTGAAGCATGCTAGTACCCTTACATATAAGTGCAACAAAAATTACATATACATGTGAATATTAAGCAGTTAATATGAGAATGCATGAGTACCTTGTATATATACCTCTTATGCTACTAAGATAGACGTGGGAAACAATGAGTAATAGTGATACTTTCTTTTTATGATGACTTGCTACCCATGTACAACTATATGTTTTCTCAAATTGATTATTTTGTTAAGGGATGGATTATTGGAAACCTAGCACCAACATTAAATAAATACGGGTTACTAGGATGCTGTAATCTTCTGACGCCCTTATGTTGCCACAAGAATGACTGTTTTTATTTATTATGTGTTAAGGAAAACATTGATGACATGGAATTTGCAGGATAGATCGGAATGATCTTTGAGACAGTACTCGAAGTATAATTTTTTTTTATGAAACAAGTAAAAAGATGTTTGAACATATGTTATATATACGATTGTTCTTATGATTTATACGACTAACACTTTGAATGTTGTGGTCGAGCAAATGTTATTTTCCCCCACATCACTGCCTGACCCCCATCAATGGGTAAATGTGGGATATATATATCAATTCATGTATAATACTAATACGTGATGATACAAGTAAACTGGAACCTCGGCAAATGAAGGTGAGTTATGCGGTCGCCTTTACAAAGGCACATGGTTATCTGTATGAGGTATGTAAGTTTGTTTTAGACAATTGGTTATTTTTATATGATGTTAGGGTATACAAAAAGGGTTGTATAACTAAAAATAAGAATTATGTTGAAATGGTGAAAGCTAACATTCGAGGTTAAATGATCATAATGTCCATGGATCATCATAGAAGAATGTTATATCGTGTTCAAAGCATTATGTAATCTTATAAGCTAGTTATGTGTAGTAGGAAATGACATCTTAGATGATTACATATGGATATTTTAATAAGAAAGATGATTTTCTATTTAAAGAAGGGATCTTTTTACAATATTGATCTGGTATATAAAGTGATACTAACAAATGGAATTTGGCAGATGGTGAAATTTCTGGGAAGCTTGTGAAAATGCAAGAGCATAAGTACTATGCAAGGTAAAATAAGGGGGTGAGGATTTAAGATCCACATCACAACTGTTACAGATTCCTTTAAAAATTTTGATATATTGTTAATGAGGAAACTCGACCCAGATTGGTCAGAGTAATCGTATGGGTACCGAATGTAATGTGACGAAATAAATTGATTAAATTGAAAGAGATTTTTCTAGACTCAAGCAAGGCGGCTTGAGGAAAAATAAATTCCGGGACTCAAGCGAGAAGGCTTGAGGGGAATTGTGTAAAGAGTGTGGTAACGGCATTGAAGTACTCCCGAAAATCAGGGATTGAACCGCCACTAGGATTCTCGGAGAATCGGCTGGCTGTAAGACCTAGGCAAGCTATAAGAAAATGTATATGTGGGAGGCAGGACGCTGCTTAGTATACATAAGAGAAATGTTTGCTGCGTGAGCACTATGGTGTTAGGAAAGACATGAAAGAAATGTTTGCTGTGTGAGCACTAAGGTGTTAGGCAAAACATGAGAGAAATGTTTGCTGCGTGAGCACTAAGGTGTTAGGCAAGGCATGAGAGAAAGGATTGCTGTTTGAGCACTAAGATGTTAGGCAATAATTTCTTGGATCAAGTGAATGCTGTTCATTGATTTTGTCAAACAGTATATAATCATGGTACGCTAGATCTATTCTAAATATTGCAAGTGATATGCGCAATAAATAACACATGATTTATGTTTCTGAGTTTAATTATGAAGTTGACGACAAGTCGTTACTAAACATTGTTTTTGTTTTATTTCCAGTTTTGTGGTACAAATGATTGCTCCAAGAGAAGAGTGAACACCGAGGACGGTGTTAGCTTAAAGGGGAAGAGGATGTGATATCCCTCCACATTGCAAGCTTGTAGGAAATTCTTAAGACCCAATCGCTAGAGTAAAGATGGTTCTTACTAAATAATCCTACATGAGGTTAAGCAACTACCCTAAGTAACTACTTTCGTTACTTAAGAGAAATAAGATTTATCCTAATGATCATAATCGTCTTTGAAATCTTGGCATCAAGTGTCAAGGAGTTCTTTAGGAGACTAAAAGGAAACGCAACTAACGATGAGTAGCTAAATGCATTAAAGGGGAGAGGAAATGGCTTGGGGGCCATGAATGGTTAAGCTTAGTCTTAAGTATTTAACTTAAGCTATAGTAGTCTTAAGAAGCACCTTCATAAAACTCACTATTCACTGCAGGTATCTAAGTAAGTTGTTGGGCCCTATTCTCTTTAGTTAATGATTAATAGTAATTATCTTAACTAGCGTTAAAGATCACTTCTAGCTTGAACAAAGATGCAAGCTACAAGAAGAAAAACCCAAAAGCTTTTCTTAAAATAATACTTTAAGATCAAGGAGAGATGAAGAATATTTCTTAAAAATAAAGTGTAAAATCACATTATGATTTGTATGATTAAATATGTTGATTATGAGGAAAATGATACGGTGGGACAGTCATCGAGTATTAAGGTCCTATAAGAAGACACTATTCTATAATAAGAGCCTTGAAAGTAGAAAAGTATAAATAGATTTAAAATGACAAAAATAATAAAGGAAAGACAAAAATCCCATTAGATAAGTAAAGTGGTAACGTCTCGACCACTTGTGAGAAGGGCATGCTCGAGTAGTATGATCTCCTAGAAATATTCGTGGGTGATGTAACCGAGGTAGAAGTAACCTCTTTACTTAATTCTTTCAAGTGTCTAATGCTTAAAGTTTGAAGTGTGAGTAACTATACTCAACCGTTGTAGAAGTTTGAGAGAAGGTTATTTTATATAATACCTAATAAATCATCTTGGATATAGATCTCGATTTAATGGTTGAGCAAAGTGTTACTAGGACGGAGTAATCTGAGTGCTGGATGCGCCACACCCCTTGTTCGTCTAGAGTTGCCTCCTAGTAGTTATGAGCAAGTATCGACAAACCGGGGTTTTCGTCTTGCTGGCAGATAACTGATCTCCGAAGGCTCGGTGGGGAACTATTTGTGACAGCAAGACATTTTGGCGGACGGATGGAGAGGAGAAGTTTTGATAATTACATCGAGGAGGGAATAGAAGGGGACACGCGGCAGGGGAAATGGATTACTGATAGTGGTCAATATTTGTATGGATCTGGGGAGAAAAAGAAAACGAACACCGCCACGGAATGGAAAGGGGGGCCCTGCGATAAAATGGAACATCCGTTGTTGAGGAAGGGGGAAAAAGGATCTTGTAGATGGATCTCTGCAAATAGTAGTCTATGGTGATGCTCATCGGATTTTTGGATCTATTTTTATATGTCCCGGATGGGTGCGGTAGAGAACTCCACTGGTAGAAGGATCTGCAGGCGATGTTGATGGCAGTGAGAGGATGGATTCGTGGAGTCCAATCACTACTCAGGTATTTTGTTGTGAGATAACATTTTGTTTAATGGATTGCGCAGATAACTTTAGGGATAGCTCGTAAGAGAACTCGATCTCGGTGGATAACGTTTTGTTTATGAATATGATTCCCATGTATGGAAATATAGTTTGGTTATGGTTGCGCCAATGAACTCTCTCTTACCGTATGCTAAGAAGTGATCTCCGAGTGATAGCTTTAGTATATAGATTATTTTTCTCTCTCCGTATCTATTTGTTGATAGGAAGATCAATTCTTTTGCTGTCTCTGTATTTATGTATAGTGCTGTAACCGAACTAGTTTGATCTATGAAATTCTGCGAGTTATATACAGATCTGGATCTGAGTCTTCCCACAGTCGTAGCGTTGCGCAATTTTGTGAAAACCGAGTATGTTCTCACTGTTGCGTTGAAGTATTTTTTTTTAACGTCTGCACAATTTTTTCGGTGAAGACGCTTTTCATTCACAGTTTTAGCTCCCTTTAAAATGATGGGTCATCTAGGATCGGTTATGATCAGTTGCCTCTGCTAAAAGTTGTTCTACATTCCATTAAATCTAAGCTAGATCTCTGTATGATTTGGGGGTCCACGCCAGTAAGCTATAACCCTGTGACTGGAAAGATATTGACATATTATTTTATCTTTGTTTGAAACCCCTGTATTGCATCATGAACTGAATGTATTATCTCTATTCTGAGAGAGCCAATCCAAGTTGTGGATTCCGTGTACGATTTAGTTCTGAGGTTTTTATTATTGAAGACATAAAACCCTGTGTGACGCGTGTTCCCAATAAGGAAGGAAATCTTTAAGATAGATAAACGGACTTGTGATATAAGTTGGTTTCACGTCTTAGCATTAAAATTTGAGTATATGTCGCCATAGATTAGTTACTGTCAAACGAAGATGCTTTTAGTTTTTAGTTAAACTACCGTTGCAATCTGAGATCTATAGTTAATTATAGATCGGTGCTAACAAATGGAGTTGTCCTATGTATTGTGTTATATTTATATGTCCAACACTTTTTCTACCTAGCCTCGACGAGTTGACTCCCATCTTAAAATTGTTATAAGGATGGGAATTGTTATCCTTTATTTATTAAATCAAAAGTTTAAATATTACGCTTGATCAAAGCACCAAAAGTGAAAAAGTACCATGATATGGATTTACCACCCTTCATAGTTTATTTTGGGTTATATATAATGTGATGAACACTTTTAAGATAACAATTCTTTGACGTATCTTGTAAGTGAAGGTAGGGTCCTTTAAAGAGTCATTTATTTATATAGACTCTTAAGATATAAATATTCTTGTATAAATGAAGGTAGGGTCCTTTAAAGAGTCATTTATTTATATAGACTCTTAAGATATAAATATTCTTGTATTATAATATGATGAAAGATTTATAAAGTTTTCTTTATATGTGTAGGCCCTCAAATTATATATAATCATTGTTATTATATATAATAATTCCTAATAGCTCTCGAACTTGGAAGTTTAGTAAGGAGAAAGTTATGGGGCAAATTACTATCATAGTTAAATATAAGTTATCCAAGTACTCTTATGTCAAACAAAAAGTGCGTCGATTATCTTGTTATTAACTTATGTATATATTTTTGTGTGAGGAAGAGATCATCTTCGAGCCTTTATCTTGTGCGGCTATTTGCTACCTTGAAGATATGTAGGATTCATTTGTACAGTTGATACATGAAAAAGCTCTATGTGATAGAGGCTTGACAGAAGGAGAAGAATCTTGTTGTAGCATCCAGATTGCTCATTGTAATACTATCACTTTTGGCCTAATAATAAATGATGCACACACCTTTGTGGACTAGCCCGTGTACGGGTGAACCACGTTATCTTGGTCTCATGTGTATGTCTGTGTTCTCTTGGGGTGTACATCTCTCTTGATAATTGTGGTGGTACTTGTGCATCTCTTTCATGAATTTCCTTGATGATGTGCTTCAATTATTTCTTCCGTTTCGTTTACTTCTAATTTATGTATCTTAAGCATTTTACTACTATGATGGTTGTTACTTATATCTTTTCATGAATATGTTTCACTCATTTTATAATCAAGTTAGTAGAGGAATATTTGTTAAGGTGAGATAAGTGTTAGTATTTTATTCATGCTATTAGAATAAGATACGAGTTATCGAGTTGTATAATTCTGATTGGAATTGCTTAAGAAGACCTTGTGTCGACAAGTAAAGTTTCATTAATAATTACAATTAATTAATTAATGTTAAGAAGTTATGAGTTGCTATAATGAATTATAAAGATAGATGTTGCTTACACTTTATAGTTCTGCATATGATTTAGGGGCATTTTAGGCACTTAGAAAGTTCTAAATTTTACGAAATTTTGGGTTCGTGACACTTTGGAGAAGAAGAAATTAAGTGTCTTGATATGGAAGTACCAAAATTATGATGCCACTATCCTATAAATGTTTGAATTGTATGATGAAATCACACATGTAATCCTCATGCAATGTGAGGAATAATAGGGAGGATCAAAAAATTCAATACAAATGAGAGAGAATTTTCATCCCATTGTGATGGCATTGCAACAAGGAAAAAGGAAGCATGTTTGTCATCTATGAGACATGTTAATGTACCTGGATGACCAAATGTGTATTTTAGGTGGTGAATGTATAACCATGTTGTTGAGAGAGGCTCACACTTCTAAATTAGTAGGGTATTTCAAAGCAGTGAAGAAACTATTGAATATGCAAAGTATGCATTTTGATGTTGCCAAAGCAAATTCATGTTTGTGTGTTGTGTTGTACTTCCAAGCCAACTAATAGAAAGCTAATCTTGTATACACCATTTCTTGTTGTAATTCATCCTTGGGACAACAACTCAATGATTTTCTCGAGGATTGCCAAAGACCAATCATAGGAACAACTATATGTTGATGGTATCCAATCGACTTAATAAGATTAACTAACTGGTTTTTGCAAGAAGTCCATCGTTGGACAAGATACAACCAAGATCCTAGTTTTTTAACTCACCTAGGTACACTTTGGATTGCTGAAATTTGTCATCATGAATAGAGATGGTAAACTCCTAAGATACCTCTAGAAGGCATTGTGGGACATGATGTATACTTCTAGAAGGCATTATGGGGCATGATTGACACGAAGTTGATCAAGATAAGATACAATAATTTTATTAATGTCCATCAAATGACCACAAAAGTAGGTTAATGGAACTGTGTGGTACCATGAAGTCAACACAAAGTGGAAGAACTAAGGCGACTCCTATTAAAAGAAAGAAGTATAAATCTAACCTAAAAACCAAAAAGAGCTAACTCTATATAGAAGTACGACATTTCACCTCATACCAATGGGTGGACGAAAGTAGTGAATCAAACCCTTGTTCATTTCCTCATGAGATAAAACTAAAAGCATCCCAAGGCCTAATATGAGATCCTCCAATATATTCAACATTGTTACAACTAGGTTAACCACACTTACGCAACAAATGGCTCTCTCCAATGTTTCTTTTTCTACTTCTCAAGGTTGTTTAGGCACATAGAATATGCACTCTCTCTCTCTTTACATTTTAATTTATTGTTTTCAAAGATGCATTAACACAACTTATTATCACTTCATTTTATATATGTACTTCTATATCTTCTTTAGCCAAGTTTGGCCACTCATGCAATGATATTTAAATTTTATTTTAAATTAAGATATGCAATATTTTAATAGCAACAAATAACAAGTTAGGATTATATAGTTTGCTTCTTAATTATTCAAGGACCCTCAAAAAGTATTTCCATGGATTTATTAGGAGTTTTTCCAAAGGCTAGACATGGAAATGACTATATGCAAGTGATTATTGATAGATTCAATAAGATGGAATTTTTTTTGGCATTCCATGAGATAGTCATAATATGCCATATGCACTCTTTGGTAGAGGCACAAGCCCAATATAATCCAAAGTGTAACAAAAATATATAATAACTGTAAAAGATAAAAGATATGGTGATATGCAGTCAAGATGACTACCATAATGGACATGACTCTACATAATAATTATTAATATAAATAGGTATATTACATGCCCTCCCATCTAGGAAGGACTCATCCTCAAATCACAAGAGGAAACAAAATGAAAATATCATCAAAGCTCAGAGTTAGCTTGATGTAATGTGGAAGCATCAATCTATCCTATATCAACTTCTATCGAAAACATCTTTGATATGATTCTTTGTTTAGAGAAATGTCGATATTGGTAAGATGATTGTTTAGAGCGTTGACCGTCTTGATTGGAATTATGTGAAGGTTTTATTGTATAACTTTTTTTATCTCAACTTTAGGACACTACTGACTTACCTGAAGTTATGTAGTTGTATGTTTATTAGATATTTTAATTAATTTGTCAATTAATAAAATTCCATTAATAGCGAGATTCAATATTTAATTTCAATCGAGTTTGATGATGATTTTCAATTGACAAATTGCTTTTCAAAATTTGAAATTATGATTTCCTTTTGTTTTAATCAAGTGACTTTGGTAAGCAAGGTTTAGTTTCATATTTTTTCAAACAAAACAAATATTTATCTTTTCCTAACAATACATTTTCAAAAGTGTGCAACCTTTCCTTGCAACTTATACCACCCTTGTGAGATTTTTAATTGCTAGGAACTAATCCCAACCCACAACCAATCCCAACCCTCCCATTCAGCCGGATCTGATTCCTTCAGCTCCCGTTCCGCGTTGTTTTTCATGGCACCTCGACACTAAAATGTACCAACCACCGATCTCTAAAAACGATGGTATGTATGTTGGTTCATTCACTCATGGTCCGATCTCTTTCAGGTTTAATGGTTGTCCAGTTCTTATCTAATCTAATGCTTCTTTTGTCTATTGATAAAATTGGCAGGAAACTGATCCTGTGGTCAAGGTGTAGGAGCCACCGCGTTGGCATCTATCGTCTTTTCAAATGGATTTCGCCATTTGTAATGGGACATGTGCTGTGAAGAGGGAGAGAGACGACGATCATCCTGATAACAACGCTAATGACCACGAACTGGATAGAGCTTGCTCCAGAGCAAGAGATGAAGAAGAAGACAGGAGAACTAGTAGAAAAAAGCTCCATCTTTCCAAAGAATAGTCTGCTTATTTAGAAGAAAGCTTTCATGAGCACAATACCCTTAATTCGGTAAGCCTCCGTGTGCCTAATACCTCGTCTTTTGCATTCCCACAAGATAAAGACAATCTGTTACTCATAGCATTTTCAATTGCAGAAGCAAAAGCTGGCATTAGCCGAGCAGCTTAACCTTCGCCCGCGTCAAGTAGAAGTCTATGGTTCCATAACAGAAGAGCCAGGTTAGCCTCTTTTACCAATCAAGTCTGATGGATGGATTTGAAGTTTGAATATTTATTGATTTTTATGTATATATGATACGACAAAGATGAAGCGGACAGAAGTGGACTGTTAATATCTGAAGAGATGCCACGAAACCCTTACAGAAGAGAACAGGTGACTGCAGAAAGATATTCAATAGCTGAGGGCTTTGAAAGTGGCGCATCCAAGCTTTTTACATGCACTTGCCTGCAACCACTCTCTTAATATGTGTATTTTTGAATGGTAGTCAACATTCAAAATTTGAATTTGCATTTGCATTTGCATTTCCCGCAAACATTCAAAATTCAAATTTTCATTTCCCCCCAAACATTCAAAATTCGAATTTGAATTTTCAATTTCCCTGCTTCAGAACATTCAAAATTCGAGGTGAATGTTCTGAATCGTTATCACCAAGTAACTTCAACTCCATGAGGTTTCGAATTTTCAATTTCCCCGCTTTAGAACATTCAAAATTCGAGGTGAATGTTCTGAATCGTTATCACCAACTAACTTCAGCTCCATGAGGTTTTGGAGGTGAAAGATCCATTTCGGGACTTCGCAGCCACCTAGATGAAGAATTTCAAGGCGTTTCATGACACCAATGTCTTTGGGAAGACTGAGAAGGCTGCACGGATCAATATATTTGAAGGAGAGGTCTCGCATCTCTGTCATAGCCCCAAAAGTCCCATCCTCTAGGTGAACAGCACCTTTCAACGACTGTAGACATATGAGTTTCGATATTCCAGCAGGCAGCGACTTCAAATTTTTGCAGCCCTTCACATTCAAATATACCATAGACTTATGTTCACCTATGCCCGAATGTAGCTCACATAGATGTTTGCACCCACTAACATCAAGAAACAGGAGGCTTCGTACCTGAGCCAATGATTTAGGTAACTTCTCTATCTCTGTCTGGGATAAATTCAAGAATCTCAAATGTTTCAAATTCCCTACACTTTCCGGCAATGAAACTCAATGTTCCTATTGCGAGAGGGTAACATGTAGAGACGAGTATCTAAGTGTGGAGGTACAACAACATTATTATTTGTTGAGCTATCTCAGTTCTTTCAGCGCCATGGAGAAACTGAGTGGGAAAAGCAAGTGCTGGTGTGACAACTGCTGCCATTTGCAAGATGCCAAGAAGAAGTTGAAGGTCAAATCTGCACCTCAAGTTCTCACTTGCCAGCTAAAAGGTTTCAAATACACAGGACATGAAGGTGAAATGGAGGGATTCAAGAAGTTGTTCTATCATGTTGCATTCCCCATGGAGTACATACTGCTAATTAACAATTGTGGAGATGGAGAAGCACATGATTTTTTGTATTCTTCATTTGATGTTGTGGTGCATGTGGGATGCACGGTTAATGATGGGAATTACATTTCTATAGTGAAGAGAGGTGACCAATGGCTCATGTTTTATGATGAGAAGGTGGAAAACATCACGGCCACTGCTTCAAAGCAGCTTGTAGAGGATCCATGTGGTCGAGAAAGAGTGAAGGTAGAAGCCAAACTTCCAGCCACACCCCCAGAAATATCCTCTGATTTAGCACCTAAAACATAACGGTTTGCTCTAGTAAAATATTATATGGACATGTTGAAGTAGAGTGTTATGAGAATCTATATTTGAATTCAATGTGGACTCAAGCAATGGATGGTACTCTAGGCATTGCAAGGTATTTTCCTCATTACAATGTAAAAATGAATAATTATGGAAAACAAGGTTTAGTAATGACCACAACTGAAGCGACACAACTTTTCACTCCCTGCAAACTCTCAGTGGAGGATTTATCAAATCAACAACAACAATCAGCGCCTTTGGGATCAGTCTGGAATCGTGCAGGAACTTGGGACGAAATAAATTTAAGCACCTGGGCCAACAGTAGGATAAAGGAATTTCTCATTGATTTAGGTTCTTTAGAATTCGATATTTGTAAAGATAATATTTTGAAGGTCTCAAGCGGCGTAGGTGAAGTATTGATGGTGACAGTGCGCAACAAGAAGCGAATTTGTGACTCTTACTCGATGGACTTGAAGTTTCAATGGGATTGGTTAGTTGAAGAAAAAATGAAGCAAATTTTGGGCACTTTAAATATTCCATAGGCTTCTTCTGGTGATTTGAAAGATATGTAGTTGAACGTGGTTTTTAATACAGACCAACGAATCCCATACTCGAAAAGAAGTACACTTATTCAATATCTTATGTCCTTCTTGTCTCCCATTCACGATCTTGAATCTTTGGATTTTTTTCAATCTTCAAGTCAAGAGACAATTAGTATAATTTATAAATATTTAGTGCAGTTAGGTGTAATGATTTGTGGCCAGGAAGTTCTGAAATTAACTGAATTATGTTTGAAACTTGTGAAGTTGGTTATCCAACCTTGATTAGGAACGATTACTTTGGACAATTTTTATCAGGGTTTATGTAAGGAGGGCCTTGTACTTGGAGCTTTGATGGAAATTGCAAGAAGGATATTTTTTAAGGTTGGTACAGAGGTAGAAAAATCAGAGTCTGATTGTTTAAAACTTTGTTTCTTCCATCTCGATGGAGACCTTTTTACTCTTCTCTCAATTTACAAGAAATGGGAGGATAAACGAAAATTCAGAAGGAAGAAATGGTGCTGGGAAAATAACATTAATGCCAAATCCATGGTAAGATGTAAAGATGATATCATAAAAACTTCAAGTTGTCTCTTGAAGAGGTTCTGTGGAAAGAATAATTACAATTTTCATTCCCTTGTTGCTACAATTCAACAAACTTCCAACATCTACCGGCTTGGTATAGAGGTAGACCATCATAAAAGAGAAATCCAATTTTTTTAGATATAGAGAAAATACACCAGGAATTTGAGAGGATGGAAGATGTATTGAACTATGAAATGCAGATGGGTGCTAAAATAATCACTGACACAAAGCGCATTGAACTATACATTGTGTTTGGACATAATTCTCATGTAACAAGAGAAAAGATTGGCATTCTATGTAATGGGAAGTTTTATTATGAGGTGAATGTGGAAGAAGACACTGAGTTTTTAAAGCTTGTCATTTATAAACACTTATTCTCTCATGTTGACATGTCCAAAACTTATTCATCTAACAAGTTAAATGATGGTCTCTATGGGATAGGCTATTATGAATCTTTAGGAAATGTGAACTTAAAGAGATTCTTATTATTTTTCTATTGGAAAGCTAGCGACTGCTAGCTTTCCTTGTAGCATAAGCATGTGTACAGTCGCTAGAAGAAAAATTCTTATGCTACAAGTAAAGCTAGCAGTCGCTGGCTTTCCTTGATATTTTGTCATGTGTTTATTTCAAAATAAAGCACATGGCACAAGCTCAAGGTATAAGCTAGCAACCACCAATCACCATGGACAAGATTTTTCTATTGGAAAGCTAGCGACTGCTAGCTTTCTTTCTAGCATAAGTATGTGTTATTATCCTAGAAGGAAATGCTTATGCTAGAAGGAAAGCTAGCAGTCGCTAGCTTTCCTTGATCTTGTGCCATGTGCTTATTTGAAAATAGAGTACATGATACAAGTTCAAAGTATAAGCTAGCAACCACCAATCACCAAGCCCAGGGTTTTTCTATTGGAAAGCTAGCGACTGCTAGCTTTCCTTCTAACATAAGCATGTGTGTCATGCTAAAAGGAAATGCATTTGCTAGAAGGAAAGGTAGCATTTGTTAAAAATAGAGTACATGGCACAAGCTCAAGGTATAAGCTAACAACCACCAATCACCATGGACAGGGTTTTTGTATTGGAAAGCTAGCGACGGTTAGCTTTCCTTCTTGCATAAGAATGTGTGTTTATGATAGAAGGAAATTCTTATGCTACAAGGAAAGCTAGCAGTCGCTAGCTTTCTTTGATCTGTTGCCATGTTCTTATTTCAAAATAGAGCACATGGCACAAGCTCAAAGTATAATCTAGCAACCACCAATCACCATGGACAGGATTTTTCTATTGGAAAGCTAGCGACTGCTATCTTTCCTTCTAGCATAAGTATGTGTTATTATCCTAGAAGGAAATGATTATGCTAGGAGGAAAGCTAGCAGTCGCTAGCTTTCCTTGATCTTGTGCCATTTGTTTATTTCAAAATAGAGCACATGGCGCAAGCTGAAGGTATAAGCTAGCAACCACCAATCACCACGGACAATGTTATCAATTGGAAAGCTAACGACTGCTAGCTTTCCTTCATGGCTAGAGTTTTTCTATTAGAAAGCTAGCAATTGTTATCTTTCCTTCTAGCATAAGCACATGTGTGCTTATGTTAGAAGAAAATACTTATGCTAGAAAGAAATCTAGCAGTCGCTAGCTTTCCTTTATCTTGTGCCATGTGCTTCTTTCAAAATAGAGCACATGGCATAAGCTCAATGTAGAAGCTAACAACCACCAATCACCATGCCCAGGGTTTTTTTATTGGAAAGCTAGCGATTGCTAGCTTTCCAATAACATAAGCATGTGTGCTTATTCTATGTAACAGGAAGTTTTATTATGAGGTGAATGTGGAAGAAGACACTGAGTTTTTAAAGCTTGTCATTTATAAACACTTATTCTCTCATGTTGACATGTCCAAAAGTTATTCATCTGACAAGTTAAATGATGGTCTCTATGGGATAGGCTATTATGAATCTTTAGGAAATGTGAACTTAAAGAGATTCTTATTATTTTTCTATTGGAAAGCTAGCGACTGCTAGCTTTCCTTGTAGCATAAGCATGTGTGCAGTCGCTAGAAGAAAAATTCTTATGCTACAAGTAAAGCTAGAAGTCACTGTCTTTCCTTGATCTTTTGTCATGTGTTTATTTCAAAATAGAGCACATGGCACAAGCTCAAGGTATAAGCTAGCAACCACCAATCACCATGGACAAGATTTTTCTATTGGAAAGCTAGCGACTGCTAGCTTTCTTTCTAGCATAAGTATGTGTTATTATTCTAGAAGGAAATGCTTATGCTAGAAGGAAAGCTAGCAGTCGCTAGCTTTCCTTGATCTTGTGCCATGTGCTTATTTGAAAATAGAGTACATGATACAAGTTAAAAGTATAAGCTAGCAACCACCAATCACCATGCCCAGGGTTTTTCTATTGGAAAGCTAGGGACTGCTAGCTTTCTTTCTAACATAAGCATGTGTGTCATGCTAAAAGGAAATACATTTGCTAGAAGGAAAGGTAGCATTCGTTAAAAATAGAGTACATGGCACAAGCTCAAGGTATAAGCTAACAACCACCAATCACCATGGACAGGGTTTTTGTATTGGAAAGCTAGCGACTGTTAGCTTTCCTTCTTGCATAAGCATGTGTGTTTATGATAGAAGGAAATTCTTATGCTACAAGGAAAGATAGCAGTCGCCAGCTTTCTTTGATCTGTTGCCATGTTCTTATTTCAAAATAGAGGACATGATACAAGCTCAAAGTATAATCTAGCAACCACCAATCACCATGGACAGGATTTTTCTATTGGAAAGCTAGCGACTGCTAGCTTTCCTTCTAGCATAAGTATGTGTTATTATCCTAGAAGGAAATGCTTATGCTAGGAGGAAAGCTAGCAGTCGCTAGCTTTCCTTGATCTTGTGCCATGTGTTTATTTCAAAATAGAGCACATGGCGCAAGCTGAAGGTATAAGCTAGCAACCACCAATCACCATGGACAGTGTTATCAATTGGAAAGCTAACGACTGCTAGCTTTCCTTCATGGCTAGAGTTTTTCTATTAGAAAGCTAGCAATTGTTATCTTTCCTTCTAGCATAAGCACATGTGTGCTTATGCTTATGCTAGAAGGAAATGCTTATGCTAGAAAGAAAGCTAACAGTCGCTAGCTTTCCTTTATCTTGTGCCATGTGCTTCTTTCAAAATAGAGCACATGGCACAAGCTCAAGGTATAAGCTAGCAAACACCAATCACCATGGCTAGGGTTTTTCTTTTGGAAAGCTATCGACTGACAACTTTCCTTCTAGCATAAGAATGTGTGTTTATGCCAGAAGCAAATGCGTATGCTAGCTTTCCTTGTTCTTGTTCCGTGTTCTTCTTTCAAAATAGAGCACATGGCACAAGATCAACGTATAACCTATCAACCACCAATCACCATGCCCAGGGTTTTTTTATTGGAAAGCTAGCGATTGCTAGCTTTCCAATAACATAAGCATGCGTGCTTATTCTATGTAATGGGAAGTTTTATTATGAGGTGAATGTGGAAGAAGATGCTGAGTTTTTAAAGCTTGTCATTTATAAACACTTATTCTCTCATGTTGACATGTCCAAAAGTTATTCATCTAACGAGTTAAATGATGGTCTCTATGGGATAGGCTATTATGAATCTTTAGGAAATGTGAACTTAAAGAGATTCTTATTATTTTTCTATTGGAAAGCTAGCGACTGACTGCTAGCATTCCTTGTAGCATAAGCATGTGTGCAGTCGCTAGAAGAAAAATTCTTATGCTACAAGTAAAGCTAGCAGTCGCTGGCTTTCCTTGATATTTTGTCATGTGTTTATTTCAAAATAGAGCACATGGCACAAGCTCAAGGTATAAGCTAGCAACCACGAATCACCATGGACAAGATTTTTCTATTGGAAAGCTAGCGACTGCTAGCTTTCTTTCTAGCATAAGTATGTGTTATTATCCTAGAAGGAAATGCTTATGCTAGAAGGAAAGCTAGTAGTCGCTATGTATTAGTAGTTGCTAAGCTAGGAGTCGCTTATAATTCATAAAACTTCTACTATGTATTAGTATACTAATAGTGGCATCAAGTAGCATTGCTTGGGATTTTGTATTACTCTAGTTCCATACAGATGTTATTCTTCACTAATCTACAATATAGGTTTAGATGACACCAAATAACTATTTTCGGGAGTACTTAAAATAGGGATGACTCCAACCAAGGATATTTGAATTTACTTTGAACAATTGATACAAAAAATAAATCTCAGTGAGCCATGATTATACAAACTTGCATGATCAATCATGGTTGGATTCCAACCTACTAAATAACTACCTTCAATACTATTACAAGTTCCATGATTATACAAACTTGCATGATCGATCATGGCTGGATTCCAACCTACTTAATAACTACCTTCGATACTATTACAAGTTCTTAAGTATGGAAAATTTTTAGACATTTTTACCAGTTTTTCTAAGAATAGTTTTGTGTTTGTATTAAGATTATATACATTGATAACCAATCTTTTTTTGATTACGCTTTGTAGCTCCATCATAATTTATATGTAAAGTCCCTTTTGGAGGTGGGGACTAAATGGTGGGGAACAATGTTTAATTTGCACAACAAAATGATGCCATACCCTTTTTAGCTATTACAAGTACATTATTTTTTTGTAGATTGTGTTTTGCCTAAAATATAAGAGAACACTTTACATGGTTTAACCTTAACTACAAATTATAATTCAATTGTGTGTTACAGAATTTGTAGGAGCGACAATGGAAAGTATAATTTTCACAAAAAGGGACTATGTTGACCTCCTGGTTAATGGTCAAGTTATTGGGCTAGGAAAGGTTGAATCTACAGAAGTTGGAACTTATTATGGTGGAGGAAGGGTTGTTGCAGGTTATGTTATGGTTTTGATAATTGATGTCACTCAACCACATTTGATTGTGGAATATGTTGATGAAGGGGACACACATCCATGGAGGACTACAGATTTGAGGCACACCATAGGTAAATCAAATACCAAAGCATGTGTTAAGAATTATTCATAGTTTATTGAATGTTTTTTTGAGAAAATACTAAGTTTGTTATGTTTGGTGTACAGGTGCAAATGTTTGTTCAACATTTTCTATTGGAGACAAAGTAGATCTTTTACAACATGGAGTGGAGGTGGGTGAGGGCTCCATATTCAAAACAGAGCTTGGGAATAAGGTTCATGGAAAGATTGTAAAGAAAGGATGCATAGTGGTTAGAATTGAGAAGGTGTTAAAAAATGATGCTCCTTTACCACATCCAACTGGATTTGAGGAAACACTAGGGGGTGCAATAGAATCTTATGAGATTTGGCCAGAAATAGATTTGAAACCTCATTGTGAAGATCAACCCATAAATATTCCACAAGATAGGGCTGCATTCACATGTACAAGGGTTTCTCTTATACATGGATGCATAGGAACAATTATGTGCATTGCCAAAGGAATGATAGTTAATGTCCATGAGGATGACATGGTTGTGGGTGAAACACTAGGTGAAGATAACTTTGGTTTTTTTGTGGAAGAGATACATGGGTATTGTGAAAGATGCAATATTGGGGATAGGTCTATACATGGATTGGTTAGATGGCCAATACATAAATTGGTGGACAACATAGGTGAGATGTTAAGGGTCAAGACAAAGTACAAAGAGCCACCCATGGAAATGCTGATATGGGATGTTATAGAGGATACAAGTCCTTTATACCAATGGGATGGGGATCTTTATAATAAAAAAGATCAAGATGTCAATGTTCTTAATGCATCGAGGCCATATAAAAAGATTAAACGAGCTATGACGAGAAAAAGTTGCAAAACGTCAAACCAAGATGGATAAAGAGAAAGAAGTCCGACTTTTGGCTGCAGATGAATGTTGTAAACAAGATTGTCTTCAACATGTGGATAGGAATGCCATTGCAAATGCTAGAAGGGATATGGAATGCAAAGACAAAAATCATATCAGGGAATTTGTATTGAATTCACTTGTTTCAAACACTATCATGTCAAAGAGCCATGGCCATGGCCTACCTCCTATTATTAGAAAAGTAAAGGACATGAGATTTGATGGTAATGTTATTTGTAAGAAAGCATGGTACAAGATACATAAGATTCCTCAAAGCACCTTCTATAGCTACCAACATAATTTTGAACAAGGACATATGGAATCCATTCATGGTAACACCAATACATGTAAAGCACATGCACATACTGTGGCGGCCATAGAAATACTGCATAAAATTGTAATGGACAATTCAGATTTTTCGCCAAACCAAACACGTCAAGTCGAAGCAGATGGAACTTCTTCTCCTCTAAGATTGTTGCCTTCGACTTACACACAAAGCTCTTTGTTAAAAGAGATCAATGTGGGTTTGGAAAAGCTCAATTGTCCATTAATATCACAACCAACAATGAGCAAGATTTGGAACACTCATTTTCGAGACGTGGCATTCTCAAATAACACCAACTTCAGTAAATGTGGTGAATGTATTGTGTTGAAAGCACAAATGAAGTCAGCAACTACAAAAGAGTTCGAAGAAACGGCACGTGCTAGATTGAACAAACATAACAAGATCGTTATGTGCGGAAGACATTGCTACTATGCCCACAGAATCATGTCAGAGAGGTTTCCAAAGGAGTATTTGAGTATTATCCATGATAAAATGGATAAAACAAAGACTTCAATTCCAAGGCTACGCGTCAAATCAAAATCTATTGTAGGAATAAACTTGGGTTTGTCATTGACAGGTATGCTAACACATGGGCATAAGACAGGAGGTTTTGGTCATTTCTCCCTACCATTTGTACATATGGGATCACAATTTACCATTACATCACTTGCTAAGTGCTTAAGGGACCTTGAAGACCCACATCTTGATATGTATGGTGATCTTCTTTATGAGAGTGGAAGTTCAAGAAACCCACTTTCAAATGCATTACTTGACACCTCTATTTACTCAAAATGTAGAGTGTACAAGGATGAATTTTTATCTCATGGAAGATTAGAAAATCAAGATATCGATTTTAAACCTCTTCCTCCACATTTATTGTTACAATTGGATAATGCAGCAAGTGATAATAAAAATCGTTATCTTTTCATGTTTCTATCACTTCTCACTGCACTTGGTGTCTTCATCACTATTGAGGTTGGGTTCTTGCTCGTGGGACACACCCATGAAGACATAGACGGGACCTATGGGAGAATGTCTTCCAGCTTGAAAAGTAAAGATATATATTCTCTACCTGAGATGATGGATACATATCGCAAAATTGAAGAAAAAAGAGTGTTTCCACCTAAACTGATTGATAAGGTGTATGACTTCAAAAGCTTCCTTAATGGATACATCAAGGAAGGAAAAAATGCACTAGTTGGACATCTTAATGTTCAGTACTTCCAATTTCTTGTACTCAATGATGTTCCGGTATTAAGGTATAAAGAATCCATAAGAGATGTTGAGTGGTCAGAACCAGTTGAGTTATGGAATACAGACGATGAAGGTCGATCTAAACTGCCCATAGGGAAGCCATCTTTCTTACATCCCAAAGAGAATGAAATCTATTTAAAAGAACTAAAAGAAGGAATAACATCATACATAAAAATGTGGAAAGACACAATGGGTGGTGAGGATTTGCCAATTGTTACACCAGAATGGAAAAATAAGGTAGAGTATTGGGAAAGAGTTCTTGATACTTTATATGAAGATTACAATGATCATGATTCATCTTCTGAGGATTTCTGGCCCAAGACAAGGCAAACTCCAGATGTTGGTCGTAATGCGCTTCATGCAATCTCAAATATTATGGATGGGGATTTTGATACTATGACAGGTGAACCCGTGTATGTTGGACCCAAGTGCAATAAGCCAAAGACAACATTCAACCCTATTAATGATGTTGAGAAAGGAAAGATGTTGCTAGTTAGATCAGGAAACGAGGAAGAAGGGGAGATGATTTGGATGGAAAAAGCCACCTCAAATATATTTCAAGATGATGAAAGTGATACTCTTCATGTTAAAGTTGATTGGTGGAAGCCCGGTTCAGGGAAATACAATGGAAAAGTATTAGAATAATATTGGGTACCAAATCCTGATGACATAGAGCTTGGATCTATTCCAATTGATACCATAGTTTGGGCATGGATGGCTAAGAAAGAAAATTGCAAGAAGGCCAAGATAAATAAACATGGTGTACAAGCTGTCCTTGACCTACTTGAACGAATAACATGAGATTAGGTGGAGATGATTCATGGATGTAATTTTGTTCTTTGGAGGACCAATTAATACATGAAGAAACATTTTTCAATTTTTCTTGTATATTGAATATTCTCTTCAAATTTATTTGAGGAGTTTTATATTATTTGGTACAAATATGAAAATTTTGTTTAAATTGCAATGTATTCATGTGACGATACTTCATGCAAATTACATGACACCATGAAATATTAAACTTTCAATGATTTGTTTATATTAACATAACTTCTCCCATAACTTGGATAATCAAGTCCAATAATGCACTTAAAATCAATATCTTCTAGTTTTGGCCTATTAAAACTATATTGGAGTTAATTAGCATTGTTTTCAATGTAATACGTTCAAACACCAAACAATATCTAACATGGAAATTACAAATTCCAATGCTTTGTCTAGATCGACATAACTTCTCACTCCATCAAACTTGGATAATCAAGTTCAATAATACATTTAAAAGCATCATCTTCTAGATACGATCTATTAAAACGATAATGTTTGGAGTTAATTAGCATTGTTTTCAATGTAATACGTTCAAACACCAAACAATATCTAACATGGAAATTACAAATTCCAATGCTTTGTCTAGATCGACATAACTTCTCACTCCATCAAACTTGGATAATCAAGTTCAATAATACATTTAAAAGCATCATCTTCTAGATACGATCTATTAAAACGATAATGTTGGGCTAGCTAATTCGTATTCTTTTCAATATAATACATTCAAACACTTCATGAATATATATTATAATAAAATAAATTAAACTGTACTACTTTGTTTCTATTCCAATTCATAACAAAATTATTTATTTTGATCATTAAAAAACACACCTAGACTTATAAAATATTTTCTTTTGACATCTATAAAATGTTTCCAATAAAAATTACCAATAAAAGTTCATAATAATTTGATTTTGATTGTTAAATGACACACAAATACTTATAAAATATTTTGATTGTTAAATGCACTACCAATAAAAATTCATAATAATTTGATTTTGATTGTTAAATGACACACAGATACTTATAAAAAAAATTGATTGTTAAATGCACTTTTAATAAGTTTAGTGGGTTTTCACTTTTGTATTTGTAAGAAACAAAAATGTACTTGAATGTTTCTATTCTAATTCATTGATTTCAAATGTACCACACTTCTCGATCCATCAAACTTGGTTAATGGAGTCCAGTAAAGCACTTACAAGCAACATATTATAGACTGTCTATAAAAACTTTATTATGGGAATAGCTAATTAATGTTTTTTAATGTAATATGTTCAAACATTTCAAAAATAAATACTGGACATACAACATATTATAGACTTTGTCTATAAAAACTTTACTATGGGAGTAGCTAGTTAATGTTTTTTCAATGTAATATGTTCAAACATTTCAAAAATAAATACTGGACACTTGCAATAACTAGAATGGGTTTTCCCTCTTTCTTCATGTATTTGAAAAAAAACCAATTGTACTATAAAATTTATATTCTAATTAATAATTTTTTTTGACCTTAATTGGTATACTTAGACTTTATCCAATACAATATTTTCTCTTGTTGGCTCTAAAATAGTGCCAACCACATATCATAATATATAGTATTGAATAATGAATATTTCTTTAAATGTTAGATGATTATATTTATATTATAAAAAGGAATCTAGTCTTAACCAATCAACATAATCCAAAGTAATAATTGATAGTTAACAATGTCCAAAACATGTAGAAACTTGTGGGCTCATAATAATCCCATAAAATTAAGGGAAAAAGTGAAGTGCCTAAGTACCTATTGTGCTATATACTTGACAAAAATGTCCTAAGGCATACAATAGACAATACATATAAAGGGAAGAAAATAAAATAGAGTATGACCTAATTTTCCATGTTGTTGCTCATAGATATGTTATTGATTATTTTTCTAGTCAATATTCTAAATATTATTAGGGGTAGTGTCATCATCCACAAGTACAATATTACAATGACTATAGGAGCTAATACGTCTTCATGGTATTAGAGGTTTCACCTAATTCCTAGACATTTCCAGTTCTCGTTGTCTCTTGAAGTTGAGCAAAACCCCCCATGTTCTAGCCACCCATTATCAAGATTGAGAATTACTAAGTTATTATGCCAATACATAAATTTGTTATAGTAACAAACACATTGAGTGTTATGTCATTAAATAGCTTTCTAGGTCACTTTAAAATGGCGACAATCTCTTACTAATATGGTAATTCAACACATGCACAATATATGCTTTATCAAATTATAAATAAAATGGTTAATACTTTCAACATACAAATAATGTCATTAGATAAATTAATAGGTAAGAAATATTAATACAAATTACAAATTATAATAATAAAATAATGTAAAGAATCTAAGCTTAAGCATAGGAAGATATGCTTCAAATTAATATAAATTTGATTTTATATAGCTTATAATGATAATATTGTAAAAAAAATGGTGAATATATAGATTGAAATGAGTGAATTAAGTAATTTTTAGGTTTTTCATTTTTTGAAAACTCAATCTTGTTGAAGTTCTAAATTCTAGATCCGTACTCGACAATACATATAAAGGGAAGAAAATAAAATAGAGTATGACCTAGTTTTCCATGTTGTTGCTTGTGTATATGTTACTAATTGTTTTTCTAGTCAATATTCTAAATATGATTAGGGGTAGTGTCCTCATCCACAGCTTCAATATTACAGTGACTATATGAGCTAATACTTTTTCATGGTATTAGAGGTTTCAGCCAATTCCTAGGCATTTCCAGTTCTTGTTGTTTCTTGAAGTTGAGAAAAAATCTCCATGTTCTAGCCACCCATTATCAGGATTGGGAATTAATAAGTTACTATGCCAATACATAAATTTGTTACAGTAACAAACACATTGACTGCTATATCATTAAATAACTTTGTAGGTCACTCTAAAATGGAGACAATCTCTTACTAATATGGTAATTCAACACATGCACAATATATGCTTTATCAAATTATAAATAAAATGGTTAATAATTTCAACATACAAATAATGCCATTAGATAACTTAATAGGTAAGAAATTCCTTGCAACATCTATTGTTCATGAGATGAGGTAAACCTTGATCAACTCAAATATTATTACAAATTAAAAAATTATAATAATAAAATAATGTAAGGAATCTAAGTTTAATATTAGGAAGATATGCTTCAACTTTATATAAATTTGATTTTATATAGCTTATATTGATAATATTATAAAAAAATGGTGAATATAAAGATTGAAATGAGTAAATTAAGTAATTTTTTGGTTTTTCATTTTTTGAAAACTCAATCTTGTTGAAGTTCTAAATTCTAGATCCCTTGTATAATTCCAAATTTAATGAAATATGTGTTTTTGGCTTGTCTCAACACAAGCTTGGCATGACATTAATGTTAGAGACTATGGCTTGTCTCAACATAAGCTTAGACTTCATCTCGACGAGTGATAAGTTTCAAATGCATTTTTACTTATTTATATATATGTATTTATTTTCCTCACAATTGTTTTCCAGAGTTCGGAATAGCGGCAACCCGGCTGGGTGCCCCTTCGTCCCTCTTTGCGCGCACTGGACTTCTCCTTTGCACCAAGGGCGCAGCCATTGGCCGCGCAGGCTTGGACGGGCTACAACCAGGCCGCAGCTCATGGCTGCTAGCCGGGCTACACCCAGGATGCAACCATGTCTTGGCCATGAAAATAATGTACTTTTTTTTTCATTTTTGTTCAAACAATTTTTTTTTCATTTAATTTAAATTTAAAATCTCTCATTTCTTTGTTGATATGATATATATATATATATATGTGTGTGTGTGTGTGTGTGTGTGTGTGTGTGTGTGCTTTGTTCGTATATAAAATTTTGCTTAAAGTTAAATTTAAATTTAAATTTAATTTATATATATATATATATATATATATATATATTTGTTCATATATATATCTATATCTATATATATATATATATAGATATATTGGTTTACATATATAGAACTTTTCTTTGTTTAAAAAGATTTTGTTATATAGATATACATCTATATATAAATTTTCTCTATATATGTAAATATAGTTTGCCCTATATTTTTTTGTATATATAAAAAAAAATGACCCTTACTATGTTTTAGTGGTTGAGAAAATAAATTTTGAATTAAATACACTAATTATTTATTGTCTCTCTTTTGCAAGAAGAGAGACTCCCTCTCCTCTCTCTCTCTCCTCGCAAGAAGAGAGACTCCCACCAGTCGTACGGGGCCCACATCTGCACACACATGTTGTTAAATCATCAACATTATAACAAAAAAAATCATAAATATACAAAACTAAAAAGTACAAGGGTTTTTGTTCTTACCTATGTCTCCCCATGCTACTCCCTCGGGTAGTACCAAGTCTGGGTCATCTCTGTAATCCGTACCACTATACAGGTAGTCCTCCACCATGAGCAACTGGCCCTCTAGCCAGGTGAAGAAGTCAGCACTGTATCCGATGATAGGGCCCCCACCATGGTGGGCCATCACCTCTGTCCATCTAGCCATGTGAGGATCCTTAGGATCCCTATCATCCAACAGAACCTGCGGGTGCAAGAGGGGAACCTGCTCTAATAGAAATGAGATCACTATCGACCCGTAGCTGAACTGTTTGAGCTCTCCACATCGAAACTTGGTCAGCTGAGCTCGAATTTTTGATAGGATTCCCTCACACCAGTTGAAGATCTTCGGAGACATACAGTCCTCCGCATATAGCATCTCAGACCTGGTAGCTAAGTGAGCAGCTTGACTCCCCGCTATCCTCGTGATGGTAAAAAGTATCGCATGCAGCGGACATTCCCGCACTTCTTTGATGGGAATCTTCCCACTAGAAGGACGGGTTTGATGAGTACAATGTTGTAGGATCATGTCACCCACGGTCCGATCACTTCCCCGTGATCCGGTTAGAGCCATGTTGTCCCCCCTCCAGGACAATCCAGTCAAAAAGTAGATGTCCTAGACATCCATAGTAAGTATGTGCTCACCGATCACAAAGTATTGCTGAACTGCATCCCAACATCGCAGCATATGTGTCAGCAATGAAATTTGGGCCCTCATGCCCTAGATCTAGAAGAAATTTAGGAGACCACAGTTCCTCAGTGCTTCCACACATTGTGGATCATTTGCAGCTTGTATGTCATCTACCTCATGTTCTTGTTCACGCCACTCTAAGACCATGGTGGCTGCTACTAACCTGCCACAAGGAGCATTTTAACATCATTAGTACTCACTTCAACCACTGAAAGGCCATTTTTTGGGCTAGGTTTGATGGTTGGGTTGGACGTTTCCACCGTCACACCCCGTCAATTCTGACAGTACGACATAATCATAATCCACTTTTGCGGGATTTGCGATGAGCCGAGTTCGTCGCAAATCCCGAAAGGGCGAACTGCGACGACCCGAGGACGCAATAGACCTCCACAAACCAACTCAAAACCCAAAAAAATGAACTAAAATAAAAAATGTAAACCACTGGAAATATGCTAGATGAATTTTAGAGTTACGTGCTCCAAACAATTGGTGAAATGGTTGCTCGCAGCTCCCGGAATCGGCAAGTGAAGTTTTGGCTCCAAATGGCACTTCTTCTCCCAAATTAACCCCAATTTCATTAAATTTGGACTTATTCCTAGTCTAAATTGGATTTTTAATAAGATTAAGAAACATTTCCATGAGTTTTGGTAGTATAAGATATAAGCTAACTCAAATGGGTATTATTTTATAGTATTGAGCCTCATAGAAATGTGGCTTAACCATATTTAAAATCCAATTTAGACTAGGAATAAGTCCAAATTTAATGAAATCAGGGTTAATTTGGCAAATGAACAATGGTGACTATATTTGGTTTTTTGTTTCTATTTATAAACAAAAGGCATATTCTTTTTCAAATATTTGATCCTTTTTAGGTCATTTTCTATAGTTTGGGTTATTTTTATGACATTTGCATACCCAGTTGACTTTTTGACCTAGTTTCCAATTGTTCAGGAGTTGTTAAGTGGTCTTTGCACGCCATTCTCGTATTATAATGGTCATCTTAGCTATTAAAAACCCCTTGAATGTTTTGTCATTATTTCATATCCGTTAGATTGTAATTATTTTATGATGACGAGCTTACTCTTTGTTCTTTCTTGTGCTCTTAAAACCATGAGAATAAGTTACCGAGTTACAATTTATCACTTTTTCTGGGCTCTTTAAACTCCTATGGAAAAGGAAACCCCCCGATTCTATCTTTAAGCTCTTTGCAAGCTCTCGAAATACAAAAAGATTGCCAAACGAACTCCTCACGTTCACGCTTGTTAAAGAATTTGAATGGTCATCTTCCTGGTGATAGTTTACCCCTTTTTCGTACCAGGGGGGCACTACTTATGAAAAATGTATACTCCAGCCAATCATGATTGGAAGAGTCCTCTCCTGCATTGTTTTACCCTTTTTTGTGTGATGAGGCTAACTTTACGAAAAAGGATCGTTAGAGTCTTCTTTAGTTCTTTTCAGACTCTCTAAACATGAAATGACGACCAAGTTTACCTTCTATGGACTCGTTAAACTTTTACATTGAAGGACCCGTCATGGGACGAACCCCTCCTATCACAGGTTTGGAAAATATTTGGGATTGGACTCATCTATGAGATGAGCTATACTGAGTATCTGGTTACCCTCATCAATCTCGTAAAAAAACACATGAGGAACTCATCGTTCATGATGGGGAAAATGGAAAGGTTTTATGTTACACCCTTTATCAGTGGCAGTACCTAGTCATTTCTTAAACATGGCACTCATTTGCATTTGCATACTGCACTTGGATCATCCGTTTTTCCTCGAGTTGCACCTACTTCCTGAGTCTTGTTACTCCTCTGAGTCATTCAAAGAACGCTTCCATCGTCAGTTGCATTAGGAGTTGGTACCATAACTCGTCAAGTCAATATTGCCAAGGCATGCCACGCCCATGTTCAAGAATATTATCACCACTCATTATCTGCAGTCAGTACACCTTCCATCATGTTGGTCTACTATGAGTCAGTCTTGCATGTTACTGTACCATCCGATCTGCTCTACACATCCTTTGTCATGTTTCGTGTCGATGATGGGGGATTCATCATGGCCCTCCTTCGATGGATTCATCCTTTTCGACTTCAAACCATTATCCAAGGATTGAATCTAGAAACCAACAAAGTACCTTGGCCCTGCATGCCTCAATGGCAGGTTACCTTGCTTTCAACATGATTTTACATCATCTCGTGTTCAACTTCAACTCATTTATTCACGCTTGATGATATGTACTGTGATACCTTGGGAATCATTGACATCAATGGTGATTTCCCTCGCGCTTGTTAACGGTATGCATCAATGACCGCTAATCAAGTGGTTTCTACCATGTTCGACATCAAGACATTTGTAATCACATGGATAGATTCATATCATTGCAGGTTCAGCTTGAAGACCTTGGGGAGTCATATTTTACCCAGGTTGCGATGAAGATTGTATTGAGTCATATCACATGGATCCACACTTGTATTGGTCGTGGATATGTTATCATCTCATCATGGATCTACGCTTGTGTCTAGTAGCCATGATTGTGTTCAGTCGGTCATTACTACCATGGATTTGCATTGTATTAGTCGGAAGCCATGTTGTACATCATATGAGACTGCGTACTCAGAGTCAGTTGTATTGCAGCAGCGTCCTTCGTCCAACAAGCCATTTCCATTCCTTCTATCAAAGCATTTCACCTATCCAATTTTCAACAGCTTCATGCTTTGGGGGGCATTCTGTTACACCTAAAATCTTACCATCCTGAGATTCAGTGTATACATCCCTAAAGTTTCATTGACTAAGTTATTGACTTAGAAGAGATATAACCCATTTATAGTAGGTTTTGAGAGGTCGTCATAGGCTTCCCTCATGCAACCTGCGACATCTGATATTGCTCTCTTGCAGGGTACGACAATGTCAGATCATGGACAAAAATAACTCCTTCGAGCCCATTCTCGAAGCCAGCTGACATGGATCCTTATCCCTAAGCTTTTGGGAGAACTGGAACTCGGTTCCTAACCTCTTGGAAGGATCCCCCATCTCTCTCCTACCATATCTCAACCTACACTATCCATACCCTATCCACTTAGTCCTATATAAGTGAAGTTCACTCCCATTCCAAAGGGATGAATTCCATAGTGTCTACATGCTGGTGAAATCATCTTGGAGAGATCTCTACTCATCCATTGAGAGACTCACACTTCCTTGGGAGGATATGGCATTGGCTTGGATGGAGAAGGGTTACTTTTTTAAGCTCTGGTTGTAGTCGTTCTCTTCTATGTACTTTCCCTATTTTTACAATAATATAAACGCTTTCCACCAATATTGTTGTGTTGATGATATTGTGTAGTTTACCTGCTTAACTGTTTACTTAGATTTGTTATTGTTTATATGCTTTTAATTGTTTGTCTTGTCTTGTGTATCTTGGCAGGTCTTGCATCTTAGATCTGACGACCGCGGGGCGTGGAAAAACATCCAAGAAAATGGACTACAAACTTAAGGTAAGACATCTAATAACTTGTTCCTTAACTAGATCTAGGAAAGTGGTTTATAGTCTGTTTTATTTGTTCTAGACTCACATTGAGCTAGGGAGATCCGGCTCGCGTCCTCTCGAGTGGATTGTTTGTCAAACAAACCTCCACAATAATTAGTGTATTTAGCTACCAATTGAATGCACAAGAGTTGAATGCTCAACAAGATGGGAGAAAGAATGCTTGTCTAACTAAGTGAATGAGTGCTTGAATGATTGTTGAATGGACCAATTATGCAATTGAAAAAGAAGAGGAAACCCACTCTAAATGTAACATCCCCATTTTGACCCTTAGAGTTTATTGGCTTCAATGTAAATATTGTATACAGGCAATGTGTGTTTACCCTAGTGTGGATCTCAAGGCCAAGGCCCCACTAGAAGATGCTGAGGTTTTATTTAAAAGGAAAGTATTTGGAATTCTGATTATCCATGTGCTATTAAGCCATGAGGTATTGTGGATGATGTAAATATGAAATATTGCAATAAAATACCAAGAAAACTGGCTATGGAGGAAACCAATAAGAGGGGGGCATGTGTATCCACTAGGGAGAGGTAAAGGGGTTGTGGGATTGGAACCCATGATGCCACATGTCAATTTGTGAATCCATTTAACTCCCTTGCTGACATTTAATTCTGGTGTAAGAAGGTGGTTGAGAAAACCTGTTCATGAGGTCGATGGAGTATGGAGCATCCCTAAAAATCCATATGGTAGGGTATGGATCTATTTTTGCTTGTCCCTTAATCCACCCTACCTCCTGGTAGTTTTCTCACCCTAATCCCTATCCCATTGTTGACCAACAACAGGGAGTTATCACGCATTACGAAGGAGAGAAGCAAAGGAGAGAAGAGAAGAAATCATGATTATGTGTAAGCACGAATTTGCAGAGCCGAAAGCACATAGAAACCCTGCATAGGAAGTAAATCGATTGGGGTATCCATGGATCAAACCCTGGGGATGAATTACAGAGCGTGACAAGCTTAGAAAACTTGTGAGAACATCTGGATCTGGTAGCAGAAGACTGAGTCGCGGGATAGAGCTTCGGCCGCAACCCTAAGAAGATTCCAGCTAGAATAACAAAGAAGAGGATTAGACAAAGGTTGGATTTGCTTGATAAACCCAGTGAAGGCTAAAGTCTCATGAAAGGAACAGTTTGGACCTTTCTATTTCCACCCTGAAGAGCACTGGAGGAAAGGGGCCCTGAAGGACTGTGCAGCAAAGAAGGGGGCCTTCCGTATGTTGGGTGAGGTAGGTATTGTGGGTGGCATGATTGTTGATTAGTTTGATATGCCTGTAGCTCTTTGGTTGATCTCACTGGCTTATCATCATCCTCTGTGTTCCCTTACATGCTTAATAAACCCAACTGTATGTTGGCTTAGCATTAGGGTGGTGCCTTAACTGTGAGAAAGCCTATTTAGCCCTCCTTACTGGATACACATCCCAGCTCAGGTGTATTCTCTCAGCTGAAAGAGTATAGGTTGGACAGAGACCTATGGTTGGGTGGAACACTGCTCTCACTTAGCTAGTTTCTTGGACAGTTCCATTTAAAGATAAGTGATTGTTGTGGTGTTAAATGATACTATTTTTCCTATGTTATGTCTACTTGTTATGTCCAAGTTATTTGAATGAATGATTGCATGAAATTGATCAGTATGAATTCCATGTATAGGCCTGAGTATGAGTTTGAGTTCATGTTTGAACACTTCACCATTTGCTTTAGCTTAATATTGTCATGTCCCCTTCTGTGGATCCAACACAAGGAAGGGAACATGACTGTAGATCTTGGGATTTTACATAAACTCAACCCCATTTTGCATACAAATAAAAACATATGTATGTGCATATCTATCAAACACAGCGGAAGTAAAATCCTTCTACACACATATATCATGCAAATTCCAGCATATTGATAACATTCATCAATAATTAAAACCTTGCAGAAGAAAAACACATAAATAAAATACTCATTTTAAAGTAATGTTGTCCCAAGCAAATAGCTATGTCGCTACAACGTTCCACCCAACCATAGGTCTCTTCCCAGCCTATATTCTTTCAGCACTCAGAGACCACCCTTTAGTTGGGCATGATATCTACAAGGAAAAGGGAACTCTCAAGCTCAACACAGCCCAAAGCAATGGATACCCATCTCAACACCAACATTCAAAAATGGAGTTTACAAAATAGGGTCCATGGGTTTTTCCCAAATTGTTGCACACCCAAAAATGAAATGTTAGATGGGGAATCAACCCTGGGAGGGGAAAATCGATTTCAGAAAACGTTTATCGACATTCAAGGGGCAAAAACGGCCTCTATAAACCCCCAAACCATGAGTCTCTTCCTCCCAGCCATTGTGCAACACAAAAATGAGTTCATAGCTCTGGAAAATGAAGGAAAATGATGGAAACGTGAAGTAAAATGCCCCATCTAGCTCAAACTACGTGAGGGAGAAAAGAACATGGGTGAAGAATGGCTTGGGGAGAAATTTCGTGGCTCTTTTCTTTCCCAAGTAGTCAAACATGAATTTCCATGAAGGGTGGCTTTCCCATACCTGAATTTGGACAGCCATACCTCTCCATTCCCCAAGGCATTAACTACCTCAACCAACTCTTTGGAGAAATGGATGATTGGGCACAAAAGTCAACATGGGTATTTGAGGGTTCATGGGTTCTCTCATTGACACTTGGCTTGTCTTGATTGGCTCAAGGGTTTGAATATTTCCCTCCCAATTCCTTGTAAAAATCATTTCCTCATCTCTTGTTGAATTGCATAGCTAGTTGTGGGCATTTCTATTAAAATGCATATTTACAATTTCCATGGCTCAGTAGCACATGGGTAGCATAATACCAAATACTTTCCTCTTCAAGGTCGAGCATTCACTAGCGGGGCCTTGGCCTTGAGATTCACACTAGGAATCATACATAACATGCATACAATATTTACATTATATCCCAAAATATCCTAAGGGTCGCAATGGGGGTATTACAATCCCCTCCCCCTTGGCATAACATCATCCTCGGTGTTTTATTTACTTAGTTATACATATACAATTTACACATGTCTAAAATTTACAAAAATGTTACAGGTATGCCATGTATTTCATCATTTAATTTGAACTTTTAGGACCAAGTCCCTTGGCTTCCGCAGGCTGCTCCCATATGGCTTTGATCATCCAGCTTTGCATGTGGGAATTGCTCCAAAGCAATCCTTTCCTTTACTTTACCTTCCAGTTGATCTACAAGTATGGAAACTTCATGGTTTTTATTCCTCTTGTTGTTCCTTGTTGGGCAGTTGCATAGGCAATGATTTCCTCCACATTCCCAACATTTCAGTGGCTTCTTCATCTTTACCTGTTCAGTTTCCTTTGAGTCTTCCCACCTAGAAATTTTCTTAATGGACTAATTGGGTGAATGCCTCTTCATTGATCCACTGTCCTTTCCATTGCTGATTGTTTTCAAAATTCTTTTTACATGTCTTTGCAGACAAACAGAGTCCTGCAAAACCTTGTGGTTCATTTCATTCTCTTTCTTTTGTAGCTTGAGCATTTCTCCAAGATTTTCTTGGGTCTTAGCAATTGTTTGGAGAATATTTTCAGCCAAATCAAATAGGTTTTGGTTTGCTGCCATGGTCAATGTGAACAGTTGGCCACACTTTGCTTACTAGAAACACTTGCTTGTATTAGCTGCAACCAAATGCTTCAATTTTCACCTGTGAAATTCATCATTACAAATCTTGTTAGGCCAAGCATAACATAATATTGAAATCAACCATTTATTTTTCCAATTGACATGGAGAGCCCATGATCTATTCATGAGACTTCCACACTTTTCATGCTTTTCCAACATACACATGAACTCATTCATGTTCATCCTTTCTCAGGGAATTAACTATTTTGAGCATTCACAATTTATTTCAAGAAAATAAACACAATCAACTTCCAGTCATAACATGCATTCAACAATTTTGCATTTCTAAGATGCATTAGTCAAAAGGAAAGAGAAGAGTAAGAGTTTCCCCCTCTTAGTCTTGTTCCAATCTAGAGCCACACCCTCACTATGGTTCTATGCTCCTTAGCCTCTTTCACTTCAATGTGAATGCTTGACTTGCCCTTTCTTGTTTTGGATATGACACTTAGTGTTTAACGTCTTTCCAAGGATTTCTCCATCATGGAATCCCCTCCCCATGGTTTGTCCACATAAAATTTGGAAGATAGGACCCACACATGTCCACTAGCACCATTCTTATCATTGTTGCTCATACTGAGCTTCCTAGGACAGCCACATGTCGAAATGCGTCCTTAGTATGCCTTCAAGGCTTCTTTCCTTCCTACAATGATCAAGGTTTCCAACAAGGAGATAACAGTGTATTAGCTTGGCTGTCATAAGACTTGTTCATGAAATTTTCATTATCCAAAAGTGAATGACAATCAAATACTTATCTATATTGGGAAGTTCCCTGCTACTCCACAGGTTTCCTTCTCTGCTTTACAAGCCTTGGATCACCTGTGGGGTGGATGTTTGGCCAACACACCTGTTGCTCCACAACATCAGGTAGTTAATGCCCAACCAGTTTACTCTCTAGATTTACCAAGGATTGGTGGTGCCAAACCAGTCCCATGCTTGGTTTTCCCTCTCCATTTCCAAGCCAGCACATCTGTCTGGGTCATCAGTCAATGGAAGGAAAATGCACCATGACCATTTATAGGTTAAGGCTCTACTACGGATCCATAGGCATCTCAGGGTTTTCATTCAGTCTCGGTACCCCACCTTACTGCTAACCCAATAGAGATTTTATGCCTTCATCAATATCACCACACCTTCACACACCACAACCCTTCACACACATCAACTCTTCATCCACACAAGGATGGCACTCCTTCTCGCATGCAAACCATTGGTTCCCTCTAGCAACTCTATAGGTGACTTTCTTGATTGCAAGATAGCATGGCCCCACCATACCCGCACACACTACACAAGGATGATACCCCTTTTCTACTACACAACTCCTCAGGCCTATCCATCCCTTCTAGTTTTCTTTAGTGTGAGCGTAGAAAGGTTACCAATGCCCGTACAGTCCTCCTGAGTACCCTTTCTTCACTTTGTCTCTTAATGTGCAACACCAAATTGCATCATTGTAATCTGACAGCACAAGAAGGATAAACAATCTCATCAGTATTGTTGCTCTAAATTTGTAAACATATTTCATAACATTCACTATCAAATATTGAAACACCAGGAATGCGTCCATTCCCTTAGGGTGTAGTCAATATGGACAACCCTGGCATAACCCAGCACCAGAAAGGTGTGCACCCCTTCCCAGTGTGATCCATGTAGGCCCTAATCATACTCAAGCAATATGAAATCATATAAATAAAATAGAACATGCTATGCATATTAACCCTAATAATTAAACATGCATGTTCCTATCTAGGGTTACAAAATACTTATCCATTTTAAGATGTATTCTCTCTTCATTTGCGAAGAATGGGGGATCTCTGAGTCGACAATCCTTCAGTTTTCCACCCCAATATTTTTCATATTCCATAACCCACATATGTCTTCTTGGCATAATTTTACCATCTCACTCACATGGTTTTCCAACATGCACTTCAGTTGAGATATCATCCTTAAAATATGCAATGGTGTTTCACCCGAAACCCATTTCCAAAGCATGGGGTCCTTCCCATGAAGTTTGGCTTTTGCAGGCCATCACACATGGTCTTCCTACAATGTGTCTTCCTGGAACACTTATCAAATAGCCAAACAGTTAGCAACATTTAACAATAAAATTCAAATCTGATTGTTACATAGTCAATCAATGGCATTAATAATTAAATTCAACATGAATTTGCAATTATGTCTACTACAGAAATTGATTTGCTTAGTCATAAGGTTATCCTCATATTCTTTGTCTCTTGTAAGTGGCACCCCTCCTCCCATTATGGTTTTACACTTGCTACCATAACATGAACATCCACTTACAACACGTCCTCCTGACATAGTTCTATGCAAGCCAACAGTGATTAGCAATTATAAGCAAATTCTCAAATATGAAATCTACAAGTCCAAAATTGACAATCTATTCTGCACATAAACTATTTTTATAGCCATGATATCCTTCTCATGAGTTTTGTCTCTTGCACATGGTAGATTCCAACATTCATCATGGACTTACCCACATTGCCATGCCCAAAACAATCTACCTGAAATATGAAACTTCAATTAGTCAAACACTTTGTAAGTCTCTATGCATATAATATTTCATTGCTCCAACAGTCACTGAAGCATTTTCAGAATTATAACACTCCATAATTCAATTACTTCCAGCTATTAACATCTCAATATCACCAAGATTCATTTACTTCATGAATCATTATCATACTAGAATTGCAAGGTACAGTCACATCATTTATGCAATTTAAATGAAACTTTAGATACTCATTACTTCACAACCATATCATTTATACAGCTATGCCCTTCCACTGAGCATCCCGACAGCCCATCAATCATGACTACCTTCTTCATGCACTTATTCTCCTGCATTCACAGCAGCTCATGAAATGATCCCAGAGTTATCATCAATTCATCATCTCATCCATTATTTAGTTTGCAATAACACATACACCACAACCATGCATTCACACAATGCATCTCAACATGTGCACCTACACCTATGCATGCACATTTACATCACTCACATAATATTTTAATGTGCATTCACTCAATGCATAACCATAAGATTGTACAAAATATTTTAATGCACATCCCCTCAATACAACCTTGCATTAATTCATGAATACTATGCATTCAAGCATATTATGGCCTAACCATGGCTACCCCACATAGCATGCACTGCCATGACAAGGCCATAAGTCCTCGCTTGCTTGGTTATCAACCCATAACTAACATACACATGGCATGATCTATTTTCATACAAATGAATTTACAATTCAAAACACCTAGATGGTATAAGGATCCTTTCCCTTACTACCACATACCTTGTTGTACCTAATGGAATAATGTTCGCATACATGCATTGAACATCCCATACATACCAATCAATTTATGATTATTAAATATGGCTAAAGGGATTCTCACCCAATCCCCTTTCAACAATTGTATCATTTTCACAAGAAAATGTACCTGCATGGTTCCCATTAGCATCTTTGGTGTTACCTCATCGATTTGGCCTCTTACCAAGGACTACACAGTCCTTCCATCAATATTCATGATCACAGATTTGTTGCACTAATCTTTCTCATAAGGTTGTTGATCACATGCAACAACATACTGTTCATTTTAGCCATGCTTCTGTTGTCATTGGTCCTACAACTCATACCAACATCAAGAATGATTATTAACCACCATTATTGTTCTAGGTAGCTCACTACATATGCAAAACTTCACTAGCTTTACCCACACACAACATCATATACATGTACAAACATCTTCACATGCACTATGCAATATATGGCAATATGCCTACTAGTGCCTATTCACTTCATCTATCTAATCTCTTACATTTTTGGCATTCCTATGCCAAATTTTTCTATACATAAAACTTGAAAATATGATCATATAAGCAAGAGAAGAGTTAAGTAATTCTCTCTTTTCAATCCCTCATCATAATAGGGAATTCCTCTTCCACATCATAGTTGACCCAATTTCATGGCCTCTCTACCATGCACACAAGCAATTATTAGCTATGATATTCTCACCAGGTAGAAATTCAATATATATATACATGTGTATAATATTCATTCTTGTTACTTTCCAAGCATACAATTGTTATGTTATAAACATAAATAGTTTAAGGTGAGAGATTTCCCTTTTTATCAACATTGGACTTGCCCACAAGGATGATTTACCCATCACCTTTACAAGTTGCTTGTTCCTTTCCTGATAACCTATCCCATTACTTGCTCAACATTCTCGTATGGATTACAATATCCATCTCTTATAATCAAGAGCTCTCATTGCTCTTCCATAATGCATATTACAACCAATTACTCTTATTGAGGATTCCACAACCCCTTTATGCAATTCATAGTGCACATTTCAAGCATAGAGAATTCATTTCATATGTTCAACGACTGTTCCAGGGGACGACGGGGGTAAAGGGGGCTTTCACCCTTGTTCCTTCTGGTGCATAAGTTCAAGGCCCTTTTTTCAATTTCGGCACATCAAAAATCTCACCGGAAAACTGCTAAAATTCACTGTTTTGAGGGACTTTTCAATTTTTAATCCGACCTGTTTCGGTACAAACTCGCCATTTCTTGTTGACCACTTTGGCGTGAACTTTCCATTTCTCTCCAACCACATCGGCACAAACTCGCCATTTCTCACTGACCACTTCAGTGCAAACTCGCCATTTCTCACCGACCACTTCGGCGCTCTCCGATCGGCGAACTCGACTTTTTCCGCCGACCCGTTTCGGAGAAAAAATGGCAATTTTTCGCCGACCTGTTTCAGAGAAAAAATGACAATTTTTTGCCAACCATTTCGGTTGAACTTGCGATTTGTCATTGACCATTTCGGATAAAAAATGACAATTTTTCACCAACCTTTTCGGCGGAACTCCCGATTCGTCGTCAACCGTTTCACAGCAAAAATGACAATTTTTTGCCGACCATTTCGGCGGAACTCGTGATTCGTCGCCGACCTGTTTCGGCGAAAAACTCGCAATTTGGCGCTAACACAGACTTAGACAAAAAATTTGAAAAGCACTTAGAAAAATTTTGAAATTTTGAAATTTTCTTAATTATCAGTACTGAGCAGGAAGAATACTTTCCTCTGCAAGTTGTTCAAGTTGACCCATGTAGGCCCAATGTGGTAACCTATGCTCTGATACCAATCTGTCATGTCTCCTCCCGTGGATCCAACACAAGGAAGGGAACATGACTATAGATCTTGGGATTTTACATGAGCTCAACCCCATTCATTAGATCCATACAAATAAAAACATGTATATGTGCAAATCTATCAAACACAGTAGAAGTAAAATTCTTCTACACACATATATCATGCAAATTCCAACATATTGATAACACTCATCAATAATTAAAACCTTGCAGAAGTAAAACACATAAATAAAGTACTCATCTTGAAGTAATGATGTCCCAAGCAACTAGCTATGTCCCTGCAACGTTCCACCCAACCATAGGTCTCTACCCAGCCTATATTCTTTTAACAATCAGAGACCACCCCCGAGCTGGGAATGATATATACAAGAAAAATGGAACTCTCAAGCTCAGCACAGCCCAAAGCAAGAGATACCCATCTCAACCCCAACATTCAACAATGGAGTTTAGAAAATAGGGTCCATGGGTTTTTCCCAAATCGCGGCACACCCAAAAATGAAATGTTAGATGGGGAATCAACTCTGGGAGGGAAAAATCGATTTCATAAAATGTTTATCGACATTCAAGGGGAAGAAATGACCTCTATAAACCCCCAAACCGTGACTCTCTTCCTACCAGTCACTGTGCAACACAAAAACGAGTTCCCAGCTCTGGAAAATGAAGAAAAATGATGGAAAACGTGAAGTAAAATGCCCCAGCTAGCTCAAACTACGTGAGGGAGCAAAGAACATGGGTGAATAATGGCTTGGGGAGAAATTATGTGGCTCTTTTCTTACCCAAGAATTTTAACATGAATTTCCATGAAGGGTGGCTTTCCCATACCCGAATTTGGATAGCCATACCTCTCCATTCCCCAAGGCATTAACTACCTCGACCAACTATTTGTAGAAATGAATGATTGGGAACAAAAGTCAACATGGGTAGTTGAGGGTTCATAGGTTCTCTCATTGACACTTGGCTTGACTTGATTGGCTCAAGGGTTTGAATATTTCCCTCCCAATTCCTGGTAAAAATCATTCCCTCATCTCGTGTTGCATTACATAGCTAGTTGTGGGAATTTCTATTAAAATGCATATTTACAATTTCCAATTTCCATGGCTCACTAGGACATGGGTAGCGTAATACCAAATAATTGCCTCTTCAAGGTTGAGCATTCACTGGTGGGGCCTTCTCCTTGAGCTCCACGCTAGGAATCATACATAACATGCATACAATATTTACATTATAGCCCAAAATATCCTAAGGGTCGGAATTGGGGTTTTACAAATATGTTTCTAACCTTGCAGGTTGTAGATGCAATGATTAGTTTTTAGTTTCATTGTGGGTGCTTTGTTATGCATTGCATGCAATATTAGATGGACTACATGGCATCTTTTGGACTTGGGGAAGGAATCAGATAGCCCTATTGTGTTTCATTACCCCTCTGTGGGTCAGGTGAAAGGGTAATTCATGGCATAAGGCAGGAAGAACTCCTTGCAGAAGGGTAAAGGGGCATTGAGGGAGTTTAGGAAAGACTTCCATTGGAAATATGGCCAAGTCAAAGTACTCATATGTGGTAGGGGATCACACCAGTGCATATATCTCTACAATAGCTTTCCAACAGTACCAGACTTGTCCAATTTGGTCTAAGGATGAAGACGTTATCAGCCTGAGAAGTTGTAGGTGCAGGGGTATGTGGTCCCGACTTTCTGAATCCACAATGTGGATTGTGGATTGCAGAGGCCGGGGACCGACCTTTGGAGTTGCATGGTTAGGATTCCAAATTTCTGAATCCGCAATGCGGATTGTGGGTTGCGGAAGTTAGAAGGGCGATTTCCACTAGGTTAGTGCGTTGGATTTCCGACCTTCCACATCCGCAAAGAGGATTGCGGATTGTGGAATTCAAAAGGGTGATTTACATGGGGTTGGCACATTGGATTTTTGACTTTCCACATCTGCAAAGTGGATTGCAGATTTTGGAAGTCGGAAGGTGGTTTTTCCCTGGGTTACAAATTGAGGTTTCTGATTTTCGATTTCTGCAACGCGGATTGCAGATTGCGGAAGTTGGAGGAGTAAATTTCCAGGGATGGCAATCTGAGGTTCCGACGTCCGAGTTCTGCCCTTGTGAAAGATGTCCTATTCAGTCTATCTCTGATACCATGTTAAGTTTTAAACCAAATAGACTAGCAAGATCACTGAAAGAAGCATAATCACAAGATAGACACAGAATATACCCTGGGAAACCCTCATGGGGTAGAAAACCCAGCAAATATTTCCTCAATAAGATGATCAACCAAAATACAAGATTGGCTCCCTCCTTTTCCTCCTTAGCAAATCTCCCAGACAAGTGCACCTCTTTTCACAAGTGAGTGAGTGTGTCTAATGAGGAGTTCACCTCCTCTATTTATACTAACTCCCGACCACCAAAAATACTTAATGGGGCCGACCTCTCCTGGAGAAGTCTAATAACGCCTAAAACATAACCTCAGGGCCGACCCCCACATGGTGGGTATAATAACCCTAGTTACCACAACTTCTCGGAGGAATAAACATCTCCGGATACATAATAGAATCACCTCGGAGGGATGGAACATCTCCGGAATAAATAATATACAAATATAATATTCTTAGAAGTTACAATATTCAACACTCCCCCTTAACGAGAAGGATATTATAACAGCATCTGTAGGAGCAAGGAATTAATGGCTACATCATACATGATACATCTATATATCATCGGAAGCTTTCTTCAATTTCATCATCATCGGTAACTTGACTAGTTACTGGAACATCAACATCAACATCAGCATCGTCGTCATATGATCAACAGCATCGTCATCATACGATCATCAGCATCATCATCATACGATCATCAGCATCGTCATCATACGATCAACAGCATCATCATCATACGATCATCAGCATCGTCATCATACGATCATCAGCATCGTCATCATACGATCATCAGCATCGTCATCATACGATCAACAGCATCGTCATCAGCATCGTCATCATACGATCATCAGCATCATCATCATACAATCATCAGCATCGTCATCATAAGTAAAAGTATAAGAGTCCTAAAAATAATTCTAAGTAACTAAGTGCAGTAAATAGGTAGCCTGACTTGTTATCAGGTACTATGCTACTCCCCCTTTCGAGGAGAGTCCTTTTGAACTATACCAAGCTTGTCTCAGAAGTATTCAAACTTCACTCGAGACAGAGGTTTAGTCAAGATATCAGCAATCTGATCATCAGTGCTTATATATTCAAGCTTGATAGCTCCTCTCTGCACCATATCTCATATATAGAAATATCGGATATCTATGTGTTTTGACTTGTCGTGGAACACAGGATTTTCAGTCATCTTAATGCAGCTTTGATTGTCACACATAATCACAGTGGGATCCATTTCTAATTCAAACACTCCAGATAATAGTTTTCGAAGCCATACTGCTTCACAACTGGCAGAGCAGGCAGCTATATATTCTGCTTCGGCAGTACTGAGGGCCACACTAGATTGTTTCTTGCTGAACCATGAGACCATAGCAGATCCAAGACCATAACATCCACCTGAAGTACTTTTCTGAGACACTACCTTCCCAGTCAGAGTCTGAGTAACCATGTAACCTGAGTTCATGACCTCTGAGATAATATAGGCCAAAATCTAAAGTACCTTTTAGGTACCTCATTACATGCTTTGCAGCTATTAGGTGAACCTTTCTAGGTTCTACTAAATACTGACTTAGCGTATTTACAGCAAAGCATATATCAGGCCTAGTATTTGTTAAATACATCAATGATCCAATGATTTGTCTATATAGAGTTATGTCCACTAATTCTGATGAATCATTGACCAATAACTTCAAGTTGGAGTCCATGGGAGTGGCCATGGCTTTACACTCCAACATATCAAATCTTTTGAGAATTTCCACAGTATACTTACCTTGATTTAGAAAGATTCCTTTTGGTTCTTGCCATGCTTCTAAGCCTAAGAAGTAGTGCATTAATCCGAGATCTTTCATCTCGAATTCTGAAGAAAGCTTCTTCTTGCTTTCAATAATTTGTTTCTCATTTCCAGTTAGAAATAAATCATCTACATATAACAACAGTATAACTGGTTCATCCTCCATCACTTTGAGATAGATATTGGGATCAGCTTTACTTTTGGTAAAGCCCATGCTTGTTAAGAAATTGTCAATCCTTCTGTACCAAGCCCTGGGAACTTGCTTTAAACCATATAATGCCTTTTTCAGTTTGCATACATGGGTCCTTCCGTCTTTGACCTCAAATCCTTGTGGTTGTTCTATGTATACTTCTTCTTCAATTACACCATTCAGAAAAGTTGTCTTAACATCCATTTGGTGCAATTTCCATTTCATCATGGATGCAAGTGCCATGATAGTTCTAATTGAAGTATACCTAGCAACTGGTGCAAATGTTTCTTCATAGTCAATTCCCTCTTTCTGAGAGAACCCTCTGGCTACAAATCTTGCCTTGTATTTTTCAATGCTACCATCTGCAGCATGTTTTATCTTGAAAATCCATTTGGAAGAAACCACACTTTTATCTTTTGGTTTGGGGACTATATCCCAAACATCATTTTTCATTATTGACTGATATTCTTCTATCATAGCTTCTACCCATTCTTTCTTCTGAGCTGCCTCTTCATAGCTGGTAGGTATTTGATCCACAAGATCACACATCAAGGCCATGTAGTTGGACACTAGCTTTGGTTTCTTTCTTTCTCTAGTGGAGCCTTCAGGAGCTCCATATCTTTCATCCCCTTGAATAATATCTCTAGCCCATGTTGGCCTTCTTTTCTTAGATAAGTCTGTAATAGGAGGCTCTTGTGGTTCCAACATGTCATGATCCTCTGGAGAATCATCTTCAGGAATGGGCACAGCCTCTGTGATCCTGGGAGAAGTATCTTCTTCATAGATTTCTTCAAGTTGGCACTTCTTGGATTTCTTGAGAGCTGCTTCTTCATCAAATGTTACATCTCTACTTATTTCTATGTGATGAAAGCCTGGAATGTAAATTCTGAAGGTTTTGGATGATTCACAATAACCAACAAATATTCCCTTCTTACCAGAAGGGTCCAACTTGGTTCTCTTTTCTTTTGGAATGTGGATGTACACAGGACACCCAAATATTTTAAGATGACTTACCTCAGGCTTCTTACCTGTAAACACTTCTTCTAGAGTTTTGAAATCAAGAGCACTATGAGATAATCTATTTTGCACATATACTGCTATCTTGGCTGCTTCATCCCATAGATACATAGGAAGATCTTGGTCAAGTATCATAGTCTTCACAGCTTCCATGATTGTTCTATTTTTCCTTTCAGCCACCCCATTTTGTTGGGGATTATATGGAGTAGTTAGTTCCCTCTTAATTCCAGCTTCTTTACAGAAGTCCTCAAATCCCTTTGAGGTAAATTCTCCTCCATTATCTGTTCTAAGAATTTTGATTCTCTTTTCTGATAGATTTTCTATTAGAGCCTTGAACTCTTTGAATTTTCCAAAAACTTCATTCTTACCTTTCAGGAAGTATATCCAAGTTTTCCTTGAGTGGTCATCAATGAATGAAAGATAGTATTCAAACCCACTTAGAGAAGTGGTGGGCATTGGTCCACATACATCTGAGTGTATTAGCTCCAAAATGTTCTTAGTCTTTGTTTCACTCTTTGGAAAGGGGTTCTTGATATTTTTCCCTTTCTTACATCCTTTACATGATCCATCATGATCAGCTTTCAAATCTATTAGTCCTATGACTACCTTTCTTACATAGGGTAAGGCTTTATAGTTGATATGAGCTAATCTTCTATGCCATAGCTCACTGGGGCTAGAGATATCATGAGCAAGGGCAGCTTCTGGATGACCCTTGAGCCTATAGAGACCTCCTTCTTCTTCACCAATGACAACTGCATCTTTAATTGTCTTTCCTTTGGACCACATGAGTACTTGTCCATCTATGAAAGCCACTCTAAAACCTTTCTTATCTAGTGCTGAGATAGAGAGAAGTTTCTTCTTTAAACCTGGTACATATAAGATATCTTTCATCTTCAAGGGTGTTCCAGAGTCTAGCTTGTAGCTAGCTTCACCAATTCCTTTGATGGGATATTGGTAGTCATCTCCTAGAGATACCTTTTGTGTAGAAGACTTTTCTTCAAGATTTGAGAAAGTCTTTCTTTGACCTGTCATGTGCTTAGAAGCACCACTGTCAATGAGCCATGTATCTTCTCCAGGAGATACAGATCTAGAGAGTGTAGAGAATAGAACATATTCTTCTGGATCTTCTTTCTTCACTTTATATCTTTTCTTTCTAGGTTTTACCTCTACCTCTTCTTATTCTTCTTCTTCTTCTTCTTCTTCTTCTTCTTCTTCTTCACTATCATTTTCTGCCATATGTGCATGATGTCTTTTGTGGACAAACTTCTTCTTTTGTGAAGGAAAATATTTGGAGATGTGTCCTAGTTTATGACAATTGTAGCATTCAACTTTGGAAAGATCTCTTACTGGATTAGGTCCTCTTCTCTTTTTAGGCCTAGAGAAGTGTTGAGGTCCTTTGTGGTCAACTTTCTTGAGATGACCTATTCTTCTTCTTTTGGTATGGGTGGCCAAGGCTTGGTCATCCTCTTTGAGAAGAGCTTCTCTGTTGGAAACCCTAGCTTCTTCTTGAACACAGTCCTCCCATACTATATCAAACTTCATGCTCTCTTTTCTGGCACACATGGTTTGTATGAATGATTCCCAAGGCCTAGTGAGACCATTGAGAGCAGTCATCACAAGTTCATCTTCCTATTGATGTTCTTTCCTTCATACATTCTTCCTAGGGCATCATACATTTCCTTTGGAGTCTTCTTGGAGGCCATTTGGGGAATCAAGCGGTCTTTAATAGAATCAGCTATGATTCTCTTTGCCCTAATCAAATCCTTCCTATGTTTTTCTTTGGCTTCATCTCCTTCTGGTTCTACAACTTCATCCTTGATATAATGAGCAAGATCATTCTCTTCAAGAATGAGACCAATTCTGTATTTCCATGCCCAAAAATTCTCTATACCTTCTAGCTTGTCTTCAAGCTTAGTGTTTGGAGCCATCTTCTCTTGGTGGAGTCCAAGAGACAGAGTAGTGCTTACCTGAAAAGTTACCTTTTACTTTTCCGGAACTTGAGACAGAATTTTATCGCACTTTTGGTAGTTTGACTTTCCCGGAGTTCTACCCAACCAAAAAGTTCGATCTAGGGCTCAAAAGAATGGTCTTGAGAAGGGCTATCCAGCCATGTAATCATATTTTAACAATACCAAATTTCTGTTGAAACCAATTTCTTACTTATCGCACTTTTGGTAGAATTAGGGTTTGACTTTCCTGGAGTTCTACCCAACCCAAAAGTTCGATCTAGGGTTCAAAAGAAAGGTCTTGAGAAGGGATATCCAGCCATGCAATCAGATTTCAATAATATCAACTTTTTGTTGAAACCCTAATCTTCACCGGAAAGAGAAAGAGAGATTCTTACCTTGTGAAAGATGTCCTATTCAGTCTAGCTCTGATACCATGTTAAGTTTTAAACCAAATAGACTAGAAAGATCACTGAAAGAAGCATAATAACAAGATAGACACAGAATATACCCTGGGAAACCCTCATGGGGTAGAAAACCCAGCAAAGCTTTCCTCAATAAGATGATCAACCAAAATATTAGATGTGCTCCCTCCTTCTTTTCCTCCTTAGCAAATCTCCCAGACAAGTGCGCCTCTTTTCACAAGTGAGTGAGTGTGTCTAATGAGGAGTTCACCTCCTCTATTTATACTAACTCCTGACCACCAAAAATACTTAATGGGGCCGACCTCTCCTGGAGAAGTCTAATAACCCCTAAAACATAACCTCAGGGTCGACCCCCACATGGTGGGTCTAATAACCCTAGTTACCACAACTTCTCGAAGGAATAAACATCTTCGGATACATAATAGAATCACCTCGGAGGGATGGAACATCTCCGAAATAAATAATATACAAATATAATATTCTTAGAAGTTACAATATTCAACAAATTTGGTGGGAGCACCTCATACAATTGAAGAAGATTAGTGAAAAGAGGATCAACTGGGAGCGGTTTAAAAGTTACTTCAAGGAGAAATACCTATTAGCTAGGTATTATGATAACAAGAGGAAATATTTCAATGAACTCATGCTGGGACAGAATTCCATGGAAGAACATGTCCACAATTTTTTGGAACTGTTGAGGTATGTGAATTACATCAAGGATGAAAGGGTAAATATCTAATGTTTCCTCGGTAGTCTACCTCAAAATTTCAAAGATAGGATTGAGTTTGTCAATCCACCAAGTCTTGATGAATCCATTAGGATGGAAATACATTGCTATGAGTAGAGTAAAGGAAAATCAGAGGTTCATCCAGCATGGAAAGGAAATCCCAGAGGAAGGTTTCAACAAAGGAAAAGTGGATTCAAGCCACCATTTAGAAATCATCCCATAAATTTTCCACAGGGACAGCAAGCACAAAGAGGATTCAAGCTAGTAGTAGTAGCAGAATCACCAGAGCTTGCACAACTTAGAAGAAGTAACTATAGTGGATGATATGGCAAGGGAAGCACCTTGAATTTATGCATCATTGGATGATCACCAAGCATACCATCAATCATCAGTGGTGGAAGTTGAATGTAAGATTGCTAAGAAATCTATTTATGTTTTGATTGATCCAGGATCTACTCATAGTTATGTGTCTCCTAAGGTGGTTGAAGATTGTTCTCTTAGCAAAGTGAAGCATAGTAAGTCTTGGCTAGTTCAATTAGCCACAGGTAACAAGAATAAGGTGAGTGAGGTAGTGATGGAGTGCCCCATGGCGTTGAATGGGATCCTCACAAAAGAAAATTTAAATTTCCTACCATTAGGATCTTATGATGCCCTAATAGGTATGGACTGGTTGGAAATACATAGATCCAAGATAGACTGCTATGAGAAATCACTTCAATGCATTGATGAATAGTGAGGGCCAAGTTTGGTAAGAGGAATTCCCAAGAAAGTTTCAGTAAGGAATATTTCATCCCTACTGTTGAGAAAATTTTAAAAGAAGGGTTTCCAATTATATGCAGTCCACATATCAAATTCATCAGAATACAAGTGACCAAGGATAGAATATTTTCAGTTATTGCAGGAGTTCAATGATGTGTTTCCTGATGAAGTGCCAAGACTGCCACCAAAGAGAGATATTTATTTTTCCATCAAAATCTTGTTCCAGGGGAAGCACCAATTTCCAAAGCTCCTTATAGAATGAGCACACCATATTTGGTAGAGTTGAAGATGCAGCTACAAGAATTAATGTACAAGGAGTGTATTAGGATGAGTGTATCTCCTTGGGGAACACCAGTGTTATTTTTAAAGAAGAAGGATAGGACCTTAAGGCTGTGTATTGATTACAGGAAGATAAATAAATTGACAATCAAGAACAAGTATCCATTTCCAAGAATTGATGACTTGTTTGATCAAATGAAGGAAGCTAAAGTGTTTTCAAAAATTTATTTAAGGTATGGCTATCATCAGGTGAGGATAAAAGAAGAAGACATTCACAAGATAGCTTTTGAGACAAGATATGGCCATTATGAATTCACAATGGTTCCATTCGGTCTTACCAATGCACCTGCTATGTTCATGTGTCTCATGAATAGTGTCTTCAGGAAGTATTTGGATAAGTTTGTGATTGTGTTCTTGGATGACATTTTTGTTTACTCAAAGAATGAAAAAGAGCATAATAAACATCTAAGAATGGTGTTGCAATTCCTTAGAGAACACCGATTGTATGTGTTATACCTCAAATTCCTACTTTGAACCTTCATGTCATATCCTCATCTCATAACATTATGCAACACTTTACAACACTACCTCCTAACAAGTGTTGAACCTTGTTGGTCCCCTCCTTGGTCTCATATGCAGTATTTGGAGACAAATCTACCTTTCCTTGGTCGAATTCCACCTCACTTGGTCACTTTCCACCTCACTTGGACACCTTTTGTCATGATTTGCGCAGCCTGCTAGTAATGCAAGACGCAAAAATTCCTTGTTTTCGCGTTCTGCATACCTGCAGGGGTGCGAAAATCCCAGCATTTTTGTGCTATACTTAGTTTAAGGGGCGCGAAAATAACCTCAAAATAACCTTTGGCTTGGATTGTGGATCTCACCCTCCGGGAGATTTTCCTGGGATTGAAACTCCTTTTCGATCCTAACTTATCTTCCTCGTTTAGCTTGGCTCAACCTCTTGATCCACTAATTACTCATTTAGATCCACCTTCCTCTCCAAGTGGTTGGCCTCCCACATCCTATAAGATGGAGGCCATCCATGAGCCAAGGGGAGGGAATTTGAGGCATCAAACCTATGGTCCTAGAGGATTTGCAGAGATAGCTAGAGAAGGAGCTTGGAAGGAGGAGTTATTGCTTGGACATCAAGGGTAACTGTATTTTGGTCTTCTTGATTTCTTATCAATATAACTTAGCCTATTATCCTATGCGTGTCTTTCATATGTGTCAATGCATGCTGTTATTTATATAAAGTAGATCTTAACTCTGACATCTAGCATTTGGAAGTATTGTTTCTTGTTATACTCAGGAAGGTTCAAGTCTTGGAAATCAAGTTGAAGCTGGAGCAAGGACAACCAACAAGTTCGAGATGAGTCTTTTCATTCTCTCCCTTCCCAATGTTCAGAATTTAATGATAATGTGTTAGATCTAAGAAAATAGATTACTATTTTTTTTTTATTTTGTCCTAGATTGAACTTATAGGAGTTTGGTTTGGTATTTTTAGTAAGTATAACTATCTGTAAGACGGATTTACTTCCACAGAAATTGGCGAATCCAATGGCTTAGATCCAATCCTCATTTGGTTTTAAAATCTTGTTTTTCTTTCCATATGATTCATTTCCTCTACATATTTTCAATCTTCTGACCTATGATATCAGTTTGGTCCTCTATATTTGCTTCTTTGGGTCTGCAAACCCGAGAAAAGATAATAATAATAATAAAAAAATTTCAAAACTTGCACCCTTACCCTATCATTGTGAAATTGCGCACCCCCTTCCTACTTACCAGTGCGAAAATTCCCAAATTTTCATGCCCCTGTAGTGTTCCAGACTGCGAAAACACTCAAATTTCACACCTGGGTTACCATAGACCCCGCGAAAATTCCATGTGTGTGCATAAAAATTGGTTTTTTTCTTAATTTCTTTTTGGTTTTTGATCTTCTGGATTGATTTCATCTCTCTGGTATTGATCAAGATTGTGTGACATGAGACTAACCCCTACATCATCTTGCATTTTCTTTTTGAACCTCTTTTAGGCCTTTGCTTGGATTTTTGAGTGAATTGGTAGAAGTCTAAGTGCATTGGAAGTTATGGAACTATTTCAATCACTCACCACACCCTTACAACCTTCTTGCACTTCTATATCTGATTTCCATACTCACTCTGGTCCTCATAAGCAATTTTGAACCATAGTTTGGTTTGTTTGATCAATTTTTCATTGGTTTGATTTTTCATGAGTTAAGGTGACAAGAAAATTAGGTTATTTTCCTTCTTGACATTTGATTGCAAAAGTGATTTTTACTGAAAATTCAAGGCCAGAACTGTTACATTCATTTTTTATCCTTGAAAGAATTATTGAGAATTCTTATTACTTGAAAAAGTTTCTTTGCATTTCAATTTATATAATTGACTTAGAAAAGTTTTCAAACTCTCTTTTTCTCTCCTTCGCTTAAATATCACAATATTGGTTGAAATTAGAAGACACATTTCATTTACTTCTCATACAGTTGCACTCATTATAAGTAGAAAAAGATAACATTTGTTGGCTTCATTTGTTTTTGAAAGAGTAGTTGTTGTTTGGCATAAAAGGAAAAAATACAAATATGCATGGTTTTTCTCTTTGAGAACTTGTTCTTGTGCTTATTTTATTTTTGGGATCGAAGAACTCTCTCTTCTTTGTAGCTAGTGATTCATCGAAAAGAAAAGTGCATTTATTCATTCACATTGCATGATTTTAGTCGAGTCACAACACCATTGAGTTGCACTTCTGCTACCCGCTTGAGTAAGACAACCAACCATTAAAAATTTACACCCTAACTCAACACATTTTAGCCTCACTTGAGGATAAAAAATAATTTTTTAGTTAAGTAGGACATCGGGGATAGGAATCCAAATAATTCCCCCATGTCACTTCACATCTGAAACATAGTTGTTTTCCTCTAGGGTACTAAAATCCTCTTATATTTATTGACACGGTTATCAACCAATTTGTTGAGAGGGCCTCTTATTCCACGGGGGTAAGCAGCGAGGACTGGTACCGGATGGACTTTATGGAATATTGCACTCCACCCAGTACCTAAGTACATAAATCCATTGTTTTCCTTGTAGTTTCCATCCTCCATACCGGTTGTACGAGGGCTCAAAGGAAGAAGCTCCAGTTAACCTTCTCGAACGTGTCATGAACGAGGTAGCTTAGTGGATTTTCTTCTAGGGATATTTTACCCAAGATCCCTTTCGGAAGAGGGATATCCTTCCACTTTGGTCTCTCACTTTGTATTGCTAGACTTGGATTTCAGCACCTTGCAAAGGATACGATCTGTTGAGGTCTCCAGATCCTAGATAGGAATTTTTCCTGATATTTCATCTTTAGAGGGTCTTTTTATTTTTAGTGTTTCTTGTTGGCATTCTGGCCATTTTGTTATAGCTTGCTTACTGTGAAATTGATCCCAATCAAGTTTTTTGAGCTTGCTCTTTTGGCCTACGCGCCTTTTCTTTTCCTAGCTCCCCTTATGCACACTTGGTTGCTCTAGGTTTTTTGAGTTCTTTTTTAGGAGACTTTCCCCAGAACACTTAATATAGTTCCATGGAATACCAACGGAAATCATGTAGACAACAAGGGAAGAGTCTTAAGACAGTACCTCTGGTTAGCTGACCTTCATCTTCACGCACACCCACACCCCATACTAGCAGACCAGCTAGTCGGGGGACCGTTCCACCATCAACTAGTACAACACCACCAGCTGCTACGGTACCCCAAACACATAGCACAGTTCCAGATACTAGTACTATTCCATAACTTAGTACGGTAACTGATACTAGTGCAGTACCACAATTGACTGTTGCACCAGAAGTCAGCACCTCAGTGGAAACTACTTTAGCTCCTGAAGTTAGTGTCTCACCTCAAACCACTATTCTACCAGAAGTTATCATCCTTTCAGAGACTAGCACCACTTCCGTTATGCCATCATCATTTGATATTCCTGAAGGATATGTAGAAGTTATTGAGGAATTCGAACCGGCACCACCTAGAACATTCCACCTAGCTGCAAAATTTAACCAACCCCTTGTACAACGGGAAACCCCACCTTTCATAAATTCTACCCCAGTTATACGTAGCTATGAAATTGGATCTTCTAGCAATCGATCTTTCGGAATTCCTTCCCCCGACCTTCCTTCATCCCAAGACATTATGGAATCTATACAAGTCTAAATGGTCAGTCTATCCAATGAACAAGTGACAACGAGACAATTTAGACGTGAATTTGCTCAGATACTGGCTTCAACCTTGCAATACCCACCTACGATCGCTTATCAAACGGTAAACTATAGTGATTCCTGAACGCCCCAATCTTCATCCCGTGATACTACTTATGGAAATTCATATGTAGTTCGGTCAGGATGTAATATCCCAGCCAAGGATTGGCTAGAATATTAACTCAAATTCCCAATTTGATCATAATTTTAATTAATAATTTTTTAACAATTTTCTTTATGGTGTGCATGGTGTAAGTGAAGAGTACTGGTTCACTGATCAAGGATGATAGGGATGACTTTTGATTATGTATTTTATATGGAAAATGTGCAGCAGAAAGATAGGTCAGGGACATACATTGATTCCTATGCACAAGGTACTGGAGCCTTTCATTTTTCAACAACAGACAAGTGTGTTGCCTACTTCGAGGCTTCCTGGGCTTCCAGCATATGCATACTAGAATGGGAGTTGATTTTGGATGGAATTAAGGGTTATATCAGACATTATACTCATTAAAACATATTGGTGTAGGTTTCATATGAATTTGGGAGGTTACAGATATATTTGGAGGCAAACTAGTCAAGGGCGCTACTGGGGATTACTCAACCAGGAGGTTTACAAATTCCTCCAAACACTGTTAAAATATTCCAAAAAATCAGGAAGTGGGATGGAATGGCTTGTATACCGTATTAAAATACTCATACAACTTATAGATATGAAAATTGATGCTCAGATAAATAACTGCAGTAAATATGGCAAAACTAGTTATTTAAAATTGCTCATTGAGCTAGTCTTGCATTCCTGATTCTCTAACTGCCTTGAATGCTTACTAAATTTTGTTCTGAAGAATTAGATGATTCTAATAAATTTCCATTAATGGTAACAGGTCGAAAATTGAATTCCATAATTCATATTTGATATCTTATTACATTCATAATTACAAAGAGCCTCACAGGCTAGGAAAATTTTACACACTGAGAGAGAATGCGTGTAATAAGTAGGGAAGTGAATGTAACTTTGATATGAAGCTGATATATGACTATAAAAATGTCTGGTAACTGATATGAAGGCTGCATTGATCTTCCTGGAGTGTCCTGGGCACATTCACTGAGCTATCTTCCTTCTACTAGGTGATCTCCTCCAAAACTAGCTTCGATGGTACTGAATGAGCATAATCCTGTCTGGATGCTTATGAATATTAAACAATGGACTGATATGGATCTGATTTATGAATGAATGATAAATTTATTGCAGCATCAATATGTATGCACATAAATACTCCAGACTCTTCAATGGCTCTCCAAACTTTGATCTATAATTGCACTAGTAAACTCCACCTTCCTCCAAGCTAGTTTGTCCACCAACTAGTACTAGAACTCAAATTATTCCATGCATTAGAGAGATTCGACCTGAAATAAAACTCTCATAGTTTCCATGGAGAAGAATAGATCAGAATATAGAAGAAGAATAAAGAATAATGGGGCTCATCTCTCATTGGATGGCTAGGGCGCATCACCTTTCCTTGAGAAGCTAGAATGCTTCACTCATAAACTCACAATGACAAAAGTTGTGAAATGGAATTGGAATCCTTCTTTTATAGAATTGAGTGTGACCTACTGGGAAAGTTGAAGATCTTGGTGACCTGTTAGAATAGGTCACCCATGAGTGGACATACCTTCCTTGCTTTTTCCTTACAAGCTTTTCTCTCCTTTAGAAACTATGCCCCCCCTTTGTCTCCACATGTTTCCTACTTTGTAAAAGTTTCATGATTTGTAAACTGGACTTCCTTTTGGAAACTGCCCCCTCCTTTTTCTTTTCTGGTTGTTTCCAATTTGAAAACTGAGCTCTCCTTTAGAAACTACGGCCTCCTTAGCTTTTTATGGTTGTTTCCACTTTTTTGTTTTTGGCATGTTCTTACACCTTCTTTGATTTTCCTCTGTTTCTATTTTCTTGCTTCCAGTTCTAATTTGGAAACCTTATCCTCATGAGGGTGCCCTCCTGGCCCACTTGCACACATATTATCAATTCTAATTACCAAAATTAATTAAAATTAAAAAAATTCATTCTCCACTTAACTTAGGATAAAATTTATTCTATGCATGTTTGTATAATGAAATTATTTTCCTTAGTGGTTATTTAGTCCCCTTTTACCCATGGTCACTGAATTAGCCAAAAATTGGGGACATGACATAGAACCCACAGATTGGACCCAACCAGCATGCTTCCCTGATGATTCAAGAACAACAAACGTTTTCAATCCAGCCTCCTCATTATGGAACACAACTCTGGGCCAAGCCCTTGATGATTTTCGCACTCTTTCTATACCCATGCAACTCATGCCCCAAATACCTCTCCAACCTTCCCCACATCTATTTCCAGAAGACATTTTTGGCACTTCTTCAGGGAACATTCCTACTATGAGGTCAAACCCTACTTTTTCGTCATCACCTTTACCATCTGGAACTAGTGCAACACTATCTTCACAAGTCGTCCCTACTCATGCATTCAGCCAACCTGCACAACCAAAGTCATATAATGTTTCCGTTGGAAGAACATTTATTCCTACTGTTCAAACAACCACTATGACTAGAGGACATTCTTCATCCACAATTTACACTATTTCCGGAGGACAACCATTTATTGGATCCCCAAGTGGAACCAGTAACCAACCTCCTCCGACCGTACCATCTAATATGTGGGGACCACATACCTCACTTTTTGTAGGAAAACAATTTATTGGTGCCCTACGCGAGACCAATCAAAAACCTCCTCCATCAGCATCATCTGCTCCGTGGGTACAACACAATCAACCTGATGGTGGACAACCTGTTGTTAGTACCCCAAGTGGGACCAACATGCCATTTCCTTCGTCAGGCCCAATTCCTTCTTGGGGGCCACAAATCCCACCTACTGGGGGGTATTCCATATTTGGAAACCAGAACCAAGCTGAGGGGCAACCTAATCAACAACGGGCCTACTTTCCCCTAACTTGAACTCTATAGTACCCTATTCTAGTGCCTCGAATACTCAATGGAACACACCCCCTCAAACCCCGTCTCTTAATCAGAGTGGCACAAATAATCCATGGGCTCCATTCTATCCGACACCTCCCCCTATTCAACGTATGGGAAATCCACCCAAACAAGGATTTGGGAACGTTTCCTGGACTCAACAACCCCATGTTTCTACACCATTCATTCCCACTCAGCAATATGTTCAACAACCAATATCCAACTCAATTCTAAATTAATTGATCAATCCTATGATTCCTAATCAACAATTGGTTAACCAGATGGCTCCTAATGCATAAAAATTCCAACAGTAACCCGTGGTAATATGTTTGTGTATAACATGCACCAATATGCAGTGCAGGGTCCGACAGGCATCCCAGTACCCCATCAATACTATTCATTCCCGCAACCGAATAGACAACTCCCATTTATGGCAACACTAGCTCTCCCCGACTTGTCTAGACTTATTAACGATCCCATTTGGAACGAACCACATTGGCCATCCATACCTTCCAAACTTCCATCGGACATCCTGAAGTTCGATGCTAAGCCCGGAAAAGACCCCAAAAATCATGTTATGGCATTCCATATATGGTGTTCTTCGAACTCACTGATGGATGATTCCATATGAATGAGGCTCTTCTAGCGCACACTTACCAGTATGGCATCAAAATGGTACATCAAGCTGCCCCAACACTCTTTCTGATACTTCAACACCCTCGCTATCTAGTTCTTGACACACTTCCAGCTTTCCATCCGATATGATACTGGAACAAACCTGTTAACTTCGTTGCACCAATCTACTACCACCCATATCTCCAATCACATCCATGAGTGGTGGAGACACCAAATATTAATCAAGGAACCTATTCTGGACCAATTACTGGTTGATTGGTTCACCAAGTCATTACTGCCACCCATTTCCAGGGATGTTGCAATGGGCGGACCCATCATGTAGGAACAAGCAATCGCTCGTGCACAATATCTGGATTTGGTTTATTCCCAATCCGAAACACTATACGAACATATTCCTCATGCTCTCCTCCCAACCAATGATCCATCAAGGCCCACCACCCAACCTCCTATCGATGGTATAGTTGGCTCGGTGAAGTCCCAACCTATGAATAAATATGGTGGAAAAAAAACTGTTGTTGTTTCACCTCCAACCCAGGCTACCCCTAAAAACACTACTTCTACTACTTAGAACTCCAAGGTGAAGGCTTTCCAATCCTCTCCACAACAATCCCGAGGGAAAAAGAAGCATAATAAAGGAAAATCCAAAAAATATTCTACTCAGCAGGAAAACCCGAAACCTCAACAAACCAAAGCTGACCAACCTAAGCGGAAAGCGAAGTTCCCCTGCCTCATATGTCAGGAAGATCACTACACAAAGGAATTCCCTTATCGCGAGCAATTCAATAAATGTTTTAAAGGACCTTCTTGCCCGACAGTTTCAATGAACCCTTTCCCACATCAACAACAACAAATGGTTTCACATGACCCCCCGCAAGTGGGAAACCAAAATAAAAACTCCCAACCAGAGACATCTTCACACCACGATATCCTTATGATGAGTAATGAGACTGTTCACATAGCCACTCATTCAAATACACATGACTCTATATCCATTCCCAAAAAGAATGGGAATTCCAAAGACAAAACTACTTTGGAAGACATTCCAACACCACCTCCATTAGTTTCTCTTCATATTGAGAGACTGCCTGCTGACACTGTGTTGCGGCCACCCAAGGCCACTATTCGAAAGGTGACATTTAATCCCAATGCGTGAGCGACCCAAAATTACAATATTGTTGAGGACTTAGCTCAAGCACCCGATGCAATGTCAACTCTTGAAGTTTTACAACACTGTCCTACTCAACATAAAACCCTTTTGTCAACACTTGGAGTTGTAGATCCCGATCCTTCCAATACAATCATGTTCAATTTGGAATACTTTCATCCACGAATGTCTCATCAGTTGGCCTTTCAGATTCACACTAAAATCTGTGGAAACAACATCCATCGTACCATTTTGGATGAGGGTGCTTCCACATCGATCATATCTTTGTCCTATTGGAGAGCTATTGGCTCTCCCGAAGTGACTCAGTCTCCCACCACTCTAAAATCCTTTGACCACTGCGGTTTCCATACGTACGAACTCATTCTATCACTCGTTGTAGAACTAGGGGTAAAAGTTGTCTCCATCCATGTTGAAATCGTCGATGCTCCATTAGATTATAACATCTTGCTTGGTCGAAATTGGTTTTATGCCATGACCGCAGTCGCATCCTTCGTTTTTCGTTTGGTCCAATTTCCTCATCAGGGGAAAATTGTTACCATTGATCAGTTAGACTTTTGCACTCCAGACGTCCACTCCAACACCACTAATAATGTCCCATTACTGACACAAACTCAACATCATTATGAGGACATTGGTATCGGTTTGCTGAAAGACTCCTCCATCATTGGAGTATTTCTGGAGCTCCCACCCACCATCTTTCCAATCCTTATGATCTCTTCGAGCATCATTCAACCTCACAAACCTCATGATTCATGGGTTTTTTTGAGTCCCACCGATTGCGAAACCATCGGTGGCTATATGCCTCTGAACTATAATCAAGAAACCTACCATGCGATTCAATCAGCGTCCAATTGGATCGATACAATTGACCACCATAGTGTGGCATCTCTCCCTCCTCGAACCAACTCATCCTTTCCCGTTATAAATCCTCTTTCATAGAATTTTCCATCTGACGAATCAATCATGGATATCTTGAGCATCGATGAACCACCATGAGAATCCCACCATCATCGGTCTTCTTTCCCAACGATTCTGGCGGTTGATCCTGATACAAAATCCAATGCTTCATTGGACATTGTCAATACTACATTTCCCTCTTCTTCACATGATTTGTTTTTTGAAGGAAACTTAGTCAATATCATGGAAACCATTCCTATTGACATTTCCGTGAAGCCTGGTAATATGGAACATATCCATCTAGGCGAAACCTATACACCTACCGAGGTGGAATTCTATACTACCTTATTCAAAGAGTTTCGCAATTTTTTTGCTTGGAGTTATGAAGAAATTCCAGGGATAGACCCCTCTATAGTGGTTCACGAAATCCAAGTCTATCCTGGTGCCCGACCCATCTGGAAGAAGCTTTGACCCGTTCATCCCCTCAAAACTGCAGCTATTAAAGTGGAAGTTGAAAAACTTCTTCGTGTTGGTTTCATATATCTTGTCCCATTGACAGATTGGGTTTCTAATATTGTCCTTGTAGTTAAGAAATAGGTCACGATTAGAGTCTGCATTGATTATAGAGACTTGAACAAAGCTTGTCCCAAGGACAACTAACCAACTCCCTTCACCGACCATATTATCGACAACTGTGCCAGGAGAATCATCTTTTCATTCATGGATGGCTTCTCTAGCTACAATCAAATTGAGATACTCCCGTCTGACCAGCACAAGACTGATTTCATATTCCCATGGGGGAACTTTGCGTATCGCAAATTACCATTTGGTCTCAAGAATGTCAGGGCCACATTTCAACGGCCCATGTCATATGCATTTCATGATATCAAGCATGTTGTGGAACCCTATCTGGATGACCTACCTGCGTATTCTAATTCACGAGAGGACCAACCTGATTATCTAAGTGCAATATTCTCACAATGTCATCACTACAACATTTGCCTAAATCCACATAAATGTGTATTATGTGTCGAAGCCGTTATATTTTTAGGTTTCATTATCTCCAAGGATGGCATACGCCTTGATCCCGCCAAGGTGGAGGCTATTTTAGCCTTACCTCCCCCCTCCAATATTCCAGAACTCCAGAGTTTGCAAGGGAATGCAAACATTTTACGCCGCTTTGTGTGCAACTTCGCCGAGATCACTAAGGGCTACATGAGGCTTCTCAAAAATACATTCCTTTCATCTGGGATGATGAAGACCAATGGTCTTTTGACAACTTGAAAAGGCCCTTACTAATGTTCCCATGATACAACCCCCCGACTATACATGGGACTATATTTTATATCTCGTCGCCTCTACTACCACCGTTGGCATGGTACTGGTTCAGGAAGACAATAACAGTCAAGAACATGTCATGTACTATCTCAGCAAGAGTCTCATAGACTCTGAGACACGTTACTCACATGTGGAGAAACTGGCTCTGGCCACAGTTTTTGTGGTCCAAAAATTTAGACATTAGATTTTGCTTCGCAAAACCACAGCCATCGTGAACTTCAATCCGATGTACTACATCCTAACATGTCAAGTGCTAGGGGACAAATATTCCCATTGGATTTTTTTTCTTCAGGAGTTCGATTTGGACTTTGCCAAAGCAAAATCCAAAAAATCCTTGGTCTTTGTCGAGCTGATCTGTGCATTGCCCCGTGTCGATGATCAATCAGAGCCCATTGATTCATTCTCGGATGAATCTTTATTTCTCATTGGCATGACTGACCCTTGGTATGGACACATCATCTTGTATCTCTAGACTGAACGCTTTCGAAAAAATATTAACCGTGATGAACATCACCGTATTCGACACCATGCTAAGTATTATCTTATCATTAGCGATACATTGTATTGCCGTGGTATTGACTCTGTGCTACATCATTTCTTAACGCTCGATAAGGCCGAACATGTTTTAAATGACTGCCACTCCAAAGCATGTGGTGGTCATCTTTATGGAATGGCTACCACCCAGAATATCTTGCGAGCGGGCTACTTCTATCCTTCAATATTAAAAGATTGTGTTGAAGCGGTTAAGAAGTGCCCACCATGTCAATTCTTTCACTCTAAGAAATGCTCACACCCCGCTCCTCTCCATCTTGTCATTGTCGTCAGACCCTTTGCAAAATGGGGTATTGATTTTATGCATTGTAAGCCCACTTCAGCTGGGGGCATAGTTATGTCATCGTCGTCATTGACTACTTTACAAAATGGGTTGAAGCCATGCCTACATACATCGAGGACAGAAAAACAACAACATTATTCATATTCAATCACATTATAGCTAGGTTCGGAGTCCCGCAAGCCATCATAACCGATCATGGTTCCCCCTTCAGGAAACATATGATGGAAGAACTGAGTGCCAAGCTGGGTTTTCGCCATCAAAACTCAACCCCGTATTACCCACAAGCAAACAGTCAAGTAGAGGCGATTAATAAAGTCTTGAAATGTATGATCCAATGCACCGTAGGCACACAAAAATCTAAATGGCACTTAGCTCTCTTTTTATCTCTTTGGGCCTATAGGACTTCCGTAAAAAATGCAACCAGGTTCACACCATTTCATCTAGAATATGGCTTGGAAGCGATCCTACCGATTGAGTTTGAAATACCATCTTTGAAACTAGCAGTAGAACTTTTACCTAACACCACCACCGAAGAAGAACGATTCCTATATCTGGATAAGCTAGATGAAACTTGTCGAGATGCCGCACTCGCCAATGAAGCTCACAGAAAGTGCGTCAAAGCTCAGTATGAGAAATCTGTTCAACCTCGAGTGTTCAACGAGGGTGAACTAGTCCTTACCTACGATCAGATGCATGATAATCTAGGTAAGGGAAAATTGGAATCCATGTGGTATGGTCCCTACGTGGTCAAACGTGTGTTAGAGGAGGGAGCTTACGAGCTTGTCAATTGTGATGGTATACCTTTGGGATATCACTGAAATGGGGTCTACCTAAAGATATTCTATGCGTAGGTCTATCCTGCATATAAACACCTTGTATATAATGTATATAGTGTGAGGGTTTGGTTTTTTCGTGCTTGAACTCTGTCTCGCACGTCATCATTTATCTCGACTTGTGTTTTTTTGTGTAGATGTTGGCATACTTTGTATTCGTGGATGGTGCTAGTCGACATACCCGGAACCTTGCTTCTGCAGCATGGGTACTATATTCCCCTGTCATCTGGTTGATATCTTCAGGTGTTATTTGCTTCGGCCCCACAACAAACAACATTGCAGAGTATCACGCATTCATCGGACTTCTGACCGAAGTTTATTCTCTTGTAATTCATTCATTTATAACCTACCTGGACTCACAACTCATAGTGTCTCAGCTAAACCACCTCTACACCATCCGTGATCCTATACTACTTCGTTTATAAAGAAGGGTATGCCTCCTTGAACGATCATTTGATTACATTTTATATCAACATGTACCAAGGGAGCTCAACACAGTGGTTGATTCATTAGCTAACTATGTGTTGGATTGGCATCTAGCCCATACATAATTCATACATCATAAAAGAAAACATGTACATATACAAACACATAAGTCGTCATAGATAAAACTATAGATATAGGTCCATATATAAATCATGTAAAATGTCTTTCCTGCCACATACAGCAGTATAATGTGTCTAAAGTCACAATTGGGTTCATAACCCATATAAAAATTGGCGCTCAAGCCTACATATCATGTACATGCCGCCAGTGATACTACTACCTAAAAAACACTAATCACGGGGTTCACGGTGCTTGTGGTAGCACACCACTACCCTGGCCACATGGCGGAGCAGTCTTCCTATGTGCTCTAGCACTCCTACGGTGTGCCTCTGGAGATGGTAGGGTATCTCAGGTATCCTCATAGGAGGGACACCCATCGTCAATCGCTCGATGTTCCGTAATACGTCATGAAATCCTCCTACCTCTCCCTCCTCTTCCTCCTTAGCCTGATGCTGAACCCCCTGTCGATGTAATGATGAGTATCACGTTGGACTCCTTGGTATACAATCTACAGTAGTGCACAAACATATATTAGACTGTATACACATTATCAAAACAAAACAAAAAATGATATATATCTAAAAAACTAAAAACACATTTCTAAAGGTCACATACCTGAGGCATCCCAATCAACATCCTCGAGCAGAGCCATATCGATGTCATCATGGAAGTCTAACCTATCATAAGGATAGTCTTCTATCATCACTATATGTTCCTCGAGCCAGGAAAAGAAGTCCTCACCCAAAGCTAGGACTTGAGGCCCTCCAAGACGCCCTGCATAGTCACTCCATCGCCCCATCACTGGCTCGGATGATGGTCGAAGGGGCCTCTTTATCTGAGGATGCAGAACTTGCACCCTCTCCAAGAAGAAGGTGACTAAGATGCTACCATATCCAAACTGATGGATGTCCCCGTTTCTGCATTTGGTGATATGATCCTTGATGTTAACCAGGACCTCGTCACACCAGTTAGACTTACTACAAAGACCAAACCAAACTCATATAAGTTCAATCTAGGAAAAAATCAAAACAAATAGTAATCTATTTTCTTAGATCTAACACATTATCATTAACTTCTGAACATTGGGAAGGGAGAGAATGAAAAGACCCACCTCGAACCTGTTGGTTGTCCTTGCTCCAGCTTCATCTTGATTTCCAAGACTTGAACCAGTCTAAGTATAACAAGAAACAATAATTCCAAATGCTAGATGTCAGATATAATATCTACTTTATATAAAGCACATCATGCATTCACACATATGAAAGACACACATAGTAAAATAGGCTAAGTTATATTGATAAGAACTCAAGAAGACCAAAATACAGTTACCCTTGATGTCCAAGCAATAACTCCTGCTTCCAAGCTCCTTCTCTAGCTATGTCTGCAAATCCTCTAGGACCATAGGTTTGATGCCTCAAATTCCCTCCCCTTGGCTCATGGATGGCTTCCATCTTATAGGATGTGGGAGTCCAACTGCTTGGAGAGGAAGGTGGATCTAAATGAGTAATTAGTGGATCAAGAGGTTGAGCCAGGCTAAATGAGGAACGTAAGTTAGGATCAAAAAGGAGTTTCAATCCCAAGAAAATCTCCCGAAGGGTGAGATCCACAATCCAAACCGAAGGTTATTTTGAGGTTATTTTCGTGCCCCTTGAACTAAGAATAGTGCGAAAATGTTGGGATTTTCATGCCCCTGTAGGTATGCAGAACGTAAAAACGGGGAATTTCCGTGTCTTGCATTACTAGCAGGCCGCGAAAATCATGACAAAAGGTCTCCAAGTGAGGTTGCATTCGACTAAGTCAAAGACCGCAGATGAGACCAAGGAGGGGACCAACAAGGTTCAACACTTGTTATGAGGTAGTGTCGTAAAGTGTCGCATAATGTTATGACATGAGGATATGACACAAAGGTTCAAAGTGGGACTTTGAGGTATACCAGATGCCCCCTAAAGTGTGAGGTCAGAAGGAACTGATGGCCGAAACACTTTACCAATAAATGAGTCCGAATAGATAGTAGCAAGGAGGTTGGAATAGATCTGCAAGGAAACAAGATGTCAATTAACACCGAGGCAGGCATACCCATGCTCGGGACAACTGACTCAAATCATGGCTGCCAACCAATACAATGCAGATCCATGACATAACTGACATGATAGAGACTGTAGATGAATAACAACTACAATGAACAAATGTAGATCAGTGATCGAATAACAACACAACCACGACCAATACAATAGTGGATCTGTGTGACAGTACATAAATGAGGTCACCAACAAGATGTCAGAGTGGGGATCGACTCAATCATCACTATCGCAGCCTGGACGTAGGATGAATATCAAGAACGTCCAACATCTTCTACGCGATCCCAAATCAATAAGAATCTAACCATGTGATTACAAGGTGTTGAAGTCGAACATGGTAGATACCACTTGATTACTGGTCAATTTAATGAAGTTTTTAACAAGTCACTACAGAATTTGAACCCAAAATCCGATGAGAAAATCCAATGACATCCGACGAAAAAGGACTATGTCGTCGGATTTCACCTTCAAAATTACAAAATTTGATAATAATAAAAAAAATGATAGAAGGTTCCATCGGATATCTGTCATCCCTTGGATATCCGATGAATGGTGACTAGTGGCATCGGATAGCCAACCTAATATTAAGCCCGAGGATGTCGGATATCCGACCATATATTATGGTCCTGGCTGTCAAATATTCGATGTCATGTGATGCCCGAGAATTTCGGATCTCCGATAGTAGATCATGCACTAGAATCGGATATCTGACATCTTCTCTACAATGGTAACTAAGTTCAAGTCATCGGATATCTGACAACAGGTTATATTTGAAAACCTATAAATTTCGAAACATTCTAACATTTTTGCTATACAAGCGACAGTTTGCGGAAGTTTTTTATTCAGCGGACTGTTTTTCATTATTTCTATAGTTTTTTTATTAAAGCGAGCAATGTGTAGAGCTTTATTTTCTAAGATCGATAATCTTCATTCAAGATCTTTACAAGAAAATGTCAACTAGCAATATTCTTGATCCAGACGAACAAAATTGACAATTGCTTGCTAGATTGTGGGAAGGAGTGAAAAGAAGGGGTGGTGGGAAATTCTATTGTCCATGTAGTCAATGCAGGGGCTTTAAGAGGAGAATAATTTTGATCACAACATCCAGAAAACATTGTAGGGAACATGGACACGCTGAGGGGGGACATGAATATCATCCATTTGTAAGTTTTGCATTATATATGTTTTTATTTTGATTTCTTTTGTAAATGTATGTATTATTTTAACATTTCTTATATTAACTTTTATCTATTGACATTTTGATGGGGACTAACATGGACAATAAATATTATTTTAATATTTAATATTTATTATAATATTTTTTTCTTGTGTGCATGCTGAATCTAGGGTATAGTAGAATAACTCATTTATTTGTTCGTTAGTGAGACTAACCCACTCACCGGGGAAAGCACTTAGCTCTCTAGATTTGTGAAACTTTCCATGATAATAGAAATAACGACTATATTGGCATGTTGTTTCTCTTTTATTTTCTCTATAGAAACCAGAGCATCGTTTATCTTACCTTATTGGACAGTATGGGAAATTATGAGTTATATTTGAGTAGCTTTGCTCAGTAATTGGTTCGATTTTTATGTCTCTTGGATAGTTTGGATGCACCTATTTGACCAACAGTACAATTGACCATTTTTATTTTCATCCCTAAAGTAGCGACTAGACCCTTCTTGTTTCCCCTGCTTATCTAACTGTAGAGACCACTCATGAAAAGAGTCATTTTTAACCTGTTATTTTTAGTTTTTCTTGTATTTTTCTCTTCTTGTTTGTATTACACTCAAAGGTAATAATAAAGAGTAGTTGATTGATCTATTTGATTGATTGCATGTTTTGTTTACCAAGAAAAATCATAGCAACTTGCTTCTCTCAATGAAAAAAGAAAACATCAACATTACAGTGATTGCATTGTTGATTATATAATATTCTCTATTAACCATACAAAATTTGTTACATTTTAAATGCATCACAAAAAATTTTACATTTTGCGTTTGAAATTTTTACATTTTGCGTTTGAATTTCTTATATTAACTTTTATCCATTGATGGTTTCATGTAATTATAAAGGAAAGACATCCTACGGCATATCGTCCAGAGGAAGTTCTTTCAGAACAAGTACCGGAGGAACATGGAGCTATGAATAATGGAGAACAAGTTAATGATCATATTGAAGAAGATGGTCATACTGATAACATAGTTGAAGATGATGGTACAAATACTTTGATCCATGATTCATTTAATGTTAGAGTGGATGATGATCATGATCATGATCATGAAAATGATGATCATTTTGATGTTATTCATGATATACCTCTTCTTGAGAAGGCATGTGAACCCCTTTATGAGGGCTCCAACACAAATCTTCTCTCTGCTACATTGTTGATAATGAACTTGAAGGTTATGAATGGTCTTTCAAACATATCAGTCACATGGATGTTAAGGTATGTAATATATTCCATCACATAATATATATTATCATCTAATAATTTTATTGTTAATTCATAAGTCAAATTAATACGGATGAAATGTGTTTCATTAATATTATTTCTATATTATATTAACTAGATTTTTATTTTAATTTGTTGTAGTATGATAGGTGAATATTTGTTACCACCATCAAATATTTTACTTCGCACATATCGAGATTTATATTCCATCATGAAATAAATTGGAATGCAGTATGAGGCAATTCATGCATGCCCCGATGACCATGTTCTATATTATAATCAGCATGAATTTGCAACAGAAAATCCAGAATGTCATATCAGTAGATATCGAACAGATCAAGTAACAAAAAAGGTGCCTCGCAAGGTTCTTCGTTATATTCCCATTATTCCACATTTGCAACGAATGTTCAGGTGCAAAAACATAGTGTAGTTTATGGATTACCATGCACGGAACAGAAGTCAAGACGACATTATTCCGATGCCTGCAGATGGGTCTGCTTTTAGAGATATGGAGGAAAAATGGCCTCACTTTAAAGAATAACCTCGTAATCTGAGGATTTCTTTGGCAGCAGATGGTGTCAATCCATTTGCAGAGATGAGATTCATTTACTCAGTGTGGCTTATTTTTGTTATCAACAATAACATTCATCCATGGTTGTCAATAAAGAGGGAGCACATAATGTTGCCAATGATTGTTCTGGGTATATTGTGTCTACAGTTTTTCTTTTTAATGTAGTGGCATCTCATTTGTCGTATTTTGTCGCATAATTTCATATATATATTTATTGTTTTCTCTTGTGCAATATGTTTTATATATCTAAATGGTACGTCTCATAATTATATTTTTTATATGTTCAAATCAATCAAGTAAGTACCAAGTCAAAGTAATGAATGTATATATCGAACCTCTTATTGACAAGCTACTAAATTTATGGAATGGAATCATCTATGTATGACGTATCTAGACCAATACGACAAAGGCAATTTCAATTCCATGCAATGCTTGTATGGACAATACATGATGCCCCGGGCTTAACCCATTTTTGCGGTATGTAATTATAAGTTCCACTTTATTTGCATTTAATTTTATGAACTAGTTAATATACTATGCACGCATGTTTTTCTAAATAATCCAGTCATTTTGTATATACTTATAATTGACATAGATATTCCATCTCTTTATGTAGGTCTTCAGACAAAGGGGAAATTTGCATGTCCATTTTGTGGTCCTAAGATCAAATCTCGTCGTTCAAAAAGCTTAGGAAAGGAGGTGTTTGATGATTATTGGAACTTCCTCTCTAAGAATCGCAGGTATCAAACTACCGAAAAACATTTGTTCAATGGCAAGCAAGAGACTGCATTAAAACCGCAGAGAATGACACCTCACCTATGGAAGTTACAATATAATAGAAATCGTCAAGGTACGTATGAATCATCGTATATGAAATGTTATATTGTATTTTTTTTATTGTGTGTTGTTTACTGTAATTGACATTGATTTATGTCATTTCTTTATAAACCACTATTCATGATTGTTGTTCATGTGATCATGAAGGCATTAATGGGCTTCCATGAGGAATGAAACGTTATCCTAGACAATTTAGTAGGTTTCCCTACTATGAGCACCTACAAGTTGCTCATCTGTTTGATACAATGCATATCGGAAAGAATGTGACTGAAACATTATGGCGAATATTGGATGGAAGGAATGAGAAAGAAAAAATTGTCAAAATTTGCAAAGACATTCAAGAAGGCAACCATGCAATGAAAGACATCATTCAATTTCATAGCAATGGAGAGAAAATTAATATAAACTCACTTCCATGGATGTTAACGGACCAGAAAAGTAATGTTGTAAAAGAAGTCATGCGAAAAATTAAATTCCCCACTGGATTTTGTGCGAACGTGAAGAATATCATAACAAAAAAAGGTGATTTTGCGGGGGTGAAAACGCAGAATGTCTTCATGAAGGTAATTATTATGGTATGCATTTAATTATTTTTTTTTTTCTATTCTAGTGAACATGATTGGTATTTTTGTTTGTCTACTCTTTGTTTAAAAAATGAAACAATTTGTATATTCTTACAGTTTGTTCTACCTCTCTCTCTCCCGGACAACTTCGACAACAATGTCAAACAAGTAATATATAATCTCGGGAAATACATGAGGTAAGTGGTGATTTTTTCCATGCGCTTAGTGTTTGTTTAATTCATCGTAGAACTTATATTTGATTTTTGTTCTCTAATTCATGTTATGTAATATAATGTTTTTTTTTTTTAATCTCTTGATTGGGTTGTCATGTCACTTGTAGATGGTTGTCATCTAAAGAATTCCATAAAGAAGATATAAAGTATTGGAGGAGAGAAATTCCTCGTCTCATGTGTTAAATGCAGAAGCATCTACCTTCGGCATTTTTCAATGCACAGGAACACTACCTCATACACCAAGTTGAGGAGATTGAATTGTGTGGACCTGCACACTCAAGATCCGTGTGGATGGTTGAGAGGCACTTGAAATTTATGAAGGGTTTGGTCAGAAAACGAGCATATGATGAGGGTTCTATGATGGAGGGATATATGGTATACCAAAACATGTTGTATATTAGTGAATATCTTCCTATATTAGCGTCAAAGCTCAATTTACGTCGCATTTGTGATCCGGACTCCAATAAAGATTTTGAAGGGGAGTACCTGAAGGGGAAAGGTAGATTGAGGAAGGTGAAAGGTAATATAACACATTTGAATGTTGATTTTTATGTATATATCATACATATTCTATTTTTATATTCAATATTTTGCATCAATTTAGAGTGTAATATACTTTGTTAAGTGACTATACATTTGTATTGAATTTTAATTTTATTGTCATGAAACAGTTGGTCGAGAGTGGGATGCAATTCATTTATACATCGCAAACAATCTTGACTAGATGAAGGTATGGATTGAATGATGTGAATACTCTGGTCATGGAATATCATGGGAAGGTGTGGCTTCATTGGTTAAAGCTGCACATCGCAATGGAGATACCATTCTAACACAAAGGGAAATCAATTTAGCATATGGTTTAAAATATAAGAAGGTAAGCATATCAATCAACCACACTATTTATTTTTTTGGAAAAATATTGTCGTTGTACACGCTGATTTTTTCCCTTGTATGGCATTATAAATATGCACTAGTTAATCGTAAATATTGGATCATTATGTAATATTTTCTTGTATGGATTGTTGTAGGTAAAACACCATAAGGCTATGTGGTGCAATGGTTGTAGATATCGCATCAAAAAGTTCGATGAAACAAAGAAAACATCAAATTGTGGGATATCTGCAGTCTTTGAGGTGACCAATGTTTCCTCTAGAAGTGGCAGACATCCAGAACTCTCTGAAAATCGATACTATGGGTATCTGGAAGACATTATTCAGTGTGACTTTAACTCCTTCAAGGTATTTATGTTCATTGTCAAATGGTACAGGTGTCGATTGAATCAACGTGATCCCAATAAAACAATTATTTAACATGATAATGGATTTACCATGGTAAATACAAGGTTGTTTGAGCCATGAACGGAGCCCTATGTTCTTCCAACCCAATGTGAACAGGTATTTTACTCTGAGGTTCTAGGTAGAGCAGGTTGTTCATTTGCTGTGAGACACGATCCAATGGGAAGGACGGTAAAGTATAACATAGATGAAAGTAATGAAGACGTTCTTGAAGAAGAAGACGTCGTTTAATATGATCATGATCAACATGAGTTAGATGATCATGTTCTAGAAGAAGATGTCGAAGAATTAGTTGAATCAGATGATGTATCTGACAATGTCCATGAAGATGATATCGACGATGACATGATGATCGTAACTAACACCTATGATGATGATGATATGGCCAATCCTTACAATGTTGAATCTGGATCATCGGATGATACCGATGATGACTCGGATGAAGAAGATGATGAAGTCCACTGAAGTGCACGAGGTATGCAGTAATATATCTACTCTATATATTTTGATTTAATATTGCAATAGAAATATTGAATTTTTTTGCTGGTACGTATAATAAATTAACTGTTTCTTAATGAGTTTCCATTTTCCTATATGTTATAATTAGAAACATTGCTTGTTATAGAGTATGACAAAAAACACATTTAATTTTTTTGGACATAGATATTTTTGTCGGGTTATGGGGAATTGAGAGTGATGTGAGGGGGGGGAGGGGCCATAAGGGTTTCCACCTTCACGTGGTTGTCCCTATTTAGTAGATAATATTAAATTATTCTCGAAACAGAGAGAATCTTAGTAAGGAAATGCACAATTATCATGCTAACCCAAATGGCATTTTTTATCATGTACTGCATGGGTCCAACGTTGAAATTATTTAAATTTGTGCTGGCTTGGAATGAAATTTGGCATGGTTAGACTAGACACATGCATTGATGGTGTGGGAGGGTTTCCATACTCAAACATGACTGACACCAACCATTGGAGCATCAAAAACCATAACTATAGATTAATTAACGTGCTACATGGGCCAACGTTGAAATTTTTTAAATATGTGTTGGCTTGTACTAAAATTTGGCATGGTTCTACTAGACACATGCATTGACGGTGTGGGAGAGTTTCCAGGCTCAAACATGACTAACACTAACCATTGGAGCATCAAAAACCATACCTATAGATTAATCAATGTGCTACATGGGGCCAACGTTGAAATTTTTTAAATATGTGTTGGCTTGGACTGAAATTTGACAGGGTTACACTAGATGCATGCATTGATGGTGTGGGAGGGTTTCCAGGCTCAAGCATCATCATCATCATCGTCATCTTCATCATCATATTCATCATCATCTTCATCATCCTCATCCTCATCATCATCATCATCATCATCATCATCATCATCATGGACATTGTCATCGTCATCACCACCACCATAATCATCATCATCATCATCTTCCTCATCATCATCATCATCATCATCATCATCATCATCATCATATTCATCATCATCTTCATCATCCTCATCATCATCATTATCATCATCACCATCATGGACATTGTCATCATCATCACCACCACCATAATCATCAACATCTTCATCATCATCATCATCAGCATCATGTCCCTATTGCATTGCTGGAGAGGCCCAAAAGCATCCTCGAGAACATGGTGAGTTTTCAATGTTACTATCTATAGTTTTCATCTGATGGGTAAAAATAATTATTCTAAACGGCTCGTTTTCAGAATATTTTGGGTATAATTCCTCAACAAATTTTAGGGCATAATTCCTCCACAAATTTTAGGGCATAAGCACCAATCACAGTTTCAATTGCAAATCGAGTTCTCTTCATGCATGCCATGTTCTCTTCATGCATGGCCTGTTCTCTTCATGCCTACCCTATTCTCTTCATGCCTTCCCTCTTGAAACCCTTCCTTGAAGCATTAGAGAATTAACCATCGAATACAACTGTACAAACTTCCAAGTATTAGAGTAGGTCTTTACAAGTTCTTTCTCTGCCTTAAGTGAAGTGTTCTTATTCTATCTTTCAAGTTTCTTGGTGGTGTTGGATAGCTTCATTATTTTGTGCGAGATGTCGGTAGTTCTAGTGAAGACTTGAAATGTAAATTATTTACATTATTTTACAGTTTGTAGGTGTTGTATCAATTGAACATAGTCATGTATTGATCTTAATCTGTATCAAATGAGTTACATCATCTAACTTGCAATTACCATTTGTATGGGGAATGTGTAAAGGAATCTTTGGATTGCATCCTTGTATTTTAGGACTAGTGTCGTTTTGCAATTGTATTGTTGATTTTAAGGGAATTGGTTTTTCCATGTTTGTAAATTATTTATGAAAGAAAATAAAACAAGGTAGACAGTGATTTGCCCCTAATGAGAAAAACTTGCTGCTATGTACATTCTATTTTTCCAAGAAAAAAATCATTTTATTTTTTATTTCAAAAGATAAATAAACAAATACATCTTCGAGCCCTGAAACTTCTTTGTGAAGTTTGAAAATGTCAAACTTACCTTGTACCTACATATTACAGTCTTTCCACTATCAAAATATTTCTAGCCAAAATTTTCCTCACACTATCATACAAAATTTTTTAATTCAAGAAACTCAATTCCCTAAGACTAATTGCATCAGTTGATCTCATTGTTCATAAGACGGATAAGGAAAATTACAATGAATCTATTTTTCCCTTGATATCTTGATAGATCAGAATACCTCCCTGCAAATAAAGAGCAAAATTTGAGAGTCTGCTTTTGTATTAAAATCTCTAAAGATGTATGAGAACGAGAAAATCAAGTCAATATTTTACCTCTACTACTATGTTCATAATAGGGCCAAATCGGTTATTTGACACTTTTCATTACACCAGTTCATCAACATCATGGAGTCTATAGACAAGATACCCGTAGTTATAGTGGAGTCCAAGGTTCAGGAGGCATAGGTTGCTATATTTGAGATACACTCTAGGGAAGTCACCTTGATTGCTTTATACAATTCAGCTTGGTTCATGTGGGTCCAAATTAGTGGCATGTCCCCCCTTCCACATTGTAAAATCACAAGTACTAACTCACCTTGTGTTGCTTGTTGCACATAGATTCAAATCAGAATTGTTCCCACGAAATCTTATCTCCTTGAAGCATTCATCTATGCAATAATACTTTGTTCATGGAACTTGCTCCAAGCCATATAGATCCTTCCTCAACCTACACATTAATTTATCCTTACATGGTCCATTCATGATTCAACAAAGCTTTAGGGCTTCTCTACATACACTTCTTTGTGTAAAACCATTCAAAAACACACTTTTAACATACATTTGATGAATATTCCAACCAAACTAAGCCAACACTGATATTGTTCTTATGGTGTCATCCTTTCTACATGTGCAAAGGTCTCTTCAGTTAATACCATCTTTCTATGCATTTCCTTTAGCTATTGGCCTTCTTTATGCTTATCTACACAGCCATCAAATATAACTTTGACTTTGAAAACTCACTTATATCTTGTTGCCCAATTTCTTTCTAGAAATTTAAACATCTCCTATGTTTGATTCTATTTAATGGAATACTATATCTGCCCTAGTCACTTGTTGCCATTGGATCTTCTTTGTTGCCTCCTCTTATGTTTGCAGCAAAACAAAATTCATTACAGAATCTCCAGTTTTAAAATTCCAAAATTGCTTGTAGATATGATCTATGTTTGTATCTATTGCATGTCAAGGTTTTTTTGTGAACCCTCCATTGAACTTAACATATTTTTTTATTATAAGCTTTCACTCCTGAACATCCCAAACTTTATAAGTTTTGGATTTTTGTTATAGCCAAGAAGGTAACATTTGCATGACATGTCTAAAAGCTTAAGTTGCTTTTCCTTGCGTAGGTGATCCATAAGCAGTGTTTCCATATCCAAACATGCACAAATGCTTTGCAAATGGTTTCATGCCAAGAATATCATCACAACCCAAGACAAAACTCAGTTGAAGCTAGTAGGTGTTGCAATGAACATGCAAATTTGCTTTGCTCTAACGCACAACACAAAAATTTGCAACTCAATATCAATGATGGTAATTAAAATAACACCATTTCCATAGGATTACCTTTCCAAAGTGACCAATCAAAGCTATTTACAAATGAACCACAATTGCTTGATTATATGCTTGATCCTCTAATGCAGCATAGGTCCTAGTTAGTTGTGTCATTTGGAATGCATTTTCTTTAAGAAACCCCAATTTCTCCTACAACTAGATGTAGAGCGAGTTCCTTTGATAAAGTGCCCCACCATATGCCTCACATAGTAAATACATTACTATTTATTTAAAAATAAACAAATTAAAATTAAAATTTTAAAAAGAATGATAATTTCACTTATATCTTGTTGCCCAATTTCTTTCTAGAAATGTAAACATTTCTTATGTTTGATTCTATTTAATGGAATACTATCTCTTCCCTAGTCACTTGTTGCCATTGGATCTTCTTTGTTGCCTCCTCTTATGTTTGCAGTAAAACAAAATTCATTACAGAATCTCCAGTTTTAAAATTCCAAAATTGCATGTAGATATGATCTATGTTTGTATCTGTTGCACGTCAAGTTTTGTTGTGAACTCTCCATTGACCTTAACATATTTGAGGGAAAATAATTATACACCTTCAATTGCCAAGTACTATAGTGATGAGTGACTTAATGAAAACCATGCAAATTCCATCATTTAATAGGATATATTAGGACAAAGCCATCCTTGAGAGGTGGAGAATGGATTTGTAGAGTTTTCCACTAAGTAACATAGTCAACATCATAACAAACCCAACCATGTGTAAATATTCCCAAAATTCGCTAGGGCATTTAAGCAATCCACTAGTCGAACAATGGTGAAAACTACATGAGTGCTCAACATAGGATCATAGCCCATCTATTGATAAAGTGACATATGCATGAAATACTACAATATCTTCTATTGTGTTGTCATTAAGAGGTCTCCAACCATAAAATCACGTTACTAATCATGCTAGAAATATGTGAATACTGTCACATATGCTAGGCGCACCATCTCCAAGTAAAATCAAAACACAACACATCATCTTGTGTGAGGGAGCTTGCATCCTAATCCATCCACCAAGCAACAACCATACATGTTTATGCACCATAATACCATCACAAATTTATAGGGAGTAATATCATCTAGACATGGTGAACCATATATGAAGTATAACATCAAGCATTACCAACATCTGATCCATCAACTACCAATATGCAACCATGCAGAGAGAAAACCATGACAATCTATCACTAAGGAGAAATATATTTCCTCCAATCTAATGTAAGTGCCATATTCATCAAGTTACCAACATGTTAATTACTAAACTGTGTGATAAGAATCACACATGCAATCCTCGTGCACTATGAGTGGTAAAATGTGTAAAATTAACATGGTATTAGAGCCCAAGAAACCCTAGACCCTTTGGCAAGAGTTACTTTGAGTGGTAAAATGTGTAAAATTTAACATGTTATAAGAGCCCAAGAAACCCTATATTTCTAGAAAATTTCTGCGTGATGGTATCAAGGAAAGATTTTGGGGGGGGGATTATGCTATGTCCTACATCCTAGGGTTTGGACTAAGGAGATATGCCATATGGCATGATTTCTCTTGACACTATTAGATTCAAAAGAAAATCAAATAATTGTTGTGAAAGCACCAGATAAGAATGTGCATGGTAGATGTGGAGTGAGATCACTAATGGATGATATTCCAAGTTCTTATAGTTATGTCTCAACTATGGAAACTCAATGTGTATACCTTGTAGTGAGATCACAAGTGATGTGATTTTTAATCGGTGATGGAAGTTTCTTGATGGTGATGGTTACCTAGCTCATGGAAAAGTCGTGTCATGGTGAAATGATGCATGGAGTCCTAGAGAAAATGCATGATGGCAATGCCTTCAAGGTGGAGTTCCTTTTTCATTAACTTTGAAGATAGATTATTTACCTATGTAAATATCATATCGTTGTAAGGCCAATTCACATGTGTATCATTGATTTGTTTGATCACTTATAAAGAGTTAAACCTACATATGATTGCTTCTTTTTTTTAATTAGAGTAAATATAATTGATTTCATAGGAAGACACTTCCAAATATGAAACCTCTTCCACCTTATCCATTGTATGTGCACTGAGCATATATAGAAGGATTCAAATCAGAGGGATATGTTGCTTTAGTTTTTACCACATCTTTGAATCTAGGCTAGGATAATGAGGTATTACCCTTACCCAAAATGTATCCACACAAATAAGAAACCAAAGTGAGCGAAAATCACTGCAAATATTATATTCATACAACACAAGTGAATTCACTAGATGCTTACCATCAAACATATTCATATACACATGGATACGCATACATATTGCTAACTCTTTTTCCTTAAATTACATATCAACCTCCAGATACAAGAACATCAACCATTCCATATATGCATCAAGATCACAGCGAAGTCATGCTCACAAAGACAAGTGGACTAGATTTCACTCTAATTTCAACATTAACTCTCTGTCATTTCTAAATTATGATCATGAAATTCTATCATGATGACACTTATTGACTCAACATGTAGACTAAAAAACTCAATTGATACACCTACGTAGACTCTACACTGAATGCCTGCAATTCTTTAGGTTTTCATCTTTTGGTGACTATGCACAATATCACAATGTCATGCTTAGGCTTGCTAAGGTTTAAACAATGTCATGCATTTTACTCATTAGAAGTAGAAGAAAGTTATGATTGGATTCATTTAATTTGAAAGAGTAGTTATAGTTTGAAAGAACTCTCTCCTTATCGTAGCTAGTATTCATTGAAATGAAATTCTTATTTTGATTCATACTCATTTGCATGGTTTGAGTCAGTCATCACACCACGAGTTGCACTTCCATTACCTGACTGAGTAATACAACAACCATTAAAATTCATCTCCCTAACTCAACACACCTTAACCTCGCTTGAGGATAAAAAAATTCGGTAGTTAGGTAGGACATCAGGGATAGGAATCCAAATAATTCCCCCTTGTCATTTTCATCTAAGACATAGTTGTTGTCCTCTAGGGTACTAAAATCCTCTAGTACTTATTGACACGATCATCGACCAATTTGTGGAGGGGGCTCCCATTTTTGGGGGGGTAAGCCGCAAGGACTGATTCCATATGGACTTTGTGGAATGTCGCACTCCACTTAGCTCCTAAGGCTATCTATCCATTGTCTTCCCTGTACTCTATTGTATATGTGATACAGGGGATCAAACACAGAAGTGCCAGTTAACCTTGTCCGACGTGTCATGAACGAGGTAGCCTAGTAACTTTTCTTCTAGGGCTCTTTTACCCAGGATCCCTTTCGGTAGAGGGATATCCTTCCACTTCGGTCTCTCATTTCGTATTGTTTGACTTGGATTTCATCATCTTGCGGAGGATACGATTTGTCGAGGTCTCCAGCTCCTAGTTAGGAAATTTGCTTGCTATATCACCTTTTTAAAGGGTCTTTTTCTTTTTAGTGTTGCTTGTTGGCATTCTAGCCACTTTTGTTTCAGCTCGCTTACTGTGACATATCATGTCCCCTCCCATCAGCCCAAGCAAGGGAGAGAACATGACTATGATTCCGGGCATCTAGCCCCATATCCATTAAGTAAAAACTCATATATAAAAAAACATATACATGTGCATATTGTATTTAAACATAGCGGAATTAAAATCATCTACATATCTAGCATACATTCAAACATTTTCATAACAAACATTAAATAATTGCATTGTCAAATTTAACACAAGAGAATACTTATCTTTAAAGCAAAGTAGTCCTGGGAAAACAGCTATGTAGCTGCAACGTTCCACCCAACCATAGGCCAGTTGTGCTTATCAATCTCTTAATACAACTGCCACCCCCGAGATGGGCATGATTTCTACAAGGAAAAATGGAACAACAGACTCACACATAGCCAAACATACACAAAAATGATCCAAGCCAATCTACAATTGGGTTTTTCGGGCTGCTAAGGAAATGGAAAAGAATGAATTGCTAAGCTAGTGGCTCACCCATAGAGCTATGGATGCCTCTATCAGATCTATCTAGATTGGTACCCACATTACCTACACACCCAATACAAGGAAGTATTTCCTTCACCACTACACAGTCCCTCAGGCCATACCTTCCAATCTAGTATTGTTCAAGGTGTGCATAGAAGAGTAGCCAGCCCTTTGGATCTTCTTGAGAGGTTACCTCCTCACTAGGCTTATCAAGCCAATTATGTATTCTTCCACTCCTAAATTCTTGCTCACAATATCAAACCAAAATAGGGATGCACATAACAGCACAAACACAAGTGTTGGGCATGAAGAGAAACGTTTTTACAGTGGAATGCACAAAATGGGGTTTTCATTAACTTCAGAAAATCGTGGGAAACCCAAAAATGAAAATGGAATATGGGGAACAACCCTGGGAAGCCAAATCCGTTTTCAGAAAAACGTCCATGGACATTCTGGGGCAAAAGCGACCTCCATAACAGCCCCAAATCGTGGTCCTCCTCTCCCAGCCACTATGTAACACAAAAACGAGCTCCCATCGATCGAAAAATGTAGGAAAATGATGAAAAATGTGATGGGGAAATCCCAACTAGTTCATACTGCATGAGAGAGCAAAGTCCATGGGTGGAAGATGGCTTTGGGCACCATTTCGTGGGTTTTTCTTGCCCAAGAAGCAAAAATACAAATTCCCAGGTTGATGGCTTGCCCATACACGAAATTGGATGCCATACCTTTTCATTCCCAAGGCATTAATTTCCTCAACCAACTCTTGGAAGAATTAAATGATTGGGTGCATAAGTCAAAATGGGTAGTTGGTGGTTTATGGGTTTTCTCAATGAAATTTGGCTTAACACTATTGGCTCAAGGATTTGAATAATTTCCCTCCCTATTCCTTATGAAATCATGCACCCATCTCTTTGTTGCATTGCATAGCTAGTTGTGGGTATTTCATTAAAATTTGTATTTACATGATGTCTGAATTTACATTGTGCCCATCTAGCACAAGAACCATATGCATCTGTTTTAATTGCCGATACATAAAACGCTAAATCGATGGTGGGGCCTTGGCCTTGAGCTCCTCACCATGATTAAATAACGATATTTACATCATTTACAATTTTAATGCAATAGGGTCAAAATCGGGATATTACATTGCCCTCCCCCTTACATTAGCACTGTCCTCAGTGCTCATCAAAATTGAACAAAAATGGATATGCCACTCTCATGGCATCCTCCATCTCCCATGTAGCCTCATCGGGACCGTAGTGCTTCCATTGCACCTTTACCTATCCGATGGCTCAGTTCCAGAGCAATGTTACCTTCTTGTCTAGGATGCGCAATGGATCGATTTGGAACTCTCCCTCGGGTTCCACCTGGATCACATCCCAATTAATCACATGGTTAGGATCATGTACATATTTCTTAAGCAAAGAGACATGAAAAACATTATGAGCTCTAGTGCTAGCAGGAAATGCAAGTTTATATGCAACTGGCCCTATTCTTTCAAGCACTTCAAATGGCCCACAATATCTGGGTGATAGCTTGGCACAACCCCCAAGCTTCAAGGAACTCTTCCTTGGCCTCACTCTAAGATACACATGATCCCCAACACTGAATTCCCTATGCACTCTGAGCTTATCTGCATAGCTTTTCTGTCTATCCTGGGCTTCTTTTAAATTATGCCTGATCTTTGCAACCTCTTATTCCATTTCCTCAAGCAATTCTAGTCCAAGTACAATTCTATTCACTGGATTATCCCAAGTCACTAGTGTCCTACACCTTCTGCCGTACAAAGCCTCATATGGACTTGTTCTCAATGATGCTTGTTTCCCATTGTTATATGCAAACTCTACTAGGTGTAGATAATCCTCCCACTTGGATAGTTTGTCCATAACATACATGCGAAGCATGTCTTCAAGCACCTGATTAACTCTTTCTATTTTCCCATATGTTTGAGGATGGTACGTGGTACTAAAGTTCAACTGTGTACCCAAATCTTCAAAGAGACACTTCCAAAAATTGGAAGTGAACTTGGTATCCCTGTCAAAAATTATTGCCTTAGGCAATCGATGTAATCTGAAAATTTCCTTCATGAAAATATTTGCAATGGCATCGGCTTTATGTGTGGACTTAACTAGTATAAAATGTGTCACCTTTGTTAACTTGTCCACCACCACCATGATGGAATCATGTTGTCTCACCGTCATTGGCAAACCTGTAATAAAATACATGGAAATTACTTCCCACTTCCATTCTGGAATTGGCAATGGATGCAATAAACCTGCCGGGTGTTGGTGTTCAACCTTCACCTACTAACATTTCATGCACCTAGAAATGTATTCAGCGATTTCCTTCTTCATCCCTGGCCAAAAATAATATTTTCTTGCTGTAGCAATTGTTTTCTGATATCCTGGGTAACCAGAGTATGGAGCTTTATGGATTTCATCCATAACAATCCTCCTCAAATATGCCACATTTGGAATATAGGCTCTATTTTTATAAGTAAGAAGTCCATCTTCTTCCAAATGATAGCCTTCATACTCCTTTTCAAGGTCTTGCTGCTGCAATTTTCCCTTTATATGCACATACACTTCATCTTCAACAATATGGTTAACAATCTGTTGCCTCAAATCTGGTTGGCAAGTACTAAGCACTGCCACATGCATTTCCTATACTTTCCTACTGAGTGCATCAGCCACTTTGTTTTCTTTCCCTTTTATGTGTTTGATTTCAAAATCAAATTCACACAAAAATTCCAACCATCTAGCTTGCCTAGCATTCAAATTTGGCTAATCAAATAAGTATTTCAGACCACAATGATCTGTCCTTAGCTCAAATTTCCTGCCCATTAAGTAATTCCTCCACATCTTTAAAGCATGTACTATGGCTGCAATTTCTAAATCATGAGTAGCATAGTTTTTCTCGTGCTCCTTCAACTTTCTCGACTCATAGCATACCGCGTGGTTGTCTTGCATAAGAACTCCTCCAAGTCCTTGATTGTATGCATCGGTACACACCACAAGGTCTTTTTCTGGGTCTACAATTTTCAAAATTGGTGCACTCGTAAGAAGATTCTTCAACCATTGGAAACTTTCCTCACATCTTGGTGACCATTCAAACTTTATCCCCTTCTTTTACAAAGAAGTGATCAGGTTTGTGACCTTGGAGAATCCTTCAATGAACCTCCTATAGTACCCAGCAAGGCCCATAAAAGATCTCACATCAGTCACATTTCTTGGAGTTGGCCAATTCATAATGGCTTCAATCTTCTCAGGGTCCACAAATATTCCTTCATCTAAGATAATGTGACCCAAATAATGAATTCTATCTTTATAAAAGTCACATTTTCTCAACTTTGAATACAACTTATGCTCCCTTAGCAATTGGAATGTCATTCTCAAATGTTCTTCATGCTCTTCTTCATTCTTAGAATAGATAAGAATGTCATCTAGAAATACAAGAACGAACTTGTCCAAATACCTACTAAAAACACTATTCATGAGACACGTGAATGTAGCTGGTGCATTTGTGAGACCAAATGGTACCACCACAAACTCATAGTGTCCATACCTTGTTCTAAAGGCTGTCTTCTGAATATATTCCTCTTTAATTCTTACCTGATGGTAACCTCACCTTAAGTCAATATTTGAAAATACCTTTGCTCCTCTCATTTGATCAAAAAGGTCATCAATTCAGGGCAATGGGTATTTGTTCTTCACTATAACCTTGTTCAGTTGTCTATAGTCAATACATAACCTAAGTGTTCCATCTTTCTTTTTCACAAATAGAATGGGTGCTCCCCACGGGGACACACTTGTCCTGATATATTTCTTTTCCAACAACTCTTGTAATTGCATTTTCAATTCTAACAATTCCAGTGTAATCATCCTGTAGGGTGTCTTAGACACTAGTGCAGCACTTGGAACAAGTTCAATTGTAAAATCAATGTCTCTCTTTGGAGGAAGTCCAGGAATCTCATCAGGAAAAACATCCCTGAATTCCTGCAATACTTGATAGTCCTCCAACTTAAGAGTTTCATTCTTTGTTGCCTCCAAAACATGGGCTGCATACAATTGACAACCCTTTCTATGGAACTTCTTCAACTACATGGCTGAAACCTGCCTAATAGAAGTCACCTTTAGAATGCCTTTTACAACCCTTGGGTTTCCTTCTTCGTCCATGCATTCAAAAGTTTTATTGTAGCATTCAAGTTTAACCCAGTGTGCTTCTAACCAATCCATTCCAATGAGAATATCATAGGAACACAGTGGTAAAATATTCAGATTTGCATAAGTGAATAGCCCATTCATATCTAATGGAAACTTCTCTACAATTTCACTGACCTTTCTCTTGGTTCCAGTGGCTAGTTGAACTAACCATGATTTACTATGCTTTAATTTCTTAAAATCACAAATCTCAACAATTTTAGGAGTGATATAACTGTGAGTAGATCCAGGATCAATCAAAATAGAAATAGATTGCTTAGCAATCTTACCTTCAACTTCAACCATAGTTGATTGATGATCTGTCTGGCAGTCATCTAGTGCTGCATAGATTCTAGGGATTGTCCTCGCCACTTGACCCATAGTTTCAGCTCCTTGGATGTTGTGAACTTGATTTGCATTCCCATTCTGATGTGGATAGTTCCTAAGCATGTGGTCTCCTCCACAACCCCAACATTGAAGTGGCTCTCTTGGCTCCTTTGGATCTCTTGGCTTGTCTCCCATCATCCTAGTTGGCTTAGTCACAACTTGTGATGGTTGCCTTTGCTGATTTCTGATATGAGGAGGTTTGAAACCTTTCTTCCTTTGGTCAAACTTCTCATTTTTCTTGTCCTTCCATGCCTTATGGAAATCAAGTTTGCTTTTGTTTTGATCATAGCAATACTTGGCCTTCCTTATTGCCTCCTCTAGAGTTTGAGGCTCATCAAATTCAATTCTATCTTTATATGACTGAGGTAGCCCACTTAGAAAACGATGAATTTTCACCTTATCATCTCGAATATACCTGACATACCTCAGCAGCTCCAAGAACATGTTTGCATATTCTTCCATGGTCAATTGTCCCAATCTCAGCTCATGGAACTCTTTGATCTTGTCATCATAGTACCTATGAGAGAGGTATTTTGCTTGAAGTATTTCTTGAACTGCTTCCACACAATCTTTCTTTCATTGACCTTCTTCACTTGTCTGATGTGTTCCCACCATATAGATGCTCTTAGATTCAAGTTGAAGATGGCGACGCTTGCCTTCATATTTTCAGAGTAGTCTTGGACTTGGAAATACTTCCTCATTCCAAGAAGCCAAGCTTCAGCTTCTTGACCAGACTTTACCTCTCTATCAAATGTAGGAGGTTTTGCCTCCTTAAATTCCCCATGTGAATTGTTCTTGTAATGCCTCTTTCTCTTATTCTTGCGAGATGAAGAGCTTGACCCCTCAATGGATCCTTCGAAGTCAAATGATTCGCTAGAAGATATTTCTGGGGTATAGGTTTTGTCTCTAGAAACTCTTCTTGAGATATTGGACCTCTTGAAAGAATTTCTCCTTGAACTACTCCAACTCCCTTCCAGATTTTCCGACCGATGTCCATGATTAATTTGCCTCTGGATATCTGTCGAACTCTGCAACATGGCTGCATTTAACTGATTCTTCTCTTCCTGAGCTTTAATCATCCTTTCATTATCTTCCCTACAGCTTTGCAACTCCGCCCTTAGGCTCCTCATGGTGGCTGCAATATCTGGTGGAGTCTCTCGATTTCTTCTCCCATTGGATTATGTTTCAACATTCTCAACATATATGTTTTCCCCCATGGCATCTGTCTCGAGCTCATAGGGATCCTGTGCATTGTCCATGATGTTGATATTCTTGGCTTAACCAAGACCAAAACTTTTCAACTGCACTTATCTGGAAAGTTTCTTTGATGTGACTATAATTCTGCAAAATGTGTTTATAAACACAACTATTAGCTGCATTATAATACCATAATTTATTTGCATGTATGTAGGGAAATCCTATATTGACAACTGTGTCCAATCATAGACTTTCTCACAATCAACGACGGTCTCAGCGGGACGACGGGGGTCAAGGGGGCTTGCGCAAGCGATTTTCCATTTTCGGCACCTGAAAATCTCAGGGAAAAGTTGTTGTATTTTCCCATTTGGCGCAAATATTAAGGTTAAAATGGCCGTCGGTGTCGCGGATCTTAACGTTATTTTTTCCACGCGCACCGCGCACATCACAGATTTTAATATTAAAATTGTCGCCGGCGTTCACGGATCTTAACGTTAATTTTTCCGCACGCAGGCGCGTCGCAAAATTTTTTTCATTAACTTTGGCGCCGCATTGCAGAAATTAACATTAAGTTCACTGCTGCGTCGCAAAATTTAACGTTAATTTTCATCGTCGCGCGTCATAAAATTTATCCTTAACTTCTCCACGGGCATTGCAAAAAGTTAGCCTTAACTTTGCCGCACGTGTCACAGAAATTAGTGTAACTTCCGCCGCCACGTCGCAGATATTTAACATAACTTTGCCACCGCGTCGCAGAAGTTAACGCTAAACCCATGCAGATCTTAACGTTAAAATTGTCGCCAATCGCAAAAGTTAATGCTAAACCCACCGACTACGTCGCAGAAATTAACATTAATTTCGTCGCCACAACCTTAGGCAAAATTTCAAAAACAATTAGAAAAATTCAAAAATTTTCCTTTCCTTTTGTGATGCTTATTGCTCAACAGGAGGTGACTTTTCCTCTACAAACTCTACAAACTGTTCAACCTTAGCCTGTTTAGGCCCAATGTTGCAACCTGTGGTGATAAGGAAGGAGTCTTCCCTGTGTAACTGTGATTAGGCTTGGCCCATAGAGGCCCCAATGCTGTAGCCTATGGCTCTGATACCACAATGTCACATCCCCTCCCATCAGCCCAAGCAAGGGAGAGAACATGACTCTGATTCCGGGCATCTAGCCCCATATCCATTAAGTAAAAACTCATTTATAAAAAGACATATACATGTGCATATTGTATTTAAACACAACGGAATTAAAATCATCTACATATCTAGCATACATTCAAACATTTTCATAACAAACATTAAATAATTTCATTGCAGAATTTAACACAAGAGAATACTTATCTTTAAAGCAAAGTAGTCCTGGGAAACCAGCTATGCAGCTGCAACGTTCCACCCAACCATAGGCTAGTTGTGCTTATCAATCTCTTGATACAACTGCCACCCCCGAGGTGGGCATGATTTCTACAAGGAAAAAGGGAAAAGCAGACTCACACATAGCCAAACATACACAAAACTGAGCGAAGCCAATCTACAATTGGGTTTTTCAGGCTGATAAGGAAATGGAAAATGATGAATTGCTAAGCTAGTGGCTCACCCATAGAGCTATGGATGCCTCTATCATATCTATCTAGATTGGTACCCACATTACCTACACACCCAATACAAGGAAGTATTCCCTTCACCACTACACAGTCCCTCAAGCCATACCTTCCAATCTAGTATTGTTCAAGGTGTGCATAGAAGAGTAGCCAGCCCTTTGGATCTTCTTGAGAGGTCACCTCCTCACTAGGATTATCAAGCCAATTTTGTCTTCTTCCACTCCTAAATTCTTGCTCACAATATCAAACCAAAACCGGGATGCACATAACAGCAAAAACACAAGTGTTGGGCATGAAGAGAAATGTTTTTACAGTGGAATGCACAAAATGGGGTTTTCATTAACTTTAGAAAATTGTGGGAAACCCAAAAATGAAAATGGAAGATGGGGAACAACCCTGGGAAGCCAAATCCGTTTTCAGAAAAACATCCATGGACATTTTGGGGCAAAAACGACCTCCATAACAGCCCCAAATCATGGTCCTCCTCTCCCAGCCACTGTGTAACACAAAAACGAGTTCCTAGCCATGGAAAAATTGAGAAAAATGATGAAAAACGTAATGGGGAAAGCCCATCTAGTTCAAACTGCGTGAGAGAGCAAATTCCATGGGTGGAAGATGGATTTGGGCACCATTCCGTGGGTGTTTTCTTGCCCAAGAAGCAAAAATACGAATTCCCAGGTTGATGATTTGCCCATACACGAAATTGGCTGCCATACCTCTTCATTCCCAAGGCATTAACTTCCTCAACCAACTCTTGGAAGAATTAAATGATTGGGTGCATAAATCAAAATGGGTAGTTGGTGGTTTATGGGTTTTCTCAATGAAATTTGGCTTAACACTATTGGCTCAAGGGTTTGAATAATTTCCCTCCCTATTCCTTGTGAAATCATGCCCCCATCTCTTTGTTGCATTGCATAGCTAGTTGTGGGTGTTTCATTCAAATTTGTATTTACATGATGTCTGAATTTGCATTGTGCATGTCTAGCACAAGAACCATATGCATCTGTTTTAATTGCCGATACATAAAATGCTAAATCGATGATGGGGCCTTGGCCTTGAGCTCCTCGCCATGATTAAATAACGATATTTACATCATTTACAATTTTAATGCAATAGGGTCAAAATCGGGATATTACATAACAACGGTCCTAGTATAGTTTTTTTAGCTTGATTTTTTTTCCCACAAGCCTTTTCTTTTCCTAGCTCCCCTTCTGCATGCTCTGTTGCTTTAGGGTTTTTTAGTTCTTACACAGACAGTTACCAATTACCTGATGATGTGTGATGTCCTCTTCTCCTAGGTCTTTGAGATGGTTGAGTTAGATGGTCTTTTCAAGGGACTGAACACCCCTTAATTGAGCCACTAACGCTTGACCTTAGGAGTAGTCTAGAGGACCACATGATAAAATCATCCACGTGGACTTTTCCTTTTATAGTGATGATGGACTTTCAGGTTATATGGAGCATGTTACATTTGAGAGAGATATGATTGGTTGTACCCCACCTTGGTTGATTGACTTTTGGTCCTTTCATTTTGTTGATAATATTTTTGTGGTACCTTGCCTTTTACCTTTTGGGTCTTTTACTCATCTTGATTTATCTTTTGATTTGTACCACCTTTTATGATTTTGGTCTTATGGGTACTATGGTAGTTTGTCCACATTTGAGGTACACCCCCTTAATCCAAATGGTTATGAGTCTTTATACCCACTTCGTACCACCCTCCAGACCTTAGTTAGGAAGATTGCTTTCTATCATATCGTTTAGAGGTCCTATTTGAGTTACAAGAGGTAGTTACAAGGAGATATTGCATATAAGAGGTAGTTACAAGGATCTATTGCATATATTTGACATTATTTGACCTTCCATCTCTTTGGCATGTCAAATAACAGGTAGTTACAAGGAGTTATTGCAATATATATATGACCTTATTTGTACCTTCCCCACAATGGTTGATTTACTTTTGGTCCTTACACCCTGTTGTTTATTGGTCTTGTGGTACCTTGTCCTTTCATTTTGGTCCTTTCATTTTTTTGTGGTACCTTGCCTCTTACCTTTTGGGTCTTTTACTCATCTTGAGTTATCTTTTGATTTGTTGGCCCTTTTATGTTTTTGGTCTTATGGGTATAACTATGGTAGTTTATCCACATTTGAGGTAGTACACCCCCTTAGTCCTAAGGGTTATGAGTCTTTATACCCACTCTTTTCGTTTGACTTGTACCTTACTGGTTGGTCTTTGTACCCTTTGGTTGGTCCTTGTACCTTACTAGAGGCCGCAAGTCTCTTTGGCCTCAGTCTGTTAGCTGTCAGCTCATTTTTATTGTGATTGTACTGAGCCTTTTGATTGTCATTGAATTTATTTGATTGACCATACCATAGCCCATTCATCTCTCTCTCTCTCTGGTTTGTACTGACCCTATAATAGGTTCACTTGGTTCCTAGAGTTGGCTGGCCTCTAAGAGGCACATTCATTTCTAAAAGTAACTCTTCTAAGTATATTACAGGAAACGTCTACACCCAGGTAATCAAATATGTGTTGGTAAGACTTAAGTAATCAGATTGTTGGTAATCAAATATGTGGTAAATCATTTGTATTAAGTAGTTAAGCCTTGTCCTGTCAAACAAAATTGTTGGTAATCAAATATGTGTTGGTAAATATTTTTAAGAGTGGTGGAACTCCTCGATTGAACTTGTGAGGAAAATTATTTTGGAGAATAAGTGTCCTGACTATGGGACAACAACAAATATCTATTCAACAACATATGAGATATTCTGGGCACTAGGTGGTAAAATAATTATACACCTTCAATTACCAAGTACTATAGTGATGAGTGACTTAATGAAAACCATGCAAATTCCATCATTTAATAGGATATATTAGGACAAAGCCATCCTTGAGAGGTGGAGAATGAATTTGTAGAGTTTTCCACTAAACTTGAGAGATTTAGATGTTACAATATGATAGAGACATGGGACTAAGAAGGTATATGATTAATGGGAAACACATGGGGTAGTGTACACTCTTTTACAATAAGTCATCACAAGGTTCCTTTCTTAGGTTATATCATCCTTTTGTTAAAAGAGGAATTGGTGCACATATGAGAACGTGAACACTTTGAAAAACAACCATCTCGAATATAAGGAAAGTTTGCAAGATGGCAAGCATTGTTTTCCTATTATAACTATACTGTTGAGCACATTTATGGGAAAGCAAATAGCATTCTTGACTTTTTAACAAGAGAATATTTGACACAGAAGTATGTTGTTAATGTTGAACAAGCGAGTTTGAAGTAAGCGAGCCTGAAACAAACGAGCCTGGAGCAAGTGAGCCTGAATCAAGCAAGCGTAGAAGGTCAAAGCGGAATCCAGTGGGCTCATCACCCACAAGTAAACATGGAAATCTCTGCTTGGATCGAAGGAAAACATCAGATCTATATTATTAATGATAATATGAGTTGGCTTGATTATATGAAAACATGGAAACCTAGGTGGGAGTTGAGACATGCTGAAGTATTAGATGTTAACTTACAGGGATCTGATGCTTTTATTAGACTAGTTCCAAAACTCAAGAGAATGCCTATGGGATCCAATATTGTACCAGATATGATTTACAACAACTCCCTGAGAAAAGTAACTAATGCAAGAAATTGGTTAACACATCTCTACCATGATCTTAACTTAATCAAGACAGAGTTCTCCACACATCACCCCGAGCTATAGCTAGACCATCAATACTACTGTATTAACCGGATATGTTCTTCGAAAGCATGGCCACATAAATATGCTAGTCTCCAGTTTCCAAGTACTACCCACACTTATGAAAAATATAAAAAATTATGGTGGGAATGCTTGAGAAAAGAAAATATAGATAGAACATATTATACCATGCTCAAGTTTGGACATAAAAGTACACATATCCATGAGGATCCTCCATTCTACAGCCCTGATTGGATGAGAGACTAGTGGCAGTCATTCGGCATCAACCTGACAGCATTAGAACCAGTTGTTATTTATAATCTAAAACAAGACGTTGGAGAATCTCTAGAACAAGTCAAACATATTTTGCAGACAAAGATTACTAAGGATCAAATCCTTGAGTACTACATTCAAAACAAAGAACAATGGCTTCTCAAAACCCGCATAGAAGTCCACATGCATAAGAATAGACGCATGGTCGTGAGGTATGTTTATTCAAAGGCATGGGATACTCAATCCAAATTTCGAGAATTATATGGTCCCCCATTCTCCAATCAATTGTAAATATCTCAAAAGTATTTGGCTATGAGTGGGGCCTATCCATTCAGATTTTCATAATAAGATTCCATTTGGCTAAGAGAGTGGACCTGCCCTCTCTAATTTTTAGGTAGAGAACCATTTGAGGAATTCGAGTTTGGTCTCTCTCTGCTCTGTGTCTGAGTCTGAGAAAAGGTGTATGCTCTGCAACTAGCTTTTTTGGTATTAGATTGCAACAAAAACCTTGTATGTCTGAGAATGGGAGTATGCTCTGTGGCTATCCCTCGTGGTATCAGATCACACCAGAAACCTGAAACTTCCTTAATTATAAATCTTGAGTCTGTGTCTATCCGAGGAAGTACGCCCTGTCTCTTTGCCAAGCGCTAAAAGAAGACATCAGAAAACTCTTTGAGTCTTTGTAACTATGTCATGATAATATAAAGAAAACCCTACTTTTCTTTGTCTCGATATGATTGAAAATTTATGTTATGCAATTAATACCATCTGTCAACATTACGAGTAATTGTCCAAAGCCAGCATTAGTTGGGAGCAGCGCTGAAGAGGTATTCACGTATGTTCACAGAAACATTTATCTTATATATAGGACAAGGGGTGAGTGGTCAAAGGGAAGGACATAGATGGAGGTATTTCCTATCTTAGAGGGAATCCTTTAAGAAGACCATGCTTGATTACAAAACTACCCATGTGTTTCCAATATTCTATGAGTTCATCCTTTTCCTTAAGAATATTTTAGTTTAGATTTTGAATAAGATTATACAAGTTTCACAGCTCATAATCGCATGAATTTCTACTCCTAAGAAAGATAAAGTTATCCTCTTCCTCATCACTTTAATGCCTACATTTTGAGAAAGAGAATGCGGTACAAGTCACCTTATAAAAGGCGCTACACATCACCTTTTAAGAGGATCTATGCCTTGTGGTCATACCTAAACTTTTTCCCATGGTTCAGGTAGAACCAAACAGGTATTTGTCAGATCTATCTTCCTTGAGCGAGGGGAGTTTAGGAAGGCTAGAGGAAAGTGAGACATCCAGTAGGTCTACAAGAGTTTTATTAACTAGATGTCAAAAGACCAGAAGAAAATTCCATAAACGCATGGAATTGTTTTTCGCTCAAGGGGGGTCATGTTCCTATGATGATGAGACAATAGGTGAAGTCGTGTTTCCCTTGAGGTACAGACATTTAGTGAAACAATGGGTACCCAAGGATCTTCCTCAATCGAACACATATTTTTGTGTGAACGAGAGGATATATCGAATTGCACCGTCATCATTACATGGTTTGGGGTTGTTTTGCATGGATGGCATAAAGGTCGGTTACGGCACATGTACATAATTGATGGAGTATGTTGGACCCTGTTACAACTATAAAGATTGGATGCGCCTGGTATAATATACACGAAGTATGCGTAGATATGGATTGTCAGCAAACTATTTACAGTTGAAAGACAAAGATCAAAATAAAGAAGAAACGTTGTACATTGACGGAAGGCCAAAGGCCACAGGGACTATTGCGGGGTTTATAAATAGTACACAACTAGGGTCTACAATTAAGCAACCATACTGCGAATTTGAGGGGCATGAAGGAAACGGTGGTTTTGTATGTGCCATTAAATCAATATATGCAAGGGAAGAGTTGCTTATTAATTAAAATTTGAATCGAGTAGATGCAAACATGGTTACTATGGGAGTGATACATATAACAATTTACCCAACCTTTTATTAATGAATTTAACATCTTAAGGATTTTTTGTTAGTTTATTTCGTTTAAATTTTCCATATTTGCTTCGCAGGCTAGTGATCGGGAAAAATCCATGCCAGCAGATGGTCAAAGGAGTACATCTTCCTCGAGGGAGCAGGTATACATCTTTGTAATAGTAAAAATATAATAAGAAAAAAGATTTTTTATTTGCTTTGTTTTTTCATTAGTATATTGGTTTGGTTTATATAATGTTATCTATATTTGATGCAGAACATTGATCAGGAAAGCTACCCTAATGGTCATCATACGACAGCAGCCTCGGGGAAACAGGTAAACCTGATTGTAATTGTACAATTTAAATATGTCAAAATGTTTTCCCATTTATTAATGTTTCAATGGATATTTTGGTTTCGTTTAGGTAATTTTTTCTATGTTTTTTATGCAGGACGGTTTTGTAAGGGTCACAGTAGATCATACCATACCTGCCTCGACTCAACAGATACATCTTTGTAATAGTAAAAATATAATATGAAGAATAGTTTTTTTTTGCTGTGTTTTTTCATGAATAGTTTTGGATTCTTTTAGGTGATTTGTTCTATGTTTTTTATTTAGGGTTTTGTAAGGGGCACCTCCTTATTGGTAGATCGGGGCAGGTCACCTATGACCATTGATCCGATGAGTGTTTCACGCTCCTCGAGGAAGCATGTATAATTCATTGGAATTGAACCAATATAATATGTAGCATAATGTTTATTTTGTTATGTATTTTTTGTCTGTATACTGGTTTAGTTTTGATAATGTTTTCTACTTCTTTTTTGCAGGGGCCGGATGATCGGGGCAAGTCCCCAGCTGTGGATAAGACGACACCATCATCTAGGCATCAGGTAAACCTAGTTGTAATTTTAGAAATCTATCATGATAGATATGTTTTGTTAATATAATTTTAGGAATCTATCATGATAGAACTCAGTAGTGTTTTATATATTTTTGTTGCAGACTAGTGAATCGTTGTATGAAATAGCATCACAACAATATTCAATAGATCTTGAAGTGGCTAAGATGTTTACCGATGCTGACATAATTGCTAAAGCTACAAACCCAGTTAAGGTGATAGACAACATCTTGAAAAAAATTAGTGAGGAAATCGTTTCTCTACTATTCAAGGTTCCGCAAACAGACCAGATTATAGCCAGGATTGAATTGTTGGATCAGAGATCTGAAGCCTTGCGAGTAAGTTGAGGAATATTGAATCATAAAATAATTCATTTATAACTTTATAATTTTCACTTTTATATGATAGTACTAATCATATAAAATGTGGTTTGTATTGTCAGAATTATCTGAGACCAGACAATAGTGGTCAAGGAGGTGTTGGCCCCAGTGAGACTCGTGTAGATACATCGCATCATGAGCAAATGATTACACGTGCATCGACTCATTCGCCATTGTTTTCGACTGAATAGTCAGCAACACGTTCCGAAACACCATGGACCCCAGCTGTGAGCGCACAGGCCGCTAGTGACCGATGCACACCAGATCGTCCAGAAGAAGGGGTTGACACCGAGCCTCCTAGTAATATTGATATCGTCAAAGCTTCATTTCCAGGAACTTCCCATGTCACTAGCATAGGAATAATTGAGGCAACATTTTTGGTGGACGAATATCTCGTCACAATAAAGATAGAGAAGATCCTAGGTAATTAATATACGTTGATCAAGTTAGTGTTTATAATTTCATTGTAATATACCGATAAAACATTTTTTTCAACTAATTATGATCATGGCATTATCGTTTTGCAGGAAATGATGTTTTTTATAAACCAATGAATGACTTGTCCTTGGATATATTCGAGCCCACCATCCGCTCAAGGTGGGATAGACAACCGAAATATTTAAAAGATGAGCTCACTAATCGATTGGTTGGCCTCTTCGGCGACAAGTCCTTCCATCAAGCCAAGGTCCTGAAAAAGGTTGGACAACATATGAAGATTGTCCGAGACCAATATAGGGTTCACCTGGAAAAAAACCATAGGTATGAGCGCCCTCCAATGATTCCAAAAATGGAGTGGAAATCTCTAGTGGAAGATGGAAAGGAGACGGCTCAGAGAAAACAAGGAAAGGTACCACAGGCACAGGGAGGTATACAATACTTTCCGCAATGTAATTTTAAACCTTATTATTATTGATTTATATATCGAATTTGGAACATCTAACGTATTTCAACACTTGCATAGGTTGTCAGACACATCAAAGGCCACAAAGGAAAGATTGGAAAGAATAGGTCAGCACAAGCTTGGGCCTAGTGGTTATTCGAATTTGGCGGCATGAATTGTAAGTTTTGAAAAACCAATAATGCATACAAATAAGAAAAATTGCAAATTATTTTTCATTTTATTGCACCGCAAAATGTTAATTAATGACGTTATGCAAATATGCAGGCCGACCGATTCAAAGAAGTTCCCACTGAGGAAGACATGAAGCTTGTCTTCCAGCATGGCTTTGGAGCTATTGTTGAACGCCGAAAAAGCTTGTATGGGAAAACACATCTTCTGGTACTAATCCATCTGGTGCATAGGTATATAGAATCTATATAGTTTAATGAAGATTTAGTACTTGTGAAATCTATTCGTTATAAATAATTGACATAAAATATTGAATCTGTTTTGAGCAGGAAAGCAATGATCCCCTTAATGTCGAGGAGGGACAAAAACAAATCGAAAATCATGCTTCGAATCCTAGTAATGAATTTATTCATATGCTACAATTTTATGTATAGCATTGCAGATGGTGAACATTAATTATATTCACCATATTTCAACTGCAGAGCATGTAGAGGGTGACACTGTGCAGGTTGATCCTGGACAAGAACATGAACAACATGATGTGGCCACACCAGGTAAAAAACACCTTTGTAATGTTTTTTTAAATGAAATACTTGTCATTACAATATAAAAATATAACGATGTAACATTTTCACATTGTTGCAGCAAATCCGAACCCCTTGCCGCAAAATCCACATCTGGATCAGCACTCTAGGATGCAGACATCATGACAAGCGCCTGATGAAGAACCGAGAACTGGAGGAGAAAATCCAGAAAATGATCTTCTTAGATATTTTGTAAAGAGAATAAAAACTAAAAAGAAGTGACTGGAAAAACGCCATCTAATTATTTTTTATAATAATTAGTCATCCATGATTTTTGGCCTAATGAATGAATGAATGGTTTAATGGTTTAATGATTCAGTGTAGTAAATTGTTACCTTTATTGAATGTTAGCTTTTATTGAATGAATGTGTTGATTGAATGAATGAATGGTTTATTGAATTTTATCTCTTATTGAATGAATGTGTTGACTAAATGAAACAGTGGTTTAATGAATGTTAGCCTTTATTGAATGAATGGTAGATGAAAGTTCATGATGAAATCTGCATGAATTTGCACGTAATTTTTTTTTCAAGTACATGCATTGGGTATGGGGAATTGAGAGTGATGTGAGGGGGGGAGGGTCCATAAGAGCTTCCACCTTCACGTGGTTGGCCCTGTTCAGTAGAGAATATTAAATTATTCTCGAAACAAAGAGGATCTCAATGAATGGCTATGATGTTGTATTTCTACAACCCACTCGCGTGTCATCTAAATTTTGACAATTTCTTGGAGCTTGTTGTGATGTTTGGTTGCTCCTCATAACCAATTTCGAGTTTCCACAACTTCAAAGGCTGAGTAAATGATGCACTGGAACCAATATCCTTAACCTTCTCTTTAATTTCCTTGGAATCTCCTTGAGAATATTTGAATGAGATATGTTAAACTGAATTTCGATTCTGGAACATGACAGTCATTATACAAGGTCGTCATTTCTCATGCAATGCAATTTTCTCCCCAATCAATAGCCCTCTATGCTTGTTGTTAATTTTTTTTTATTTATGAATAACAATCTTATGCTCTTTTAAATTTGAAAAGGCTCTCCTAGAAGGCAATGATGTCAACCAAACTCAAACCATCTCTCAAGAGAATATGGTGAAAGAGGAAGACCACTTAGAGTCAGACATTCTTCAGTTGGATGGGGGTTTTATGACACTAGATAGAAATGCCTTGTTGAGATATTGTAACTTCAAAGAATATTATATTTGTACTTTATTATTCCGGAGATGATTCATTCCTCCGTGAAGATCTTATTGTATATCCGGAGATGTTTATTCCTCTGTCGGAATGTGGTAACTTGGGTTATTAGACTTCCCTAGTGGGGGTCGGCCCTGTATGTGTTATGTGGGTCAAAGGGTTATTAGACCACCCTAGAGGGGTCGGCTGAGTCAGTTATAATGGGGTATTTAACCTAATGGTTAAATACGAGCCTACATGTACTTGTGTAAAATACATATCAGAGTAGTGTATAAATAGAGGAGGTGTGTTCCTCATTATACACATTCACTCACTTGAGGATAGCGCACTTGTGAAGGAGAGGTCTGCTATTGTGGAGAAGGAGATCATGTCTCAGGGTTTTATCTTTGTATATTGCTGGTCATCTATATTGAGGAAGCTTTGCTGGGTTTTCTACCCCATGAGGGTTTCCCAGGATAAATCTCTGTCTCTTGTGTTTATGCTGTGCTTGTTGTTTCTTCAGTGATCCTGTATATGCTATTATTGTGAAATGGAATGTAATGCTGCTATTTTATGTCTTAGCATATTGAATTTTAACATGGTATCAGAGCTAACCTGAAGGAAGACAAGGTATGGCACTAAAGACACTTGCTTTACTTACGACAATTTGAAGGTTAGGGTTTTACATAGAAAAAACCAGTCATCGTAGCACTTTCGCTATAAATCCATTTTGGAGAAGTTTTCGGATCTGAAATTGTTACAGGACGAAGCTAAAATCTCCAGGTACCTTGTGTCCAAAGGACAACCTCTAATTCGTTGTACTTTGTGATTTATGATCTGTACAATATAGGGTTTCTGCCTCTTTCAGATCTGAGTCAAAATCAGGTGACCTTGGGAAAAAGGTCATAACTTGGGCTAGGAAGCTCCAAATGAAATTTCGTGAAAAGTGACAGGTATTACACAGACTGTACTATCTCAGAAAACTTTTTCAGAGGCCGAAGTTGAATCAGTGACAGGTGGCACTCCGTACAAGTTCGCTCTCCTGTATTATCCCATAAACAGGTCACGTTGCGACACTTGGCATAACTCTCTCGCAGAGAATCCAATTGAGGTCAGACCTGTCAGGATGGAAAGATAACAGGCCGAGCTATCTCAGAAAACGTTTTCAGAGGCCGAAGGTCAAACAGTGACACGTGGAACGCCGTACAAGTTCGCTCTCCTGTATTTTCCCAAAACAGGTCACGTTGCGACATTTGTCATAACTCTCTCTCAGAGAATCCAATTGAGGTCAGACCTGTCAGGATGGAAAGATAACAGGCCGAGCTATCTCAGAAAACGTTTTCAGACCCTGTGGATCAAAAACTTCGGAGTTACACCAGAAACAATCAGGTACATATTTCTATCAAAACAGAATTATTTTTTGGTACCTTCATTCATGGCTTCCGGAATTTAGGGCTTTGAAGAAAGTTGGAATTTTTGTAATCGGAGACCACGGCTGGATGCTACTCATCAAAATAGAAATTTAGAGACCAAGATCAGAATTTTTGGTTGGGAAGAAGGCCGGGCTTGATTAGACCCTAGTTCGGGACTTTGATCAGAAAAGTGGAAAATTAGGGCTTCTGTAAAAATGGGAATTTTTGAAATCTGTGACCACGACTGGAAGCTCCTCAGAAAAATAGAAGCTTAGAGCTTTGGATCAAACATTTTGATTGGGCAGAAGAGTTGGATTCATCAAACCCCAGTTCAGGGTCACGTCCAGTGAATCCAGAAGTTTCAAAGGCAAAATTGAGGAGTGAAACTTTGCAGTTTTCAAATTCTGAATATATCAGTTTGATAAGCTCATCAAGGCGCATATTTCTATCCTTTCGGAAGTTTGAAATTGAAAGTTTGAATTTTTGGGGTTTCTCTGACAAACCCATATCCAGCTCCAGGTCCAGTTCTTGCAAATCAAGTGGATAGGGTTAATCCTAGAAGAAGATGGATTGGTCACCTGCATAAGTGAAGGAGTTCCTGTTTCAAAGGGAGATGAGGCTAAGGCTTTACATAAGGAGATTACAAGCAATCTCGACAGGTATGACTCATCGAGGTATGTTTTGAGATTTGTTCATGATTAAGTTTATGGTATGTTTGTCTTCATGTTATTACGGTTAGTACAATCTTGATTTTAGATTTGTTGTATCACCTTAACAAAATTATGAATGCATGATAGAAGATATTCATTGGTTAGGGTGTTGACACTTATGATTGTACTAATGCATTATGATGTTGTGTGAGGTTGATGTTGTCTGCTAACAAGATACAGGTACATCACAAAAGACAAATCAGGCTCCATGACCATGAAAACATGAAGACAAAGACTCATCCATAATCTTTGTTCTACTTACGAGGTATGTATGACTTTGTTATATTATGCTTAACCTATGAGACATGCAGGTTCTAGCTCATGATCTCTAAATCATTGAAGAGATTGTTTAGGTATGTTGTACATAACTAAATAGGTATACTAATCCAGGTATGTTTCCCATGAATCTTACCTTGTGTTAGGATCCCTTATATAAGTATACTTGGTATGATTGGCTATGCTTATTCATAAAATTAATAATCAAGGGATTATGCATATTATGTCTTTTATCTTGATTGATGATATGCATGAGTAAAAGAATACTTCCCTGAAATCTTGAATACTAATTAATCACGACTATACATTTTCAAGAATTTAGAACTATAATGTTTTGATAAACATTTAGAACATACTAATGGGTGTATGTTTGTGTATGAGATCATGAGGATGACACTTGAACATGCACAGTGGTACAGAATGAATAGAAGTTCAAAAGACATACAGAAGATCAAGCGGGAGGAAACCACACAAACATAAAAGATAAGTATTTGAGTTGTTATTTGAAATAGTAAATGATATTTCTTGTATGCATATTTGTATTCCTAGAACATATCATGCTGAGTGCAAACATTCATAGAGCATTGAACATTATACTACTAATATGCATATGATTGGTAAGTTGGAAAAACATTCCATTGTTGCTTGTCTAGAATGAAACCTCTTTGCTGACATGCTGAGAGCTGTGCACACTCTCGATAGTATGTTCTGGTAGAGATGGAAGGCATCTAGATAGCCACTGTATGCATACAGGATATGGGAAAGTGTTGTGCCAAAGTATTGGTCAAGATAGTTGCATAACTATATAAATGATATCTGTATGCATAATAGGTTATCATGATTTCATGATTATGAAGGATTACTAATCATGTACTTAATTTTGTTTTGTAGGAAAGATCATGAAGAATAATGAACACCGAACAAGTGATGGATGTTCAACAAGAAGATTTACAAATCAAACAAAATATAGAAGGCTTGTGGCTAGAAGATTCTCTTAGAAAGAGGAAGAGAATCATGATGAGATGTTTGCTCCAAGTGGCTAGATAAGACCATTCTCTTAATGGTGCAATTAAAGAAGAAGTGTGAATCAGGTTCTGTATGGGTTCCCAGGATCGATAGTATATTGATGAGAATACATGTGGGGATTGTATCATCCTTGAACACTTGTTCTAAAGTGAGCCGTAGACAGGTGTCTCCGAGAAAGAAAAGGGATTGGATCATCCCTGGACTTTCAGTCCTAAAGAGAGCCGTAGACGTGAGGTCTCCGAGAATGAAGTCCTTAGTGGACAGATAGGGATTGTATCATCCCTGGACCTTGGTCCCTGAATTGAGCCGTGGACGTGAGGTCTCCGAGAATGAAGTCCTTAGTGGACAGTTGAGGGGATTGGATCATCCTTGGACTTTCAGTCCTAAAGAGAGCCGTAGACGTGAGGTCTCCGAGAATGAAGTCCTTAGTGGACAGTTGAGGGGATTGGATCATCCCTGGACTTTCAGTCCTAAAGAGAGCCGTAGACGTAAGGTCTCCGAGAAGTGGGGATTGTATCATCCCCGGACCTTGGTCCCTGAATTGATCCGTAGACGTATGGTCTTCGAGAATAAAGTGATGGGGATTGCATCATCCCGGAACCACTAGTTCAAAATGTACGTGAGGACTGCATCGTCCATGAACTGGGTTCAAAATGTACGTGAGGACTGCATCGTCCATGAACTGGGTTCAAAATGTACGTGAGGACTGCATCGTCCATGAACTGGGTTCAAAATGTACGTGAGGACTGCATCGTCCATGAACTGGGTTCAAAATGTACGTGAGGACTGCATCGTCCATGAACTGGGTTCAAAATGTACGTGAGGACTGCATCGTCCATGAACTGGGTTCAAAATGTACGTGAGGACTGCATCGTCCATGAACTGGGTTCAAAATGTACGTGAGGACTGCATCGTCCATGAACTGGGTTCAAAATGTACGTGATGGGATTGCATCGTCCCTAGACATGAGACTTGTCTTAAAGTGATAAGGACTAATCATCCTGTAAGTAGATTGGGATTGCATCGTCCCTAGACATGGTGAAGTGTCTTAAAGTGATAAGGACTAATCATCCTGTAAGTAGATTGGGATTGCATCGTCCCTATACATGGTGAGGTGTCTTAAAGTGATAAGGACTAATCATCCTGTAAGTAGATTGGGATTGCATCGTCCCTAGACATGGTGAGGTGTCTTAAAGTGATAAGGACTAATCATCCTGTAAGTAGATTGGGATTGCATCATCCCTAGACATGGTGAGGTGTCTTAAAGTGATAAGGACTAATCATCCTGTAAGTAGATTGGGATTGCATCGTCCCTAGACATGGTGAGGTGTCTTAAAGTGATAAGGACTAATCATCCTGTAAGTAGATTGGGATTGCATCGTCCCTAGACATGGTGAGGTGTCTTAAAGAGATAAGGACTAATCATCCTGTAAGTAGATTGGGATTGCATCGTCCCTAGACATGGTAAGGTGTCTTAAAGTGATAAGGACTAATCATCCTGTAAGTTGATTCGGGATTGCATCATCCTTAGACATGGTGAGGTGTCTTAAAAGGATAAGGATTGATCATCCTGTAAGTTGATCTGGATTGCATCATCCATAGACATGAGAGATGTCTTAAATTGAGAGGGATTGATCATCCCATAAGTGGATCAGGATTGTATCATCCTTGGACCTATGTCCTAAAGTGAGAGGGATTGACCATCCCGTAATTGGATCATGTGTGTTGCAGGGTATGCTGCTGTTATGTATACTTTTATCAGTGTGGATACTTGTATTGATAGATGTATTAGTGAGAATACATGCTTTTGATGATAGATGTATTAGTGAGAATACATGCTTTTGATGATATATGTATTAGTAGGAATACATGTTTTGATGATAGATGTATTGGTGAGAATACATACTTTTGATGATACATGTATTGATTAATGTACTTGTATGGTTGAGGATACTTATGTTGTAGATCGAGATGATCCAGATGCTGTAGATCGAGATGATCCAGATGCTGTAGATCGAGATGATCCAGATGGTGTAGATCGAGATGATCCAGATGCTGTAGATCGTGATGATCCAGATGCTGTAGATCGAGATGATCCAGATGCTGTAGATCGAGATGATCCAGATGCTGTAGATCGAGATGATCCAGATGTTGTAGATCGAGATGATCCAGATGCTGTAGATCGAGATGATCCAGATGCTGTAGATCGAGATGATCCAGATGCTGTAGATCGTGATGATCCAGATGCTGTAGATCGAGATGATCCAGATGGTGTAGATCGAGATGATCGAGATGCTGTAGATCGAGATGATCCAGATGCTGTAGATCGAGATGATCCAGATGCTGTAGATGAGATGATCCAGATGCTGTAGATCGAGATGATCCAGATGTTATAGATCGAGATGATCCAGATGCTGTAGATCGAGATGATCCAGATGTTGTAGACCGTGATGATCCAGATGCTGTAGATTGAGATGATCCAGATGCTGTAGATCAAGATGATATGACAATGCTGATGATCGTGAGATAACAATGCGGATGATCGTAAGATGACGATTCTAATGATCGTGTGATGACGATGCTAATGATCGTGTGATGACGATGCTGATGATCGTGAGATGACGATGTTGATGATCGTATGATGACGATGCTGATGATCGTGAGATGACGATGTTGATGATCGTGTGATGACGATGTTGATGATCGTGAGATGACGATGTTGATGATCGTGTGATGACGATGTTGATGATAGTGAGATGACGATGTTGTTGATCATGTGATGACGATGCTGATGATCGTGTGATGGCGATGCTGACAATCGTGAGGATTCAAATATTGATGTTGCTGTAGCTGTTTGAGTGCTGCAGAAGATAAAGACTCAGTACTGAAGATGTTGATGTTCCAGTATTGAAGATATTCCAATAACTGGTTGAGTTACTGATGATGTTGAGAAAGCTTCCAATGATTTATAGATGTATCATGTATGATGTTTATGACTCCTTGCTCGTGCAGATGCTGTTATAATATCCTTCTCGTTAAGGGGGAGTGTTGAGATATTGTAACTTCAAAGAATATTATATTTGTACTTTATTATTCCGGAGATGATTCATTCCTCCGTGAAGATCTTATTGTATATCCGGAGATGTTTATTCCTCTGTCGGAATGTGGTAACTTGGGTTATTAGACTTCCCTAGTGGGGGTCGGCCCTGTATGTGTTATGTGGGTCAAAGGGTTATTAGACCACCCTAGAGGGGTCGGCCCAGTCAGTTATAATGGGGTATTTAACCTAATGGTTAAATACGAGCCTACATGTACTTGTGTAAAATACATATCAGAGTAGTGTATAAATAGAGGAGGTGTGTTCCTCATTATACACATTCACTCACTTGAGGATAGCGCACTTGTGAAGGAGAGGTCTGCTATTGTGGAGAAGGAGATCATGTCTCAGGGTTTTATCTTTGTATATTGCTGGTCATCTATATTGAGGAAGCTTTGCTGGGTTTTCTACCCCATGAGGGTTTCCCAGGATAAATCTCTGTCTCTTGTGTTTATGCTGTGCTTGTTGTTTCTTCAGTGATCCTGTATATGCTATTATTGTGAAATGGAATGTAATGCTGCTATTTTATGTCTTAGCATATTGAATTTTAACATGCCTTTGGTCATGCTTTCAGGTTTTGAAATCCTACCTGTCCTTGCTAATTTACTTAGACTAGGTTTTACAGATCAGAGCATTTCACCAGCTAGAATGTTGCACAACTACTGAAGTAAAAAATATAATGGTTTAACTTTAACAGAGATTATGAAAAGGAAAGTTCTAGACGGGCTGGTGTGGAAGAGTTTTACAGAATTAATCACATCAACCAGACTTATGAATTCGTAAGCTCTTTGTTTCCCTTATATTAAGTATTCTTACATCATGTAAAAGAAGAATATGCTTATAATGCATAACAAATCAAGTTGCACTGCACTCTACTTGTTGAAACGATGGCCTTTGCAGCATGAAAACATTCTCAAAGTTTCTTTATTTTGGATTCAATGGCAGGTTGGATATTGCGCGAAGAGCAGAGTCGATTATGATGGTCATGTATGGTTGTCAACTTGGGTGCTTATCTAGTTTGGTTATCCACTTTGTTGTTTTCTTTTGTGTGTGGTTGCAAGTATTAAAGAAGCGTGAACATTATGGTAAGCTTGACAAAGTTGTTATGATCATCTGGGAATGCTTCTTCCAAGACTGGACTGGATTTGTTGCTAACCGTTTGTCTAATACAGTACTAAAGAGCCTAAATACATGAAATTTTTGTAAGTGACACTTACCCTATGGGATGCGCTTTCGATGAATCCATAGTTCACCACCAGGTAAAGTGACCCTTTTCAAACTTGGAATTTTAACTGAATTTTGATTCTGGCATTTTATATTGTTGGTAATATTGCCTTGTGTTTCACTCATTTGGTTAAAGTGCCATTATATTGGTTAATGACGAATTTGGCCCAAAAGTAGAGCATTAGAAATAGAACCATTATTTTATTTTCATTGGATGATAGTGATAAGAGTAATTTGCACAAAATCCTTTTAAGCCATTCAGAAGACAAAGATATATGCACAAGACTAAGAAAACATATCAAATATTTTTTCCATAAAGTACCATTGTTGGGTAAATGAGTAGGATATAAATCCCTTGTTTATTTTTCATAAGCTATCATATATAGCATATCAATAATTGATTGTGAAGCAACTAATAAAACTTTGAAGAGAAAGCTTACCCAAAAGATAGTAAAGATGGAGAAGAACCTTGAGAGCTCAGCAAGATTATTGCACATCATGTTGGGTATGCTTATTAGAAAATTATGGAACTTTTTATTTTTTTTTAATACAAACTCTCTGTCGAATATCCGACCCTAACATACACATAATCCGATGCCTTTTCCATACAAACGACGGCTAAAGTCGTCAGATATTTGACTTTTTTCTATGCAAGATCCATAGGATATCTAACTTCCACATACAAACAATTCGACGCCTTTTCCATACCATCGACGGCTAAAGGCGTCAGATATTTGACTTTTTTCTATGCAAGATCCCTCGGATATCCGACTTCTACTTACAAACAATCCAACGCCTTTTCCATACCATCGACGGCTAAAGGCGTCGAATTGTGGTATTTTTTCTATGCCATGGTCGTCGGATATCCGACATCTAATTACAATCAATCCGACGCCTTTTCCATACCACCGACGGCTAAAGGCATATGATATTGGACGCCTTTGGCATTTTTCTATGCCAAGGTCGTCGGAGTGGTTGTCAGATATTTGACACCTTTTCAATACCACCTATGGCTAAAGGCATCGGATATTGGAATCGAGGGGGTCGGATATCCGAAGACTATGGTATGAAGTGGTCGTCGGATATTCAACCGAAGTAGGTCGGATATACGACGAGTATGGTGAAAGAGGGGTTGTCGTATATCCGACTGGAGGTTGTCGGATATCCGACGGGGAGTTTAAATGTCAGATTATAGACAAAATGCCACTAACGTTAAAAAAAGATGCGGCTTGTCGTATGGTCGATAGCAAGATGTCGAAAATCGGACATCTTTTCCGTCGGATTTTGGGCTCAAAAATGCTAGTGAGTGCAAGGGAAATCTCCAATGATGACAATGATCCCCAAGGTATCTCTAGTACATTCCATTGAATGTGAATAGATGTCTTGACGTCAAAAATTTGTGGAATCATTCGATCAGAGGCCAATGATGAAAAACTACTGTTGAATATGAGGAAACCTACCATTGAGGCATCCAGGCACCAAGGCACTAAGCTTGGTTTCTAAATATAATTCTTGGATAGAGAGTTGACTTCGACAGGAACAGACTTGTCGAAGGTGGACCATAATGAATTCCACATCATTAACATGAAACCAATAAAAGAAAGAGTGATGGAGCAATGGATCAACAGAGGACATACTGACACAAGACTGGAGGGTTGAAAAATTTGTAAAAGGCTTGACTCAAGGTACTGAAGACCCTTTGAACATATAACGGCATGAAACAGGACTTGGAAGCTGGGATTGATTATCAGAAACAACCACAAGTCGAGTGGACTCAAAGCAAAGAAGACGACTCATAACTGTAGTTATAACTCAATGGAGAGACTAAATACCCAAAGGAGATAAGGTGTAAATGTATGCCATGTTCAAAGGTGATGACTCATAAGCTTCCAAAAGTTAAACTCGGCCTATTCCCCCATTTTCCCCCATCACAACTTAGGAGTACCTCTTTTTTGTTTAACAAGCTTGAAGAGGATAAAATATGCTCGGTGTATCTCACATTTAAGTGAGTCCATCCTTGTACGTTTTACGAACCCAAGGAAGCAGAGGTTCGACTCCATAAGGATCCTTCAATGTTTAATTTTACAAGTCCAAAGAATGGAAAATCGACAGTTTTTCATGTTTAGAGAGTCTTTAATAACTTAAATAAGACTCCAAGGTTTGACTTTTTCGTAATAATTAGTCTCTGGACCCGAAAAAAGTGTAAAATAATGCCCATAAGAACTCTCCTAGTCATGATTAACTAGGGTATACCTTTATCGTAAATAGTCTAAATGGTCCGAAAAAATGGATAACCTGCCACCGGATAGACGTCCTTTCAAATACTTTTACAAGTGTGAAAGAGACAAGCTCACTTAGCAATCTTTTCTGAGTGAGGGAATCCAAAAAGAGCTTAAAGATAACTCCTATGGTCTCGTTTTCGTAAATTAATCATCTTAGTCCGAAAAGGGAAAAAAATAATACTAAGACAATACTTTATTCATCATTTTATGAGCATGAATAAAGTAAACTAATCTCGACACCATTTTTCCTAGATTTGACAAGCATGATTCAGGTGTGAAAAGCACTTGGAATCTTTTTCATGTTTTGATCCAGAGCACGAAAAAGAGAAAGTAAGCTCGAAAGAAGGTCAAATATATGAAACCACCAATGTGAACAGCGTTCATGAACCTATCAAAAGTAATCAAAAAACCCTAGAAATGGACATTAGACCATTAATAATGTGAAGAATTGACTCAAAAAGGGTTTTTTAAATGTAAAAATAGGTGAAAATAACCATGTGATATGTATAAAAGTGGTAAAAGAGAGAAATTACCCATTGTGACTTAGTTATTCTTACCCAAAGGAGATTTTTACCTTGTGGAGATAAAATCTTCAGTTGAGGAGATCAGGAGATACGGGGCACTGTTTCGACTATCGTTTGGACCAGGTGGATCCTCTTAACTTGCTCTTTCTTTCTATCCATTTTTTTTTGCATTCATGTTAATTTCTATGGGTTTGGCAAGGCCCTAGGGTACAAATTTTACGCCCATCAATTTTCGTGGCCTCTCTATGTCGAGAGGCATGAAAATTCCTAAATCATCGCGGCTGGGCTAGTAGCTAGGGCATGAAAACTATCCATTTTCGCGTCCCTGGTAATAGCCAGGCCGTGAAAATCCATGAAAATCATGAAAAAAGGTGTCCAAGTGAGGTGGCAATTGACCAAGTGAGGTGGAATTCAACCAAGGCAAGGTGGATTTGTCTCCAAAGACTTCAGATGAGACCAAGGAGGGGACCAGCAATGTTCAACACTCATTAGGAGGTAGTGTCGTAAAGTGTCGCATAATGATATGACAGGAGGGTACGAAACGAAGGTTCAAAGTGGGACTTTGAGGTATAACAGTATGCAAAGCTGAGCAAGTGTGATTTCTATCAGCAGAAGGTAAATTATTTGGGTCATGTCATCTCAGAAGAAGGAATTGCAGTGGATCCAGAAAATATTGAAGCCATAATGGACTGGCCTACTCCAAAGAGTGTTGCAGGTGTAAGATATTTTATGGGTCTTGCAGGCTATTACAATGGTTCATTGAAGGGTTATCCAAAATAGCTCATCCAATTACATCATTGCAAAGGAAGAATATCAAGTTTGTATGGTCTAAAAAATGTGAGAAAATATTTCAGTAGCTAAAGAAATTGCTTACTAGTGCTCCTATTTTGAATATTGCAGATCCAAAGAAAGATTTTGTAGTGTACAATGATGCTTGCATTGAAGGGCTCGGTGGAGTGCTCATGAAAGAAGGATTTGTAATTTTATATGAGTCAAGGAAGTTAAAGGAACATGAGAAGAACTATGCCACACATAATTTAGAGCTATCAGCCATAGTTCATGCTCTCAAGAGATGGAGACATTATTTGATGGGGAGAAGATTTGAGCTAAGAACATACCACATGAGCTTGAAATATTTGTTTGACCAGCCAACTCTGAATGCAAGGAAAACTAGATGGATGGAATTTCTTTGTAAATTTGATTTTGAAATTAATCATGTCAAAGGTAAGGAGAATAAGGTTGCAGATGCTCTTAGAAAAAAAATTCATGTTGCAGTAGTAAGTATATGTAAATCAGATTTGAAGGAAAGAGTTCTCGAAGCTCAAACCAGTGATGAAGCTTACCTTCAAATCAAAGAAAAATTGCAACAAGGAAATGTGGATGAAAAGTGTGCAGGATATCATCTTCATGAAGATGAGGTTCTCATTTATTAGGGTACCAGACTGTATATTCCAAATAGTACAGATTTGAAGAGGCTAGTGATGGATGAGATACATCAAACGCCATACTTTGTACATACAGGATATCAGAAGACTATAACAGCAGCAGGAAAGCAGTACTTTTGGCATGGGATGAAGAAGGCATAGAAGAGTACATTGCTAGGTTTCGAAAGTGCCAACAAGTCAAGGAAAAACATCAACATCCATCAGGATTGTTCCATCCTTTTCCCATTCCAGAATGGAAGTGGGAAGTAATTTCAATGGATTTTATAATAGGTCTTCCAATGATAGTGAGGAAGCATGATTCAATCATGGTAGTGGTGGAAAAGCTATCAAAGGTAGCTCACTTAATTCCATTCAAGTCCAATCATAAGACCAATGACATAGAAAATATCTTCATGAAGGAGATATTCAGATTGCATGGATTGCCCAAGGCAATAATTTCATATCGTGATACAGAGTTCACATCCAATTTTTGGAAGGGATTATTCCAGGAATTGGACACTCAGCTGAAGTTTAGTACAGCATATCACCCTCAAATAGATGGTCAGACTCATAGGATGAATCAGATTCTTGAATACATGTTGAGGATGTATGTGATGGATAAACCATTCAAGTGGCGAGACTACCTACACTTGGTAGAATTTGCATATAAAAATGGATATCAAGCACCTTTGGGAATGAGTCCTTTTGATGTATTGTATGCAAAAGGATGCAAGAATCCAGTGAATTGGGATAGTCCAGTGAAAAGGGTAGTGCTTGGACCATAGATGATCAAGGAAATGGAGCAAGAGATTGTTAAGATCAGGAAGAATTTGAAGGCAGCATAGGACAGGTAGAGGAGTTATTCCAATTTGAAAAGAGTGCATAAGGAGTTTCAGATTGGAGACCATGTTTACTTAAGAGTGAAGGCAAGGAAAAGTTCCCTGAAGTTGGGAAGTTGTGCCAAGTTGGCACAAAGATATTGTGGTCCATTTGAAGTCCTTGATAGGATAGGGCCAGCTACATATAGGGTTGCATTTCCTGCTACCATGTGAGCTCATAATTTTTTCCATGTCTCTTTGCTTAAGAAATATGTACATGATCCTAATCACATAATTGATTGGCATGTGATACAAGTGGAACCCAACGAAGAGTTCCAAGTGGAGCCTATGCGCATCGTCGACAAGAAGGTCACTTTTCTCCGAAACAAAGCCATCAGACAGGTGAAGCTGCAATGGAAGCACCTTAGTCCCGAAGAGGCTACATGGGAGCTGGAGGATGCCATGAGAGAGGCATTCCCATTTTTGTTCAGTTTTGAGAACACCGAAGACGGTGTTATTCTAATGGGGGGGATTGCAACATCCCCATTTTGACCCTTAGGGTTTATTGTCTTCAATGTAAATATTGTATACCGGAAATGTGTGTTTTCCCTAGTGTGGAGCTCAAGGTCAAGGCCCCACTAGAGGATGCTCAGGTTTTATTTAAAAGGAAAGTATTTGACATCCTGATTATCCATGTGCTATTCAACCATGAGGTATTGTAAATGATGTAAATATGAAATATTGCAATAAAATACCAAGAAAATTGGCTATGCAGGAAACCAATAAGAGGGGGCCATGTGTATACACTAGTGAGAGGTGAAGGGGTTATGGGATTGGAACCCATGATGCCACATGTCAATTTGTGAACCCATTTGACTCCCTTGCTGACATTTAATTATGTTGTAAGTGGGTGGTTGAGAAAACATGTTCATGAGGTCGATGGAGTATGGAGCATCCCTGAAAATCCGTATGGTAGGGTATGGCTATGTTTTTGCTTGTCCCTTAAGACACTCTACCTCCTGGTAATTGTCTCACCCTAATCCCTATCCCATTATTGACCAACAACAGGGAGTTATCATGCATTACGGAGGAGAGCAGCAAAGGAGAGAGGAGAAGAAATAATGATTATGTGTAAGCATGAATTTGCAGAGCCGAAAGCACATAGAAACCCTGCGTAGGAAGTAAACCGATTGGGATATCCATGGATCAGACCCTGGGGATGAATTACAAAGTGTGAGAAGCTTAGAAAACCCGTGAGAACACCTGGATATGGTAGCAGAAGACTGAGTCGCAGGACAGATATTTGGCCGCAACCCTGAGAAGATTCCAGCTAGAATAACAAAGAAGAGGATTAGACAGAGCTTGGATTTTCTTGATAAACCCAGTGAAGGCTAAAGTATCATGAAAGAAACAGTTTATACCTTTCTATGCCCACCCTAAAGAGCACTGGAGGGAAGGGGCCCCGAGGGACTGTGCAGCAGAGAAGGGGGCCTTCCTTGTGTTGGGTGAGGTAGTTATTGTGGGTGCCATTATTGCTGAGTAGTTTGAGATGCCTGTAGCTCTATAATTGATCTCACTGGCTTAACATCATCCTCCATGTTCCCTTACATGCTTGATAAACCCAACTGTATGTTGTCTTAGCATTAGGGTGGAGCTTTGACTGTGAGAGAGCCTATTTAGCCCTCCTTATTGGATACACATCCCAGCTCATGGGTGTTCTCTCAGCTAAAAGAGTATAGGATGGATAGAGACCTATGGTTGGGTGGAATGTTTCTCTCACTTATCCAGTTGCTTGGACAGTTCCATTTAAAGATAAGTGATTGTTGTGGTATTAAATGATGGTAGTTTTGCTATGTTATATCTACTTGTTATGTCCAAGTTATTTGAATGAATGATTGCATGAAATTGACCAGTATGAAGGCCATGTATAGACCTGAGTATGAGGCTGAGTTCATGTTTGAACACTTCACCATTTTCTTGATCTTAATATGTTTCTACCTTGCAGGTTGTAGATGCATTGATTATTTTTTAGTTTCATTGTGCATGTTTTTTATGCATTGCATACAATGTTAGATGGATTGCATGTCATCACCTGGACTTGGGGAAGGAATTAGATATCACTGTTGTGTTTCATGACCCCTCTGTGGGTCAGGTGAAAGGGTAATTCATGGCATAAGACAGGTAGAACTCCTTGCAGAAGGGTAATGGAGCATTGAGGTAGTTTAGGAAAGACTTTAGTTGGAAATATGGCCAAGTCGGAGTACTCATATGTGGTAGGGGATCACACTAGTGAATATATATCTCCAAGATATTTCCAACGGTACCGGACTTGTCCAATTTGGTCTAAGGATGAAGAATTTATCGGTCTGAGAAGTTGCAGGTGCAGGGGTATGTGGTCCCGACTTTCCGAATCCGCAATGCAGATTGTAGATTGCAAAGGTCGGGAACCGACCTTTGGATTTGCGTGGTTAGGCTTCCAACTTTCTGAATTCGCAATGTGGATTGTGGATTGCGTAATCCAAAAGGGATTTTTCCACGGGGTTGGTGCGTTGGATTTACGACCTTCCGCATCCGAAAAGAAGATTGCGGATTGCGGAAGTCGGAAGGGAGATTTCCACGAGGTTGGTGCATTGTATTTCTGACTTTCCGCATCCACAAAGCAGATTGTGGAAGTCGGAAGGTGGTTTTTTTCCCAGTTTATGAATTGAGGTTTTCGATTTCCTACTTCCGCAATGCGGATTGATGATTGCGGAAGTTGGATGAGTAAATTTTTCGGGACGGCGATCTGAGGTTCCGACTTCCGATTTCTACATGCGGATTGTAGATGTCAAATGAGTAATTTTTGAGGTTGTGAAGTTGACATTCGACTTCCGAGTTCCACAATGTGGATTGCGGATTGTGGAAGTCGGGAGCACGATTTCTTCGGAAATGTAAATTTGGAAATACGAATTTCGGGTTCTGCATGCAGATTATGGCAAGGTAGATTGCGGATTGCAGATAGGAGGCCATTGTAGCTATGTGTAAAAACAAAGAGAATTGTTGAGAAAAAAATGTATCAGTTTATCTGCCATCGCCTCTAAAGGGAACCAAGGCGACCGAGGATGTGACAAAATGGTATCAGATCCAAGTTACAACACTGGGGTTGATTGGGCCGAAGGATGAATGCATTTACAGGAAGAAGAATGCTCATGGTGCGGCTTTGATAAACATTAATTTGTATTGTTGTTGTTCGAATGATTAGTTTCCATATTTGTATGGATATTTTATGTTGCATATGCATTCTTATGATGTCTGATAAATGTCTATTTAATGCACAATGTTGGCAGCTAATAATAGTTGAATCGTACAGCAGAGGCAGCATACAGGGAAATCAAGAAAATGGTGACCATAAATGATGCCCAAGATCCTTATGAGAAGGATGAAGATGTTCTGGGATAGAATGTGCAAGAAGCACCTATTGAAACCGAATCCAATGGAAGAAGGGAGAAAATAACTCCCATGAACTTAGTTGAAACCATGGTGAGCTTCAATGAGAGATTGATGAAGGCTCAGGAAGAGCAGCACCAGATCAATGCTTCCATCTTGCATAGCCTCACGGATATGAATCAGAGGATAAATCTTGGGTCTAACCCAAGCAATGTGGGTAGAGAAGGAAGAGATGCAGGTAGTCTCTCTAGAGGTCGTTCTAGGAAGAGGAATCCAAGCCCTAGAAAGAATTATGTGAGAAAAAATCATAGAACACCCTCTCCAATATCTCTTTCCAGCAAGTCATGCGACTCTAGAGATTCTCAGAGAAGTACAAGGCATACTTCCAGCAGGTTTGAAGGAAGAAAAAAATTCAGAGGGATCCCACATGGAGAATTTAGGAATGCAAGGCCTCCCACATTTGATGTAGAAAGAAATACAGGTCAAGAGGAAAAGGCGTGGCTTCTTGGAATGAAGAAGTATTTTAGAATGCATGATTATTCAGAAAATGAAAGGCCAAAGTTTACATTTACAATCTTAATGGAAGAGCCTCAATTTGGTGGGAGCACCTCATACAAGTGAAGAAGCTCAATGAAAATAGGATCAGTTGGGAGCGGTTTAAAAGGTACTTCAAGGAGAAATACCTATCAGATAGGTATTATGATAACAAGAGGAAAGAGTTCAATGAACTCAGGTTGGGACAGAATTCCATGCAAGAACATGTCCACAAGTGTTTGGAACTATTGAGGTATGTGGATTACATCAAGGATGAAAGGGTAAAAATCTAATGTTTCCTTGGTAGTCTACCTCAAAATTTTAGAGATAGGATTGAGTTTGTTAGTCCACCAAGTCTTGATGAAGCCATTAGGATGGCAATGCATTGCTATAAGCAGAGTAAAGGAAAATCATAGGTTCATCCAGCATGGAAAGGAAATCCCAGAGGGAGGTTTGAACAAAGGAAAAGTGGATTCAAGCCACCATTTAGAAATCAACCCAGAAATTTTCCACAGGGACAGCAAGCACAAAGAGGATTCAAGCCAGTAGTAGCAGCAGAAAAGGCATCAAAAGAGCCACTTCAATGTTGGGGATGTTGACGAAACCATGTGATTAGAGAATGTCCACATCGGATGGAGAATCCCTAGAGCTTGCACAACTTAGAATAAGTAACTACAGTGGAGGATATAGCAAGGGAAGCACCTCGAATTTATGCATCATTGAATGATCACCAAGCATACCATCAATCAGCAGTGGTGGAAGTTGAAGGTAATATTGCTAAGCAATCTGTTTCTGTTTTGATTGATCCAGGATCTACTCATAATTATGTGTCTCCTAAGGTGGTTGAAGGTTGTTCTCTTAGCAAAGTGAATCATATTAAGTCTTGGCTAGTTCAATTAGCCACAGGTACCAAGAGGAAGGTGAGTGAGGTATTGATGGAGTTCCCCATGGTGTTGAATGGGATCCTCACAAAAACAAATTTAAATGTCCTACCATTAGGATCTTATGATTCCCTAATAGGTATGGACTGGTTGGAAATACATAGAGCCAAGATAGACCACTATGAGAAAGTACTTGAATGCATTGATGAAGAGGGAATGCCAAGGTTGGTAAGAAAAATTCCCAAGCAAGTTTCAATAAGGCAGATTTCAGCCATGCAGTTGAGAAAGTTTTAAAAGAAGGGTTTCCAATTATATGCAGTCCACATATCAGATTCATCGGAAGACAAGGGATCAAGGATAGAATATTTTCAGCTATTGCAGGAGTTCAAGGATATGTTTCCAGATGAAGTGCTAGGACTGCCACCAAAGAGAGATATTGATTTTTCCATCAATCTTGTTCCAGGGGCAATATCAATTTCCAAATCTCCTTATAGAATGAACACACCAGATTTGGTAGAGTTGAAGATGTAGCTACAAGAATTAATGGTCAAGGAGTATATTAGGCTGAGTGTATGTCCTTGGGGAGAACCAGTGTTATTTGTCAAGAAGAAGGATGGGACCTTAAGGCTGTGTATTTATTAGAGGCAGCTAAATAAATTGACAATCAATAATAAGTATCCATTTCCAAGAATTGATGACGTGTTTGATCAAATGAAGGAAGCTAAAGTGTTTTCAAAAATTGACTTAAGTTCTGGCTATCATCAGGTGAGGATAAAAGAAGAAGACATTGACAAGATAGCTTCCAGGACAAGATATGGCCATTATGAATTCATAGTGGTTCCATTTGGTCTTACCAATGCACCTGCTACGTTCACGTGTATCATGAATAGTGTCTTCGGCAAGTATTTGGATAATTTTGTGATTGTGTTATTCGATGACATTCTTGTTTACTCAAAGAATGAAGAAGAGCATAATAAACATCTAAGAATGGTGTTGCAAGTCCTAAGAGAACACCAACTGTATGCAAAGTTGAGAAAGTGTGATTTCTATAAGCATAAGGTACAGTATTTGGGTCATGTCATCTCAGAAGAAGGAATTGCAGTGGATCCATAAAATATTGAAGCCATAATGGATTGGACTACTCCAAAGAATGTTGCAAATGTTAGATATTTTATGGGTCTTGTAGGCTATTACAGAAGGTTCATTGAAGGGTTCTCCAAAATAAATCATCCAATTACATCATTTTAGAGGAAGAATATTAAGTTTGTATGGTCTGAAAAATGTGAGAAAAGCTTTCAGAAGCTAAAGGAATTGCTTACCAGTGCTCCTGTTTTGAATATTGCAAATCCAAAGAAATATTTTGTAGTGTGCAATTATGCTTGCATTGAAGGGCTCGATGGAGTGCTCATGCAAGAAGGATTCGTAATTTGATATGAGTCAAGGAAGTTAAAGGAACATGAAAATAACTATGCCACACATGATTTAGAGCTAGCAGCCATAGTTCATGCTCTCAAGAGATGGAGATATTATCTGTTGGGTAGAAGATTTGAGATCGAGATAGACCACATGAGCTTGAAATATTTGTTTGACCAGTCAAATATGAGTGCTAGGAAAACTAGATGGATGGAATTTCTTTGTGAATTTGATTTTGAAATTAAGCATGTCAAAGGTAAGGAGAATAAGGTTGCAGATGCTCTTAACAGAAAATTTCATGTTGCAGCAGTAAGTATATGTAAATCAGATTTGAAGGCAAGAGTTCTCGAAGCTCAAACCAGTAATGAAGCTTACATTCAAATCAAAGAAAAATTACAGTAGGGAAATGTGGATGAAAAGTGTGCAAGATAACAGCTTGGTGAAGATGATGTTCTCATTTATCAGGGTACCAGACTGTATATTCCAAATAGTACATATTTGAAGAGGCTAGTGATGGATGAGATACATCAAATGCCATGCTCTGGAAATACAGGATATCAGAAGACTATAGCAGTAGCAAGAAAGAAGTACTTTTGGCATGGGATGAAGAAGGACATAGCAGATTACATTGCTAGGTGTCAAAAGTGCCAACAATTCAAGGCAGAACATCAACATCCAGCAAAATTGTTGCAGCCTTTTCCCATTCCATAATGGAAGTGGGAAGTAATTTCGATGGATTTTATAATAGTTTTGCCAATGATAGTGAGGAAGTATGATTCAATCATGGTAGTGGTGGACAAGCTATCAAAGGTAGCTCACTTCATTCCATTCAAGTCCACTCATAAGACCAATGACATAGCAAATATCTTCATGAAGGAGATATTCAGATTGCATGGATTTCCCAAGGAAATAATTTCATATCGTGATACAGAATTCACATCCATTTTTTGGAAGGGATTATTCTAGGAATTGGGGACTCAGCTGAAGTTTAGTACAACATATCACCCTCAAATAGATGGTTAGATTGAGAGGGTGAATCAGAATCTTAAAGACATGTTGAGGATGTATGTGATGGATAAACCATTCAAGTGGGAAGACTACCTACACTTGGTAGAATCTGCATATAACAATGGATATCAAGCAGCTTTGGGAATGAGTCCTTTTGAGATATTGTATGGCAAAGGATGCAAGACTCTAATGAATTGGGATAATCCAGTGAAAAGGGTAGTGCTGGGACCAGAGATGATCAAGGAAATGGATCAAGAGATTGTTAAGATCAGGAAGAATTTGAAGGAAGGACAGGACACATAGAGGAGTTATGCTAATTTGAAAAGAGTGCATAAGGAGTTTCAGATTGGAGACCATGTTTACTTAAGAGTGAAGGCAAGGAAAATTTCCATGAAGTTGGGGGGTTGTGCCAAGTTGGAACCGAGATATTATGGGCCATTTGAAGTCCTTGATAGGATAAGGCTAGCTGCATATGTGGTTGCATTTCCTACTAACATATGAGCTTATAATGTTTTCCATGTCTCTTTGATTACAAAATATGTACATGATCCTAATCACATAATTGATTGACATGTGATATAGGTGGAACCAAAGGGAGAGCTCCAAGTGGAGTCGATGTGCATCCTCGATAAGAAGGTCACTTTGCTCCGGAACAAAGCCATCGGATAGGTGAAGGTGCAATGGAAGCACCTTAGTCTCGAAGAGGCTACATGGGAGCTTGAGGATGCCATGAGAGAGGCATTCCCATTTTTGTTAAGTTTTGAGAACACCGAGGACGATGTTATTCTAAGGGAGAGGGAATTGTAACATCCTCATTTTGACTCTTAGGATTTATTGGCTTCAATGTAAATATTGTATACAGGCAATGTGTGTTTTCCCTAGTGTGGAGCTCAAGACCAAGACCCTGTTGGAGGATGCTCAGGTTTTATTTAAAAGACAAGTATTTGACATTCTGATTATCCATGTGTTATTAAGCCATGAGGTATTGTAAATGATGTAAATATGAAATATTGCAATAAACTTACCAAGAGAAATGGCTATGGAGGAAACCAATAAGAGGGGGCCATGTGTATCCACTAGGGAGAGGTGAGGGGGTTGTGGGATCGAAACCCATGCTGCCACATGTCAATTTGTGAACCCATTTTACTCCCTTGCTAACATTTAATTATGTTGTAAGAAGGTGGTTTAGAAAACATGTTCATGAGGTCGATGGAGTATGGGGCAGCCCTAAAAATCCAAATGGCAGGGTATGGCTCTGTTTTTTCTTGTCCCTTAAGCCACTCTACCTCCTAGGAATTCGATCACCCTAATCCCTATCCCATTGTTGACCAACATTGGGGAGTTATCACGCATTACAGAGGAGAGCAGCAAAGGAGAGAGGAGAAGAAATCGCGATTCTGTGAAAGCATGAATTTGCTTAGCCGAAAGCACATAGAAACCCTGTGTAGGACGTAAATCGATTGGTATATCCATGGATCAGACCCTGGGGATGAATTACAGAGCATGAGCATCTTAGAAAACCCATGAGAACACCTAGATCTTGTAGCAGAAAATTGATCCGTGGGACAGAGCTTCGGTCGCAACTTTGAGACGATTACAGCTAGAATAATAGAGAAGAGGATTAGACAGAGGTTGGATTTTCTTGATAAACCAAGTGAAGGATAAAGTCTCATGAAAGCAACAGTTTGGACCTTTCTATTCCCACCCTGAAGAGAATTGGAGGGAAGGGGCCTTTAGGGACTGTGCAGTAGAGAAGGGGGCCTTCCTTGTGTTGGGTGAGGTAGGTATTATGGGTTCCATGTTTGTTGAGTAGTTTGAGATTCATGTAGCTCTTTAGTGTAGCTCATTGTCTTAGCATCATCCTCTCTATTCTCTTACATGCTTTATAAACCCAACTGTATGTTGTCTTAGCATTAGGGTGGAGCCTTGACTATGAGAGAGCCTATTTATCCCTCCTCACTGGATACAGAACCCAGCTTGGGGGTGGTCTCTTAGCTGAAAGATTATAGGTTGGAAAGAGACCTATAGTTGGGTGGAACGTTGCTCTTACTTAGCGAGTTGCTTGGACAGTTCCATTTAAAAATAAGTGCTTGTTGTGGTGTTAAATGATGTTAGTTTTCCTATGTTATGTCTACTTGTTATGTCCAAGTTATTTGAATAAATGATTGCATGAAATTGACTAGTATGAAGACCATGTATAGGCCTAAGTATGAAGTCGAGTTCATGTTTGAACACTTCACCATTTTCTTGAGCTTAATATGTTGCTAACCTTGCAGGTTGTAGATGCATTGATTAGTTTTTAGTTTCATTATGGGTGTTTTGTTATGCATTGCATACATTGTTAGATGGATTGCATGGCATCACCTGGACATGGGGAAGGAATCAAATAGCCCTGTTGTGTTTTATGACCCCTATGTGGGTCAGGTGAATGGGGAAGTCATGGCATAAGGTAGGTATAACTCCTTGCATAAGGGTAAAGGGGCATTGAGGGAGTTTAGGAAAGACTTCAGTTGGAAATATGGCCAATTCAGAGTACTCAGATGTGGTAGGGGATCACACCAGTGCATAGACCTCTCCAAGATATTTCCAACGGTACCAGAATTTTCCAATTTGGTCTAAGGATGAAGAAGTTATCAGCCTGAGAAGTTGCAGGTGCATGGGTATGTGGTCCCGACTTTCTGAACCCGCAATGTGGATTGCAGATTGTAGAGGTCGGGGACTGACCTTTGGAGTTGTGTGGTTAGACTTCTGAATTTATGAATCTGCAATGTGGATTACAGAAGTTGGAAGGGCCATTTCCACGGGGATGATGCATTGGATTTCCAACCTTCCACATCCGCAAAGCGGATTGCAGATTGCGGAAGTCGGAAGGGCAATTTCCATGGGGTTGGTGCGTTGGATTTCTGACTTTCCGCATACGCAAAGCAAATTGCGGATTGCAGAAGTCTGAAGGTGGTTTTTTCTTGGGTTACGAATTGAGGTTTTTGATTTCTGACTTCCGCAACGTGGATTGCAGATTTCAAAAGTTGGAGGAGTAAATTTTTCGGGACGGCGATTTGAGGTTCTAACTTCTGAGTTCTGCATGCGGATTGCGGATTGCGGAAGTCGGACGAGTAATTTTTGAGGCTGGGAAGTTGACTTCCAACTTCCGACTTCCGCAATGCAGATTGCAGATTGTAGATTGTGGAAGTCGGGAGCGTGATTTCTTCAGAAAGGTAAATTTGGTAATCTGACTTCCGAGTTCCACATGCGGATTGCGGCAAGGTAGATTGCGGATTGCGGTTGCATGTAAAAACGAAGAGAATTGTTGAGAAAAAAAATGTAACAGTTTGTTTCCCATCGTCTCTGAAGGGCACCAAGGTGATCAGGGACATGATACTAATTCCACCTCAAACTAAAGCAAAACCACATTAAAAAAAAAAAAAAAAATGCAATTAAAGAAAGAAAGTGATATCTAAGTTTAGGTGGTGCTCCCTTGCCCATTCAACTCTCTTTTCAATTGCTAACAAGTCAAGATGAAAAATGAACCATGTAGATTAGCTCAATATTATTGCGCCGAAGAGGTGCATTCTACAGCCCAGTAGAGGGATGTGTAACTCTTTCTGTTCTCATCCTGGAGCTAACATGTATCTTTTTTTTAAATAATAAAATGTCAAGTCAAATTAGATTTAAAACATTTAAGACGGCATATATGTAAAACTACACAAATTAGATAAATTAAAACCATAAACATTACATTACACACTTAAATAATGTCGAGAGTGCAAATGTTGAAGAAATGTTTGCACCTTTCTTCAACATTTGCACTCTCGGGCTTGGTAGATCCCCTTTTAAAGATGAATCTATGAGGGTTACTAAATATTGCGTAATAACATTGCATGATTTACATAAGTATGCTAGAAAGGTGTGAAACAACCAAGACAATGTAGAATATAGAATGGTGAAACCAGAAGGGGAAAAGAGGTGCAAAGCCCAAACTGAGTTAGAGAAGTCTATGAAGCAGCAAAAAAGTCTCTTAAAAACTCCAAAGCAAATAGAGGTGGTATAGATAGACAAAGTAAAGAATTTTAATTAGAACATCGAAATAGCCTGGAGTGCAAGTACGAGTGTGTTGAACGGCAATTTTCAGACGCGTGTCTTGAACGGTAATTTTCAGCGGCTGGTAAAGCTAATAAAAAACGCGTAGGATAAAAGACAACCAAAACGCCCTGCTTTTCGACAATTTTGTGTCCAAAACTGTTTAAAATTTTCATTGAAAATTGTTATTTTCCCATTTTTGTAATTTCAGCGAGTCGAGGGCGTTTTGGTTAGCCCTTATGCAGCTCCGCTCCAATAAAAAAAAGACTAAGCCGCCGTTTGGTCCAATTGATTTCCTAATTATCGGCCGCTTGGTCAACTAATTTTCGATCATTTATTTTCAACGGCCTTGACGGCCACTTTCTAAATTCTAAAATGTTTAACTTTTTATGATGATAAGAAGAAAATTTCTAAACTCTAAAATGTTTAGCTTTTTTTAATTAATTAGTAAATTAACTCTAAAATTCAAATATTATATAACTTTGAATATTATTTAATTGAATTGAAGGATTATTTTGTGTTTTCCCATTATTAGTGTGTTTAATTATATGAAAAAACAATATTAATGTTTCATTGTCCTCAAAAACAATAATATGATTATTATCTTGATCATGTAATGTAAATCCTTCAGAATGGTTTACTATGAGGATATCCTTAATATGATGATCATCTTGATCATGTAATACAAATCCTTATGAATGGTTTATTATGAGGATCTCCTTATTTGCTAACTTGTGAGGTTTTTTAATAAGTTTTTTTTTTAATTTAGGTTTTAATTATAATTAAAAAAATATAAAATATTTAAAATATTATATTTTCAAATTAGTTAATGATATTTTATATTATTAATCATTTTTTATAATAAAAAATGAACATCGACCGTTTCAACATAAAGATATATGTGCTTTTTTAAAAGGTGGCATAAAGTTAAAAGAAAAATGTGAAAAAGAGAAAGATATAACATTATTTATAAAGGGTAATAAATGAAATGTATAATGTAATATTAATCATGTAATTGTAATGTGTTGTTGTATTAAATTGTAAATATAGGTATACTTATATTTGCATTTTGTTTTATCATGTTTAAAAACAAATTAAAAATGTGATTTTCTTTATATAATGAAATATTATTTTTAGGGAAAAAAGTTCCAAAACAAGACGTACATTTTCTCTATTTACAATTTGCAAAATATTATTTAATAGAGATTAGTACATAAGTCTAGTTATTATTAGATGCACTAAATTAGTGTAAAGGTTTTACAATTAACATAATTTATATACATTAAATAACACATAACACAATTATATAAAGGATATAAGTACTATTATTGCAAATTTACATCAGTATAGATTTATTTTAAACTCATATCTATCAAGCATCATCGAGAGGGATCCAATTTTTTGAGGTGGATTTCTATTTTAAATTTAAATTCAAGAAATTTGATCTCTCTTGATTATAGATCCGGATTTAAGTTTTAAGTTTTTATTTTATAAACAAACATCTATTTTTTAAATACTTTCCATAATTTTTTATTTTATGACCCGACATGAATGTTTTTAATTATTTTTTAATTATTTTATTACATCACAAAGGTTATATCACACAGGTTACAACATCTCCCCCATACTCGGTTGTAGAGCACCTCGTTTCACTCGATGCAAAAAAACTTTAAAAAATCACTAAAAAGAAACACTCATATTTTCACCCTCGTAGTAAGTTACCTTACAACAACAATATAAGCATCAGTCCATGACAATATATAAGTCCTAATATACCATGTTCAATATGCCAATAAAGGTAATTACAAGGGAGAGGTATATTCCACTAGCATTGATGTCATAGATTCATTTTCTTTTGATGCTTGATAAATTTGGAATTAAGATAGATTTATGCTAATAATAAATGTTTAACAATTACCTAACATTGATGATCTTATTCATAATCTTCTTTTTTAATTTTCTTAGTATTTTGCATAACCATATTCACATTAAATTCAACATATTATCCATAAACTACAATTTGAGTATCACTATGAGCATATAAGCCTTCACTTTAACAAAGGCTCCCATAGAAATCACTAATTTGGTTGGTTTCTATGGTGGCATGTTTCCGATATTTTTTTAAAATTATTTCAATTTTGAAGGATTTTATATAGTTTATATAATAATTTGGCGATTTTTAGAGTGAAAAAAGTTTACCTCATCAAAATTGGGCGAAACAAGGCTTCAAAAAATGCAAATTGACGAATCTTTTTTTGGAAAAATAGCCCATGGGCTAAATTTCACCCCTAAAATTATCCTAGGGCCTCTTGATTTTCCTCAAATCCATGTGTGTTTATTCCTTCCTCATGGCACTACAATTGTCATCCTTTTATTTTGTTTGGCCTTCAAAGTATGGTGTCATTTTTTCCTTATCTTGGATATCCTTTTGGGTTATTTTCCATTTTTAAGGTTTTTCACTTCCATGTAATCATGCTTCTAGGTTTGCTTACAGTTATCTAATTTAGTGGTTTTATTTTTCACTTGCTCTTATGAAGATGCAATTTGACTTGATCTACTGATAGATTCAACATATTTAATTTATATTATCTAATTTAGTGATTTTATTTTTCACTTTCTCTTATATAGATGCAATTTGACTTGATCTACTAATAGATTCAGCATATTTAATTTATATATATTCATTTTCCAATGCCTCCATATTTTTTCATTAGATTGTTGTTTTACCAATTATTTACTATCTATTTTTTTTGTTTCAATGTGCTCCCTTAGATCAAAGTATTTTCCCATGATATTGTTTTAAATGTCTCCAATTTTGCTAACCATTTTTCAATTGGGTGTAGCTCAAGTGAATCCCACTTTCCAACAGTTTGTTGGTAGTGAGCCAATAGTTAATGAGCTACAAATAATCTAGTCATGATTTTACCCAAACTATATGCCCCAAATAATCTATTCATGAGTTTAATCTAGCTATATTCCCTAAAAAATCTAGGGTTCACCCTAGGGTGTGTTACACCTAAAATGCTGCCATCCTAAGATTCAGTGTATACATCCCTAAAGTTTCATTGACTAAGTTATTAACCTGGAAGAGATATAACCCATTTATATTAGGTTTTGAGAGGTTGTCGTAGGCTGCCCTCATGCAACCTACGACGTCGCATCTTGCTCTCTTACAGCGTGCAACGATGTCAGTTAATGGACAAAAATAGCTCCTTCGAGCCCATTCTCGAAGCCAGCTGACATGGATCCCTATCTCTGACCTTTTGGGAGAGCTGGCACTCGGTTCTTAACCTCTTGGAAGGATCCCCTATCTCTCTCCTACCATATCTCAACCTACCCTATCCATACCATCCACTTAGTCCTATATAAGTGAAGCTCACTCCCATTCCAAAGAGAGGAAGTCTATAGTGTCTCCATGCTGGTGAAATCATCTTGGAGAGATCTCTACTCATACATTGAGAGACTCACACTTCCTTGGGAGGATATGGCATTGGCTTGGATAGAGAAGGGTTACTTCGTTAAGCTCTGGTTGTAGTCATTCTCTTCTATGTACTTTCCCTATTTTTACAGTAATATAAACCCTTTCCACCAATATTGTTGTGTTGATGATATTGTGTAGTTTACCTGCTTAATTGTTTACTTAGATCTGTTATCGTTTGGATGCTTTTACTTGTTTGTCTTGTTTTGCGTATCTTTGCAGGTCTTGCAACTTAGATCTGACGACCGCAAGGCGTGGAACAACATCCAGGAAAAGGGACTACAAACTTAAGTTAATACATCTGATAAGTTGATCCTTAACTAGATCTAGGAAAGTGGTTTATAGTTTGTACTATTTGTTCTAGACTCACATTGAACTAGGGAGTCGATCCAGCTCGCGTCCGCTCGAGTGGATTGTCTGTCAAACAAAATGTCTTCAACCTATGGAAGTTAAGTTGAAGTCAACTCAATCGCCTCTCCACACCACATTGGAGCTAAGTCACTTACTTCTAGCAATCATGTTGGGGGCATGTACCAACCTCTGGATACCAGGTTGGGGAAGAATCTACCAATGGGATCATTTTCGAGCATACTTTCCTTTTTTGGTTTTCGAGCTCATTAAACCATGAAAATAATCCTGAGCATTTCATGTATCAAGCACGCTAAAAAATGAAACAGTATCTCTAGAATCATACTAGAAGTAAGCCGCTAGTCTCTTGCGCTGGGGGCAAACTTTCCAACCTCTAGCCATCATGTTGGGAAGAAACCTAGCATAGTTCATTTTCTGTTACAAGCTCGTTAAAAAATGAAGCAGACATCATGAGCATTCTTCCAACCTATCTTCGAGCTCGTTAAAAATAGTAAGATATTCATTGAGCTTACTTTTCACTTTTTTCATGCTCTGTTTAAAACATGAAAAGTGGTTTGAGATTACTTTTTACTTTTTTTCGTGCTCTGGTTAAAACATGAAAAGTGGTTTGAGCTTAGTTTTTACTTTTTCGTGCTCTGGTTCAAATATGAAAAAGATTCTGAGTGCTTTTGATACCATTATCGTGCTCATTAAAAATTTGAGTAAAAAAGTGTGTCTAACGAGTATAGATTTATCACTTTTATGGACTCGTTAAACTCCTACATAAAAGGAACCCCCCAGGAGTCTATCTTTAAGCTCTTTTCAGGCTCTTGAAATACGAAAAGATTGCCAAGCGAACTTGTCGCATTCACGCTTGTTAAAGAATTTGAATGGCCGCCTTCCTGGTGATAGTTTACCCCTTTTTTGGACCAGGGGGCACTACTTACGAAAAATGTATACTCCAGCCAATCATGACTGGAAGAGTCCTCTCCCGCGTTGTTTTACCCTTTTTCGGGCGATGAGGCTAACTTTACGAAAAAGGACCATTGGAGTCTTCTTTAGTTCTTTTCAGACTCTCTAAACATGAAATGACGACCGAATTTACTTTCTATGAACTCGTTAAATTTTTACATTGAAGGGCCCGTCATGGGACGAACCCCTCCTATCCCAGGTTCAGAAAATATTTGGGATTGGACTCATCTATGCGATGAGCTATACCGAGCATCTGGTTACCCTCATCGAGGTCGTAAAAAACACATGAGGAACTCATCGTTCATGATGGGGAAAAAGGAAATATTTTATGTTACACCCTTTGTCAGTGGCAGTACCTAGTCATTTCTTGAACATGGCACTCATTTTCATTTGCATACTGCATTTGGATCATCTGTTTGTCCTTGAGTTTCACCTATTTCCTGAGTCTTATTACTCCTTTGATTCATTCAAAGAATGCTTCCATCATCAGTTTCATTAGGAGTTGGTACCATAACTCGTCAAGTCAATACTTCCAAGGCATGCCACGCCCATGTTCAAGAATATTATCACCACTCATTATCTGCAGTCAGTACACCTTCCATCATGTCTTTCTACTCTGAGTTAGTCTTGCATGTCACTGTACCATCCGATCTGCTCTACATATCCTTTGTCGTGTTTTGTGTCGATGATGGGGGATTCATCATGGCCCTCCTTCGACAGATTCATCATTTTCGACTTCAAATCATTATCCGAGGATTGAATCTCGAAACCAACCAAGTACCTTGGCCCTGCATGCCTCAATGGCAAGTTACCTCGCTTTCAACATGATTTTACATCATTCACTCTTGATTGAAATATTTCATCTCATGTTCAAATTCAACTCATTTATTCACGCTTGATGATATGTACTGTGATACCTTGGGAATCATTGACATCAATGATGATTTCTTTTGCGCTTGTTAACGGTATACATCAACGACCGGTAATCAAGTGGTTTCTACCATGTTCGACGTCAAGACATTTGTAATCACGTGGATATATTCGTATCATTACGGGTTCAGCTTGAAGACCCTAGGGAGTCATTTTTTACCCAGGTTGCGATGGAGTTTGTATTGAGTCATATCACACGGATCCACATTTGTATTGGTCGTGGCTGTGTTATCATCTCATCAGGGATCTACGCTTGTGTCTAGTAGCCATGATTGTGTTCAGTCGGTCATTACTACCATGGATCTACATTGTATTAGTCAGCAGCCATGTTGTACGTCATATGAGACTATGTACTCAGAGTCAGTTGTACTGCAGCAGCGTCCTTCGTCCGACAAGCCATTGCCATTCCTTCTGTCAAAGCATTTCACCTGTCCAATTTTCAACAGCTTCATGCTTTGGGGGGCATTCTGTTACACCTAAAATTCTACCATCCTGAGATTCAGTGTATACATCTCTAAAGTTTCATTGACTAAGATATTGACCTGGAAGAGATATAACCCATTTATACTAGGTTTTGAGAGGTCATCGCAGGCTTCCCTCATGCAACCTGCGACCTCACATCTTGCTCTCTTACACGGTGCGATGATGTTAGTTAATGGACAAAACTAGCTCCTTCGAGCCCATTCTCGAAGGAAGCTAACATGGATCTCTATCCCTAACCTTTTGGGAGAGCTAGCGTTCGGTTCCTAACCTCTTGGAAGGATCCCCTATCTCTCTCCTACCATATCTCAACCTACCCTATCCATACCCTATCCACTTAGTCCTATATAAGTGAAGCTCACTCCCATTCCAAAGAGAGGAAGTCTATAGTGTCTACATGCTGGTGAAATCATCTTGGAGAGATCTCTACTCATCCATTGAGAGACTCACAGTTCCTTGGGACGATATGGCATTGGCTTGGATAGAGAAGGCTTACTTCATTAAGATCTGGTTGTAGTCGTTCTCTTCTATGTACTTTCCCTATTTTTACAGTAATATAAACGCTTTCCACCAATATTGTTGTGTTGATGATATTGTGTAGTTTACCTACTTAACTATTTACTTAGATCTATTATCGTTTGGATGCTTTTACTTGTTCGTCTTGTTTTGCGGATCTTGGCAGGTCTTGCAGCTTAGATCTGACGACCGCAAGGCGTGGAACAACATCCAGGAAAAAGGACTGCAAGCTTAAGGTAAGACATCTGATAACTTGATCCTTAACTAGATCTAGGAAAGTGGTTTATAGTCTGTACTATTTGTTCTAGACTCACATTGAGCTAGGGAGATCCGGCTCGCGTCCGCTCGAGTGGATTGTCCGTCAAACAAGGTGCCATCCTTGGAATAAGGAGAAGTGCTTAATCATTTCTATTTTACTGTAAATGATTGTTTCAATCTACCAACTTTTTTTTTTTCTCTAAAATATATGTTGTTGTGTTTCGTAACCTTAATATACTCTTTGGATAATTATTTGTAAAATATGATTTGATCTTATGATGAATATTTGGACATACAAAAGTATGATTTGATCTTAGGATGAATATTTGTAAAATATGATTTGATCTATGCTTTTTCAGATTGCCTAGATTGTATGAGGATGCAATAAGTGTACCATCTAGATTGATTTTATGAAAGTGGTTCCAAATTCGAAATAAATTATGATAAAAATATATATATAAAATAACCAATAAAATAAGTCTATACATAGATAAGAGACAATTAATACAACTACTCATAAAAAACAAATTAAATAATATACTCATTTAAACCATACTTAAAGATATTATTTTTATTTTTATTGCAAAAATTATAAAAAACTTCTCCAATACTAAATTACCAGTTGAGTGAGAATCTCAAATTAGCTTTCTTATATGGATCTAAAAGAGACTGTGTTTTATAATTTTTGGAACTCATCACTTAAACCTAAGCATGCGAAGACTATCGTTGCAAATTTTGGCATCTAGCGGCATGTAACAAGTCAGTGAGCGGGTATCAGTGGATTATTAATGCTATCCATCTGAACATTAAAGACTTTCGTTGCAAATCTTTGACATTTTGCAGAAAAAAATGTAAAAGAAATGAGAGGTATTTGTATTTTGGCAATGCGTTTTATTGTATTTTTAATTCCCATTCGGGTGCGATTGTCCTTTTCCTACATATAGAAACGAAATTTAAGCGTCGTGAAGCACCGAATCTTATTGTTTTTTAAGGCTGCAACACTGGATTCCCACTTCGATGAGTATCAAGAAGCTTCGTGACAGAGAATTGCAATACTAAAATTCCACGCGGTGGAATACTAACTTAATTTTCAAACATAACTTATATTATCCTTTTAATGTGGTAATGTCATCCAACTGGGAATTTGATGTTGGGCTTTTCATTTAAAAAGAAAGGCTTAATACTCCAAATGTCATTCCAAGCGATAGTCTTATGTGTTCACATGCAATAATAAATCAATCATACCTGCCGCGTAATTCCAAAATTTGCAACGAAAGTCTTGAGAATCCTATAATCGGGCATATGAAACAGTCATTGAATAAACTCAATTCATGTGATCCCGACAAATATAATGTGTAATATGCAGTACCTTGGCAAATTAATGGTAAATGATCCACATGTTTGATAAGACCTGTAATAAAATTTCCATCATCATCATTTTAATTACAGAATGATTTCAAATATTGAAAACTTGAAAGAAATAAATCAACACGTAATTCTTTATCCTTTCATATATTTAACCAGATATTTAGTTCAATTTTTATGTGTACAAAGCTTAATCCATGTGTCTTCTTGCTACATGTAAAATGTCAAAGATGCAAGGGTGAAAGAGATCCACCCAAAAAGATGTTGAAGAGATTTCAAATCCCATGAGTACAGAAGGCGTGATGCTATCAGCTACTAGTCACCTCACAGGCTTTCAAGACGATCCCAGATGGGATGAGATGTATTGGATGTATGCCGAAGTTGATTTTCCTTCAGATGATGATAACTTGGTGGTGTATGAGAACACCAAAAAGAGAATTTGTTTTCCATTGCTAGAAGACCAGTAATTATTCCAGTAATTATGTGTTAAGATGGATCTGCGTACACATTGACTTGAAATATGAGACTGTGGTGAAACGGGAGGGAGCTCCCACAGCTTCTCTAAAACTAGACAATTTCCTGCAAATGTATACTTAGTTGAAGAATCTCTAGGTATTGCTTAATAATTCATTCATGGAGCAGTTTCTCAAGGAAAACCCTATATCGGTACCAGTGATTAAAGAATGGTAGGTCGAAGTTAGGATTTTCACAGAGAATGCCAACTGTAGGTACCCTGTTCGGTACTTTATGTGACCATATAGACTAAGCATGGTCATAATTTTTTAATTATATGGATAATATGGTGCTTCCCACGTTAGACTTGATTGGGATCCCATAGTACATCACGTAGCAGAAACAGGTCAAATCTTCAACTGGGCTATCATATTATCTACAAGCATTCTAAGTATTGTTAGAGCTGCTAAATAGGTACAAAGAACCAAAGTTAACCCCTTGAATTTTTCATGTATGCATTCCTTATTGATGCTATCTGCGCCACAAATTCCTTTCCGCAAATAGGTTGGGATTGGAACCCTAGCCTACTCCTAGTGCATGTTTATTGTCATAAATTATGGGTCTCCAATTTTAGGTTCTATTTCTATGGTATTTGTGATCATTTTATAGCTCCTTTGTACACCATTGTTTTCAATAAACCCCCCTAGATTATTTAAAGAAGATTTTGTGCCCCTGCAGAAAATTAAATTGGTGACTTGTTTATGCTTTAGTTTTTCGCGTATATCAAAAATTTTGGCATCTCATCCCCACAGCATTTGTTACTGACATAGAATCCCGATATATTGGTTCTTAGGGAGATTACCTATAAAACCATTGTCAAGTAATTTCCCCATGTACGTCACATCTGAACAAGATATCTTGTCCTAGATTCCCCATGAAAATGGGATTGTACATCTTAACCAATGCTCCTCATGCCTAGAAGGAAGCCTCTACTCTTGAGAAATTCAAACTTTGTCTAGCATCTAAGAGAAAAAATGACTCGGGGAAGATAATTGAACATTTCAAGTATGTGGGTTTGAACCCCACATATAGGAATATAGTTATCCCCATGAGCTCATTTTCCAAGGAGCTACCGATTACGATGAAGTGTTGAGTAAGATTCAAGATAGTAGGTAGAAGGTAGGCATATCTCCACTTACATCAGGTAGCCTCCTTGAATATGGCTAGGGATGAAAGGAAAGCTTCTTTTGATGTTGAGACCCAACTAGATGCAGCGAAGAAAGAATCTAAAAAGGCTAAGAGAGAGGCCATGATCAATAGGTTCTGGAAGTTGAAGGACATTGGAAGAAAATACAAAGTTCCCAATCATCCCAAGAGAAGGAAGTTGAAGAAAATGCCAAAAAAATAAGTTGAAGAGAAAGCCAGAAAAGATGCATAAAAAGGCCAAAAGAGAAGAGAACTTGAGGAAAAATTGAACGACGAAGAAGAAGAAAGGAAAAAAGAAGATGCTCAAAGGGATGCAAAGGAGGAAAAGAGGAAAGAGGAAGAAGGTAATGCCAAGAAAATTAGGCAACAACAACGTGAAGAGAAATTGAAGGAAGAGCAAGAATCTCAAAGAGAAGAATAGAAAAAAAAAAGGAAAAGAAGAAATAAGAACATAATAAAAAGGAGGAAGAAATCAAGAAAAAAGAAGCAAAGAAAGCAAAACAACTTACTTTTCTTTCCTCACCTTTCATTCCAGGTATTCCACTCTTTATGATGCAGGGAGGATCACTCCACTGACCTCATGAATGTTGATGACACTGTAGTAATTATTATTTCATCAAATCTAGTAAGAGCATTGCAAAGAGACCCTAGAAAAGACAAAGGGTGGGAACACAAAAAAAATATTGTGGTTTGGGATATCGTTTATAAACATCCTCAAGATATAGTGATCGACACAACTTCCTTATTGGGATAAATCCTCAATGCCAATGCTATGATAGTGGGTGACATAAATGCATTAGTTTACCAAAATAAAAATTTAATTCCTTGAAGGAGCAGTTAGAATAAATACAAGGCCAACACAGGGAAGAGATTGACCAACTGAACAGAGAAGACGAAAGAAAACATCTCCTCCTTAAAGAGTGAAAAATTATATGTTGTGCATAATCAGCGAAAAAACTAATTAACACTATATTTTCTAAAAGAAGAGGCGCTTAAGGAAAATGAACCATTGAGAGAAGCCCAAAAAAAAAATTCCAACAGTTAGACGAATTATAACGATGCTATGATAATATTATTGGGCTATCTAAGCGAGCGAAGATGCAAGAGAAGAAATGGAAGATAGTGCAAGATAAGTTCGATGAACTTCTCAATTGGAAACAACATTACAAAGAAACCCCTAAGAGAGTAACGAGGATGGATAAGAAGGAGAGTTCCAGAACCAAAGTATGAATAAATTCATGGAAATCCGTGTGTATGGAAATCAATGAAATTGTCAATATCGTTGTTCGGTCCTAATATTGCAGGATCTGGATTTTCGTTGAATCCATCCTTGACAAGTTTGATATGAATTCCCTTGATGAATTAGATAAAGAATATCCAATTAAATTGAAAATTGTAGATGTGGAGCTGGATAGGGACAAAAGCAAGGAGATAATTAGTCAACTTACATAAGCAAATGAAGAATTGTTAAACAGTTATTTGTTTAGGCCAATCAAACTAACCACCTTATCATATGTATTTGTGAAGAGAGTCGAGAAGGATTTAGAATAGAGTCGAGAAGGATTTAGAATGAGACATTTAGAAAAAGATATACGATGGAAATTTATAGCTAGAAAAGTTGAAGAATGAAAGACTAGACCGAATTTATGAAATTCATGCTCTATGGAAATCCTTCTATGAAAGGATAAATATATTAGTTTTACGTTTATGTTATTTTTATAATTGTGTAGAGACAGTTATGAACAATTATCAATTGTCCCTTATCTTTGGTCTTTAAAACCAAAATCTTATGAGGCTAAAAAGGTGAGGTGTTGGTGGGAAACCCTTTTTCAAAAAGACTATGTACACTATTGTTATGGGGTCAACTTGATTGAAGAAGTGAAGTCTGATGTAACTTTTGAAGGCATCTTTATGATACATAACAAGAAAGAAGACTATTCTTCAATATTTTAGTGATATTGATGGGTTTGTTTTCATTTAATATAGATGGAAACTAATTTATGTTTATGTCCTAAGGATTTCATGATTCAGTTCTTTAATAGTTGCATTTAAATTACAGGGAATATGTGTGATGCTTAGAATAAATACTTGTTTTATTATGTCGATTCATATTTTGAATGAAAATTTATTTGTTATGATGAACAGTTTCTCATTCTATGAGTTTGTATTCATCCATGTGATTTAACACCTCTTCATTATAAGTTCTGCTCCTGAACAGGATAGGTTTTAATTTAGTTTTAATTTGTCTTTGTAGAATAGATTGATTCATTCATAGATTAGATTGTTAAATTTAAAAGAAAAAAAATGTAATCTCAAAATCATAGTGGCAATTGGGCCCACAAACCAGTCGAAAAGTATCACTCCAAATGTGATCGAGCCTAACTTGGGGCATGCAATCGAGTACTTTCCCTTATTGTTGATGTGGTCATTCTAACCCATAAACACCTCTTATGGAAGTGATTTTTAACCATATAATTCATCTACCTTATAAATTATAAAGAGAAAACCCTTAATGTCAACACCTTAAGTATCCTATAAGGCTTGAGATCATAACCATAAATCTTGATCACTATATTATCTTAAAACAAAATATAACAAAATATTGTTTTTCAATTTCAATTGTAATAGGCTCTTCCAATCTTTGGGTGCATGTGGCACCCATGGGGGCTTCACTGGGAGGAAATATTGATATTACGTCTGTTCATATTGGGGGTTAAGAAAAGCTTAGAAACCCAAAAAATATATTGTCTAAGTATTAGGAGTGGAGGGATTCTTTTTTATTAAACATAAAAATATTAATATTTTAGGGGTTTTTTATTGGGGCAGACCAACATATACTTACCAAAATTATGGGTGGCTTCTATAAAATTAGTCACAGCAGATCTAATGAACAAGTAAATCAATCACAATAGATGAAACTCAAAAAAATGGTGTAAAACTGTGCAAAGCATGCATCAGTGCTCAATGTCCCAATAAGGGTGAATAATTACAATACAATAATCGAGCAATTCAAATTGACTAAGGAGGTCATTCAAATTACTGAATGCTGTATCTTGGCTCCAACTAGGAGTCCTCATCATCAATCAGTGGTGGTCATCAATGCACAAGAACCAGTCATACAGGTGTCAATCTGAGTCTAACTGAGTGTAACATGTGTAACTGAAGTGTGTAGCACTGATATAGGGAAGGAGACTCAGTGGAGGGCGCATGGGAGGCTTAACTGAAGTGGGAACAAGTCATCTAGTCAATCTAGAGGTCCAATGGAGTGAAACAGTCAGTCGGGAGTGAAACTAGCCTCAAATCAAGGAGAATCGGAGCTAACTGAGTGTAACTGAAGTGGAATTGTAGTGGTAGGTGAAGAAGTGCGCCCTTCTCTGGAAGTAGGTGAGAAGTGGGTTCCTTCCTGACTAGGAGGGCTAAAAGTCTGATGTAAGAAGCTCCCGGGTGCTAGAATGAAGTGGATAAGGTGCTGGAGGCATCAACCTGGTGACTGGGATGCATGCAAACCCTAATTGCATGCAAGGTCCTGAAAATGATGATGTGGATATCCGAACACCCCCCCTCAATCTAGACTATGATGTGCAAAAAATAATGTGGGGCCCTGGATACTAAGACCAAAGGTCACCCCAATACAATAATAATCCAAATAAAGAACAATCCATGAACCGAGGAAATGGAGAAAACCTCATGGGAAAAACCCCCCCTCAAAATGAACTGTAACACACCAAAAGATTTAACTGCTCCAAACTCAAGTAGATATGTCTGGAGGTATCTTAATCTTGGGAGTAAATGGATCATGCTCCGAAAAAATGTGCTTGAATTCTCCATCAGTGGATGCAAGCGAATGTGGAGAATTTATGAACTTGCTCTTCATACCGAAAATGGTGAGAACAAATCTGAAAATATGAGGATGATCCTGGAACCTGTGATTCGAACCAAGTGAGGTAGGATAAGCTCCAATAAGATCAAATAGCTCTTGAAACTTGAACTTCTTATCAGTAGAAGTTAAATCAGCTCCAAGAATAGATAAATGGTTTCTTGAGATCTCCTTTGAACCAACAAGGGTGAGATCAAAACCAAAATCAGCAAAAAGTGCATGAGAATTGAACTCAAGCGAATGGTAGTGCTCTTAATCTTCATTAAAACACTGAGAAACTATGCAAATTATAGAACAAAAGTATATAGGAGGCATGCAATCAAGGAGGACGAATACTTCACCTCCAAAATCAGATTTTACCTCGAAAACATCAAGTAGATCATTATTCTACATGTCGGAAAACTCATGTGAAAGAGAGGATTCAAGAACCTCTTCGGAATCTAGAGTATGAGCTAGTGTATCTTGCTCAAAATTCGAAATAGAAGATATTGAGAGAATGAGTTTTGAATCTACAATTTCTTCTTCATCTTGAACAATTTTTGAGGCCAAGACATGATCGGAAAGAACAAATAAGGAGATCTCACCGGGCTTGTTATCCAAAAGGCTAGCATGATCCTCTTCTTCCTGCTTTCCAAATTCTCTATTAAGTTGGACCCATAGATCACTTGGATTTTCAGCAGTATTACTGAGGTAGCACATACAAGGAAACATAGCAAGACATATTGCTCCAAAAGCTCTATCACAATCATTGAGCCAATCATTCTCCTCTTCATCGGAATCAAAATCTCTTGTATTACCAATGCACATATCAAAAATACATTGTCTCTTCAAGAATGCAATCATATTTGGTTCCCATTCATCATAGTTGAAAGGAGTAAGAAGAATTTGTGAAGAAGAATATTCCATCTCTGCAATAGCGAATGCAAATGGAGGAAGTAAGAACCTGCAAATCACACACAAACAAACACTATGTTTTTCCAATAGCACTATTTAATTTTTGTTTTGGAATGGACTCCTATTGTCTCCCTTCCTTTTAATCTTTTGCATAGCATCAATGTAGTCACTGACTGGTACACCTCTTTTACACTCTTCATTCAAATCATTCCAATCATTTACTAGTTTCTTGTAATCCAATTCAAGAATGGGATCTTCTTTGGGTGTGAGAAATTTAGGTGCAATATGCCTTTGTGTGCTTTGAAATTCATCAGGTCTATTATGAGGTCCTGTACTTGATAAAATATGCCCATTCCCTTTCATCTTTTCCCCTGAATGTGAACCACTATTATCTCCTATCATCCCTTTGCTTTGAAGCTGGCTAATCAACAATTCGAATCCTTGCAACAATCTGTCACCTATCCTATCCATGTTTGTTGAAAGTTTAGATAAACATGGATCTAAGGTTAAAATAAGTTCCTCCTTATATCTTGCTTTGTCCTCCTCCTCTCTACCCATGATTTACGTAAAAGACTTCTCTTCTTCTACTACCTCTTCTTCAAAAAAAATATTTTCAACTACTGGTTCAAAGGGTGGTGGATTATTCTTTTGAATTCTTGTTAAGACCATCAGGTGCCAAGAACATGCTCTGATACCACTTGTAATGACCCTTTTTCAAAATTTTATTAAAATGCCAATTTTCCCACTTTTTCCCCAATTTCGACCTTTGACTAGTTTTACTGTTTTGACCTCTAAATCAACCCAAATGCTCCCAAATATTCTGTAGGAGTGTATGAATGGTATTTAGACTTGAATATTAGTTTCAGGGATGTTTTATGGCCCTCCAAATACTGCTTCAAACTTTATTTGTATTCTGATCAATATATGTAATTTTGACTAGTAATTTGTGCATCAAATCCCCCCGGGGTAACACTGCAAATGGCCTTCCAAATGCCTCCAAAATCCCATGAATTCATGAAAAGAGGTATGTAATGTGTTAATTATGTGATTAAGGTCTCATATTCACCATTAATTGATTTTTACTACTATTCTAACTCTCTCACATTCAACAGCAAAAACCCCCAATTCGACCCTTCAGGAAATGGCACTATTTCACCTCTCAATACAAACAAACGAAGTAAAAATGCTTCAAATGCTCAAGTACAGTACATGAAACTTGTATAATATATCCATGGCAGTATATGAATCACAAATTTATCATAGAATCATCCATCCATTCGAAATAATCAACATTATAGTGTCATACATCAAAGCATTGGGGAAATGGACATTGTTTGCTCATTAATCAATAATTTTGCATACAGTCAATGGGTATTTCGACTTGAGAGTCTCTAAATATGAATAACAGAGGATATGAAGCTATTGCAATCAGAAAAATATCATATGAAGCTCTCCCAATGAGTGCAAGATCTCACCCAAAGCGCAATCCCTCAAGGAGCCCGAATATGCCTTCAAAATTGGAAATGGTGGAGAGAAAGTGTTGCACTAAACCAAACCATGAAACTTCCTGTAGCTTCTACCTGCAAATAAAACGTCATTAAAGCACCATGAAATACATGAGTGGCCTCTCCAAACACCAACTTGGATGGGAATCTTTCACCCTCGAAATTGGCTAAGGCAAGAAACTAGTCAACCACTAGTTCTCTCTTCACAAATGCAATTTTTCTCAAATCATCAAAAGCCATTCTCATAATTCATTTCTACATTTTATAACCAACATTAGCCTTCTAAGGGTCGAAATCCTCTCAATACATTCAATAGATTTCCATTTAGGAAATATTCCACATTTGCCACTTGTCTCCTAGTTCCAACCTTCCATCTTTTCCCAAATTCGATTTTGAGTCTCTTTGGCTTCTCCAACTCCCATGAGCGCCTTCCTTGAGCCTATTTTTGGGGCTGACATGTCATATTGGTCAGATGTCAAAGGTCAAGTCTGCAATTTGTCATAGTTGTCATAGATGCTCCATCATTGGTGTCATAAGGGCTAGGGAATGTAGCCCAAGTGTCCACAAACTTCCAATTTGACTCTTTATCTTCCATGGAGGTTACCAATCCTTCCCATTCGACCTAATATGCTCAATAACATGTGTTATGACTTACCAACTCACCCAGGAGTGTTCACCTTCCCATTAATTCGAATTTGCAAGAGAGAGATACCATGTATTATGAAAAATCAAGCTAGTGTGGGTCCCACATCCTCCATATGTCTCCAAAACCATTTGCCACCTAGGATTTCTCTTGAATTTATTTATTCACTCTATTTATTAAATACTTGAACCCTTCTAATGTCTAAACATCATTTATTAGCTTCCTTATTACCATTCCACATGTGCCCATCCAACCTAGGAAACTAGTAGGATTGATGGGATTGTCTTACTAGGAAATTATTTGAATGGGGACATTACAGTCCTCCCCACCCAAGATTGCTTTCCCTCAATCAATCTCAATTTACCATGCTTCCAACTTGTCCCTCCTCTATCAGGTGGCCTTCCATGAGTAATGTCTCCCAAAATCTTTATATTCCGGTGCTTCATGCTGTGGGAAGAAACTACCTGATTCGGATAGGTGTGTTGCCCTCTCATAATCCTTAGTACTCCTTTTGAATCTTGGAATTTCATTTCAGGAATTTTATAATTTAATGTATGCTCTCCTATTTAATACAACCATTGCACTCCCAAAACAACATTAGTATCAGCAATATCAACCACATAAAAACTATCGACAAAAGTATAGTTACCTACGGTGACTTGCAGCTGTGGAATCCATGTTTTGCACTCCATTGTGTTGTGACCGGGAATGACAATTGTGAAGCCATCGAATGGTTCAATAGGTATCTTTCTTTTCTCCACCATCTCTGCATCAATGAAGTTATGGGTGGCTCCTCCATCTATCAAAACTGAATTTCTTTGTCCTTGTACCATACCCTTGCATCGGATAGTATGATAGTGAGGTACTGCTGAAAGTACTGCCATTGTTACTTTGGTGGGTGGTGGATGCTTCACCTCTGGTTTCCCTTCTTTTGCTGTAGTATATCCTTCTTCTTAGGCTGAATTATGTCCTTCTTCCTCCATTACCCCTTCATATACCTCATCACAAAATACTTCAATGAATTGGGCCTTTCCTTTAGCACATTTATGTCCAGGTACCCATGGTTGGAAGCATGAGTAACACAATTTCTTCCTTCTGAGCTCTTCCCTGCTTAGTTCCTCTTTCTTATCCTTTCCATATTCATCTTCTTGCCATGGCTTCTTATCAGGTCCATCTCTTTGCCAAGGTTTATTTTCAATTCTGAGGTCAGGCTTGGGAGGAAATCTCGTTCTAGGAAGCACATTTTGGACATCCCTAGTCAAGTTCATTGCATCTTTTAATGTAGTTGGCTTGTGGGATTTGACCAAACCTTTTAAGGGTTCAACCAAACCTTTAGTGAACAACAATACCAACCTTCCCATAGATACATCAGCCACCTTGACTGATAATTTTTTAAAGTCCAACATATATTCACTAGGGGTCCCAGTTTGCTTCAATTGAGCTAATTCCTTGAAAGGCAATTCTGGATCTTTTTGTTCAAATCTCTCTAGTACCCTGTTAACAAATTCTCCATATGTTTTAACCTGATCATGACCCAAATTTTTCAGGCCATAGAACCACCATTCATTGGCATCTCCTTCCAAATGCAAAATGGCCATTTTTAATGCATCCTCTTCCAACATAGGATTCAGCTGAAAATACACATCCAATTTTTGCACCCAAGTGTTAGCAGAATTTTGAGAAGAACCATCAAAAGTAGGAAGTGACATTTTTTCAATAGCACTATTTAATTCTTTGTTTTGGAATGGACTCCTATTGTCTTCCTTCCTTTTAATATTTTGCATATCATCAATGTAGTCACTGAGTGGTACACCTCTTTTACACTCTTCATTCAAATCATTCCAATCATTTACTAGTTTCTTGTAATCCAATTCAAGAATGGGCTCTTCTTTGGGTGTGAGAAATTTAGTTGCAATATGCCTTTGTGTGCTTTGAAATTCATCAGGTCTATTATGAGGTCCTGTACTTGAGAAAATATGCTCATTCCCTTTCATCTTTTCCCCTGAGTGTGAACCACTATTATCTCCTATCATCCCTTTGCTTTGAAGCTGGCTAATCAAAAATTCAAATCCTTACAACAATCTGTCACCTATCCTATCCATGTTTGTTGAAAGTTTAGAGAAACATGGATCTAAGGTTTTAATAATTTCCTCCTTATATCTTGCTTTGTCCTCCTCCTCTCTACCAATGATTTCAGTAAAAGACTTCTCTTCTTCTACTACCTCTTCTTCAAAAAAAATATTTTCAAATACTGGTTCAAAGGGTGGTGGATTATTCTTTTGACTTCTTGTTAAGACCATCAGGTTCCAAGAACATGCTCTGATACCACTTGTAATTTCCCTTTTTCAAAATTTTATTAAAATGTCAATTTTCCCACTTTTTCCCCAATTTCGACCTTTGACTAGTTTTACTGTTTTGACCTCCAAATCAACCCAAATGCTCCCAAATATTCTGTAGGATTGTATGAATGGTATTTATACTTGAATATTATTTTTAGGGATGTTTTATGTCCCTCCAAATACTGCTGCAAACTTGATTTGTATTCTGATTAATATATGTAATTTCGATTAGTAATTTGTGCATCAAATCCCCCTGGGGTAACACTGCAAATGGCCTTCCAAATGCCTCCAAAATCCCATGAATTCATGAACAGAGGTATGTAATGTGTTAAGTATGTGATTAAGGTCTCATATGCACCATTAATTGATTTTTACTACTGTTCTAACTCTCTCACATTCAACAGCAAAAACCCCCAATTCGACCCTTGGGGAAATGGCACTATTTCACCTCTCAATACAAACAAACGAAGTAAAAATGCTTCAAATACTCAAGTACAGTACATGAAACTTGTAGAATATATCCATGGCAGTATATGAATCACAAATGTATCAGATAATCATCCATCCATTCTAAATAATCAACATTATAGTCTCATACATCAAAGCATTGGGGAAATGGACATTGTTTGCTCATTAATCAATAATTTTGCATACGGTCAATGGGTATTTCAACCTGATAGTCTTTGAATATGAAGAACAGAGGATATGAAGCTATTACAATCATAAAAATATCATATTAATCTCTTCCAATGAGTGCAATATCTCACCCAAAGCGCAATCCCTCAAGGAGCCCGAATATGCCTTCAAAATTGGAAATGGTGGAGAGAAAGTGCTGCACTAAACCAAACCATGAAACTTCCTGTAGCTGCTACATACAAATAAAACTCCATTAAATCACCATGAAATACTTGAGTGGCCTCTCCAAGCACCAACTTGGATGGGAATATTTCACCCTCAAAATTGGCTAAGGCAAGAAACTAGTCATCCACTAGTTCTCTCTTCACAAATGCAATTTTTCTCAAATCATCAAAAGCCATTCTCATAGTTCATTTCTACATTTTATAACCAACTTTAGCCTTCTAAGGGTCGAAATCCTCTCAATAGTTTCAATAGATTTCCATTTAGGAAATATTCCACATTTGCCACTTGTCTCCTAGTTCCAACCTTCCATCTTTTCCCAAATTCGATTTTGAGTCTCTTTGGCTTCTTGTAGCTAGGGTTTTACCCCTAGCTTGTGCCAATGAGCACCTACTAAGGAGAATGGACTCCTTAGTAGCAGTTCAGTATATTAAACTAATAATGCAATAAACAAAACATTAAATTATTTCTAATACAAGCATAAAGCATAAACACCAAAATGAAAGAATGTCTTTGTATTGATGTTACCTTGAGTGTCAAGGTTGGTGAAGCCCTTTGCAGTGTCCAAGAGGATGCTCCAAGCTCCAAGAATGCTCCTTCTCCTTCTCCAATGTTGGGGATGGGCCAAAGGTGGCTCTCAAGGTGAAACTAGTTCAAAGGTGGACTAGGGTTTCGAGAGAGATTTTGGCAGAGTAAGGGTGCTTGTGATTGTGGATATGAAATAAGGGATCTCCATCACCTATTTATAGTTTTTTGGTGGTGGAGTGCTGATCCATGGTTTTGGGAAACACATGGTTTTAGGCAGCTATATAGGGTTTTTTCCTCATTTTCCTCATTATTTTATATTTTTATTCCCTTTTTAGGGGATTTTTTCTATTTTTGGAGGAAAAGGGGGGTTTTTTAGCCTTTTTAAGGCTATTTTGAGGGTTTTATGGCCTTTTGGAGGCATTTTAGGCCTTTTGGAGGCTTTTTAATGGGATTTTTTGGGATTTTAATGGAAATATGGTAGGAAAATGGACAAATGAGCCATATAATGTGGTAAATGAGCTAGTGAGCACTTTTTGGGTGTTAACAGATTGCCCCCTGATGTGCGAGGGCAGGAGCTCATCGTATGGCCGATGGACATCATAAGTCATGAATGGTTTTCCTTGGGAGTGGAGAGAAGAGAAGAAACAAACTGAAGCCCGGAACAACGATCCCGAACAACTGCAAGAACTAAAAGTACATAACCTCAATAATGGATGAGGAATAACCTCAATATATGGACGAGGCGGGCATACCCATGCTCGTATCAAGATATATAAACATAACTGTGAGGCCCGAAAAGGGGGACCTGTAAGATACATGACCACTGTGTACATCATAAGAGTCCAGAGGGGACACAAATCTGGGACATACTGCTGAGCGGATCATGTGTGAACTGCAGAACTGGTGCACCGGAACAATCAACAGTGCTACTGAGTTTGGTACCAAAGGAACTGATGAGCTGCTGGATCATAGTGACTGGGGTCATACTCTCCATGGTACACTGAACTGGAACTGATCTGGAACTGAAACTGGGTACTCAAGGAAGCATGAAACTGGATGGCTTCCGAATACAAACGCCAACGCAGCCCGGACATCCACGGGAACATACAACTGGGCGTTCCGAAGTGACTCACCAATGTGCTAGAGTCGGGGGAAATCCGGGGTCTTCGACAAAAAACTGATGGAATATAATCCTACGCGATCCTCAACGATGCGATCAAGGTGCTGAAGTCGAGCATGTGAGGAACAACCACTCGGAGAGGCAATGATGTCTCCTCTCAGAATGATCCGTAGGAACTTACCACAGATGGTGATAAGTCCAAGGCGTAGGGACCTCTGGGCCTATCCTCTGGAATAGAGGAGCTGTCGTCGACAGAGGGAGACCTGCAACGATCAAGGCAATGATGTGTCCTTGACAGAAGCGCGAGGTAGGAGACCGAAATGTGATAGTGCTGAGGGCATGACTGATAAACTGTGGGGGGACAACTGGGCAAGTAGAGTGGGTGGACTCAAACTTCCTTTGTTCAGAGTATGATAATGGAAATGATCTGGCAGCATATGAAACTGACTCAGGGGAAAGGGATCATAGCTGTAATGGATCTGGGGGAATAACTGGCTGAGGGAGACTCAAGCTGGTGTAACGTGGCAGGAGACTGCAGAATACTCTGAACAAAGGCGACCTAATTGGGGGTGCTGCCGAGATGATCGATCATAGTGCCAGGAGGCACAGGAGGGTACTTCTTCATGGGTTAAGGAACTAGAAGAAGTGTGTGTAAAATGGTACTGTCGTGTGGATTTTACGAGCCCAGGACAGTTCGTGCTCGTGGTTGCTTTCAATTTTAAGGAGTCTGAAAGCAAATAAGAAGACTCTGAAATGATGGAATGGTACTGTCGTGTGGATTTTCCGAGCCCAGGACAGTTCATGCTCGTGGTTGCTTTCAATTTTAGAGAGTCTGAAAGCAAGTAAGAAGACTCCAGGGGGTTGCTTTTTCGTAGATTTAGTCTCCAAGGCCCAAAGAAGCATAAAAGGATGCAATGAAGAACTCTTCTAGCCGGTGTGACTAGAGTATTCCTTTTTCGTAATTAGTCTACCAGGTCCGGAAAAGGGTTAAACTTATACCAGATAGACGCCCTTTCAGGTACTTTAACGAGCATGAAAGGAAGCAAGATTGCTCGGCGATCTTTTCATTCTTTTAGGAGTCAGAAAAGAGCTTAACGGAAACTCCCTAAGTGCCTTTTTCGTAAAGGAGTTGTCCGGCCCGAAAAAGGGAAAAAATTATACCGAACAAAAGGAATGGCCAGGCAAGGAGGAAGTGTTCAATCAAGGTTTAGGAATGATGACCAAGAACGAGGGTAGGTGGGAACACTGATGGACCTCCTTGCAGGGTAGATGAAATGGTGGCAAAATAACGAAACATTTGCAGTATGACAGGAGTGAATGGCTCATGTAAAAATGTGGAACAATCCGATGGCGGCCGACGTGGCGCGCAAACCGAGGCAGCAAGGTGTTGGGACACAATGTTGAAATTGTACCAAGTGAGAGCGAGAAATGATCTCAAGCATCATCACGGGCTCGGAAAAATGAATCCGGCGATATAAAGGATGTTAAAAACGGGTGGCGGCCGATGTGGCACGCAAACCGAGGTGACGGGGGCCTTTTGAAAAACGCCCGGAAAAACTGGAGGTGAGAGCGAGAAATGATCTCTAGCATCATCACCAGCTCGGAAAAATGAATCCGATGATATAAAATAGGTGAAAAACGGAGAACGGCCAATGTGGCATGCAAACCGAGGCGACTAGTGGTGTCTGAAAAATGGGTAAAAAATGACAAGACAAAAATAATGCAACGAGGTGACCATTATGACGGTCACGTTGCGCTGATTCCAGTGGTGGAAACGGTTGGTAAAAACAAAAACAAAAAGGAAAGTACTGTACAACGCAGACCAATGAGGTCGCGGGTTTCTTTTTATGGGTAAAAACGCTTGAGATACAACCCATTACGAGGGTTGCGCAAAGGACGGCCTTCAGAGTCAGCTAAGATGTATGCCCCCTTGCCGAGGCAGGTCTGCACGACGTAAGGGCCTTGCCACATAGATTCAAACTTCCCTTTACCGGTTTTGTCATGGGCTTGGTCATAGGCGAGGACGAGGTCCCCTTCGTGGAAAGTTCGAGGGTGAACATGTTTATCATAACCGGCTTTGGAGCGGTTTTTGGCAGCTTCGATATTCTGGAGAGTGGCCCGGCGGTCTTCATCGGCTTGTTCAAGGTGTAGCAGACGTTGCTCGAGGGGGGTGGTGTCAGGGAGAAGCTCAACGGCGATCTGTAAGGCAGGGATCTGACATTCGATGGGGAGGACAGACTCTATCCCGTGAACTAAATGAAATGGTGTAAAACCAGTGGCGGTCTTAGTGGAGGTGCGATAAGCCCACAAGGCAGGGAACAACATGTGGTGCCAATTGGACTTATGCTTGTCAACTGTTCGTTGGAGGATGGTTTTAAGGATTTTATTGATGGCCTCTACTTGGCCGTTCCCTTGGGGGTAGTAAGCAGAGGAGAATTGGTGCTCATACTTAAGGAGGGTGGATAACTCACGCCAGACGGCGTCTTCGAAGTGTGAACCATGGTCAGAGACCAACTGCTTAGGAACCCCGAATCGAGCGATGACATGGTTGAAGAAGAAGCGGGCAGCAGTGTCAGCGGTACAATTGAAGGTAGGCATGGCTTCCGCCCATTTGGTAAAGTAATCAACAGCGACAACAATATATTTGTGGCCGTTGGCAGACTGGGGTCTACATTCCATGAAGTCTATGGCCCACTTACAAAAGGGACCAACGGTGACGACTGGGTGTAACGGAGCAGGAGGTGTCCGGGCCTTGGGGGCAAAAAGTTGGCAGTTATGGCAGTGTTTGACCGCAGTGATGCAGTCAGTGAAAAGTGTGGGCCAGAAGTATCCGGCGCGGACGACCTTTTGAGCGGTGGCCATCCCTGAGAAATGGCCTCCGCAGGCACCGCTATGACAGTCATTAAGGACGTGTTCAGCTTCCTCATGGGTAAGGCAACGACGAAGAATTGTGTCAACTCCGCGCCGATAGAGGACATCGCCTAAGAGGAGATATCGAGAGGCCTGGTGTCGGATGCGACGACGTCCATTTCGTGTAACTTTGGGTCTGAACTTCTGTGTGCGTAGGTATAACAAGATATCACCGTACCATGGGTCATCGGACGAGATAGTGAACAGGTGATTGTCGGGTAACTCATCGGAGATGGGTTTGGCCGGGAGAAAGGAAGGGAGATCAGTGATGAGCTGGGCGAGCGCGAGGGCTTTAGTGCTCTTAGGTGTTTTGAAGGTAAGGTCATATTCTTGGAGGATAATGACCCATTTGGCAACACGACCTTGGAGTAGCCGCCGGTTCAGAAGATATACCATGGGGTTAGAGTTGGCCACGACGGTGGTATGACTCATTAAGATGTAGTGTCGCAATTTTTGAACGGAAAAGACTACTGCGAGGGCAAGTTTCTCTTCATATGGGTAACGTAATGGTGGACCAGACAAGGTCTGGCTAACGTAGTAAATGACGTGCTCCTGGTGAGAATCGTCTTCTTGAACTAAGACTCCAGAGACGGCATGCTCGGAGGCCGACACGTAAAGGATGAAGTCTCGAGTGAAATCCGGAGGGGAAATCAGAGGGGCTTGTGTGAGGGCCTTCTTGAGGGCCTCGAATGCAGCTTCTGCTTGCACATCCCAGACAAAGGGTACGTGGGTGCGGAGTAGGCGCAAGAAACCGTGTACCGTAGTGGCATAATCAGGAACGAAGCGTCGAAGGAAGTTAGATCGCCCCTGCAGACTTTGGAGCTGCCGGAGCGTGCGAGGAGGGGGGAGGTCTAAAATAGCTTGGACTTTTAGAGGGTCAACAGTAATTCCTTTCTGGGAAACAATGAAACCCAACAATCGGCCTGCCGGTACGCAAAAAACACACTTGTGTGGGTTCAAGCGAATTTGGTATTTGCGACAACGCAGAAAAATTTGCCGAAGGTCGTTAAGGTGGTCTGATCGTTTCCGGGAACGAGCTGTAAGGTCATCAAGGTAGACTAGCAGGATATGGACCAAGTCGTGGAAGCAGTAGGTCATGGCCCGCTGGAAAGTGGCACCAGCATTTTTGAGGCCGAACGGCATGACGCGATAGGCAAAGGTGCCCCAAGGGGTAGTAAAGGCAGTTTTGTACTGGTCTTCCTTACGGATCTGAATCTGATTATATCCGGAAAAACCATCCATGAAGGAGAGGACCTCATGTCCCGCACACGCATCTATGAGTTGATCGATGAACGGCGTGGGGAAGTTGTCCTTGGGACAAGCATAGTTTAAGTCACGGAAGTCAGTGCATACGCGGATGGTGCCTTGCTTTTTGTTAACTGGAACAGGGTTTGAAACCCATGTGGTATAGGCAATAGGATAAATGAACCCTGCCTTGCGCAGCTTCTCAATCTCGGCTTTGACAGCTGGGAGCTTTGAGGGATGAATAGGGCGCTGTTTCTGACGAACAGGGGTTACATCAGGCCATGTGTCAATGTGGTGCTCTATAATTGCGGGATCAAGACCAGGCATTTCGGTATAAGACCAGGCAAAGACATCACGGAATTCTTTGAAAAGGTGTGTGTAGTCCTCAATCTCTTGTTTACTGCAGAATGCTCCTAAAGTAATGAGTTCGGGGGCACGACCTGGAGCAGCAATATCAACTTGGATGACAGGTGAGATGTTGGCCATGTTGCCCTCCTCGAAAGCATCCGGAGCAGGAATAGGGTCCTTGAACCAGTCAACCTTGGTGGGGAGGAAGTCTTTGGATTCGACTGCGTATTGGGTAGCGGTGCTAGAGGAAGACGCTTCTGGGATGAAATAGGAACGGTGGTGCATATCATCCCAAGGATAATCCGGGGCAGTTAGGGCCTCAAGAATTTCCTCATCAGTACGGAAAGTCGGTGTCGTCAAATCGGTTGACGAGGGGGTAGTGGAAGTATTGGTTGAAGAGATCATGTAGATGGTGTTAACCTCTCCGGAAGGTGAAGAGTCTGGGGGGTAGATCTCTTCAATGGTAGGTGGTGCCGTCTCAAGGTCCAGATTGTTCATCTCATAAAGAGCTGCTCTGTAATCCGGGAGATCAGGACAATGATGTGAATAATGCCCGTAAATACCGCAGATGGCGCATGAGTGGTTGGTACGTAGGGACTTATCTTTAGGCTTAGGAGTGGGGTTTAATTCGACAGTTGGGATGTTGGGGTCATCATCGAGCATTTGCATGTGCTTCTGCAATGCGGGTAACTGTGGGCATTGGTGGGTCGCATGGCCCAACTCGTCACACAGCGAGCATTTGGGAGGAGCACGAAACACTGGAGGGTTCTTGACTGTCTTGGGAGGTGGGACAGCAGTGTAAGGTTGAGGACCTCTGCCCCCAGTGGGTTGAAGAGGAGGAGGAGGTGTCGTGGAGGATGAAGGGGTAGGGACCCCGGGAGGTGGGTGGGTGGTAGTAGCCATGGGTTGCACCGGCTGGAGGACGACATCAGGTGTCGGCGGGCGAACGGGAGGCGAAAGGTACCATACAGGTAATCCCAAGGTTAACCCAGGGAGGCTAAGGGTAGCCATGACCGGGGCGCTTACTACTCCTGCTGGAGGAACTAGGAAGGGGATCGTATGGATCGGTGTAACACCAATGTGACTAGGTACCAAGGGTGGTTTAGGCAACAAAGATGGTTGATTGTTAGGTGGGAGGATGTCATGGGACAAGGTACATAAGTCAGACATTTCGGGCGTAGATGATGGCGGAGGAATGGATTGAAAGGTGGAGGTCATCGGCGCGTCTGAGTAGACTCCAGGCCCCGTAGAGGAAACGAACGAGGTGGAGGCAGGAGAAACAGGTTGTTCAACCATGGGGAGAACATTTTCCGGTGCCGCGGGAGCACTGGGATCATAGTAGGTGAGCTGGTCAATCTTAACCACGCGTCCTTCATGGGGGAACATCATGGTGCGAAAGACAGAAGAGGCAACCGCCCGCATGGCATACATGTAGCTGCGGCCAAGTAGAAGGTTGTAATCCAATTGGGCATTGATTACCTCTATGTCAATAAGAACTGTTTTACCACCTAACTGGACAGGAACGTTGGGCAGGAGGCCTTGGGGCTGGGCCGAACGACCGTCATAGGCACGTAACGCAGTGGTGGACTGCTGGAGAGGAGGGGATCCTAGTTTCTGCCATACAAATGTAGACATAACGCATGTGGAAGCACCCTCGTCAATGATGCACCGATGGATAACAAGATTCCTAACGGAGACTGTAACTTGGAAGGCTAAGCTAGAAGGTAGGCGTGGTTCAGACTGGTCTAAATCAAACGCCATCAAATGTGAATCAGTTGGGTCAATCCCCCCGATGGCGGAAAGTAAAGTCTTGCGCTGGGAAGGGCAGTTCTTCAAGACTTCTAACGCAGACATGGCTGCGGGAGATTGGGCTAGGTCGTCTACAATGTTGTAGTTTGACGCAGCACGTGCATTAGGGTTATTATTGATTCGGCGCAGTGGGAAACGAGGTGCTTTCGCAGCGCCGTCTGTGGGAGGCGGAGGTATGCGTAACGCCTGATCGGTGGGGTGGGCGTTAGTAGTTTTATCCGTGGGAGTGGCTTCAGAGGTGGAGCCATATTGGTTCCGACGGGTCTGGAGGTTGACGTCAGCGGATGACATCATCAGTAAGTGGTGGGTACCTGAGTCAAACATGGGTTGATCAGGGGCAGCGTAGGTGATCTGTTGTTGTTGGGGTTGCACGTTAGCTTGAGGGGCCAACGGCTGAGTGTTCACCACGCCTTGGGTCGGTAAGGGGTTTTGCAGCACCAAAGGGGGTTGCTGAGGTTGGGGGGGGGTTGGGCGGTGCTTGGGGAGCCGCCTGCCCTTGGCGATGGGCCTCGTCAACCCAAAGCTGCCGAGCTCGCTCCAAGTGTGGGCAAGCATGGGTGTAATGTCCATAGACCCCGCAAATAGAACAAGGGTGGTTTGTTCGCAGATTGGGGTTTTTGGCCTGCTTGGGCGGGCGATCGGGGTTTTGATTAGCGGGGGCCGCATTATTGTTGTCAGGGGGATTAGCCGGTTGACCAGCTTGGTCTGCAGGTTGGTTGTTTCCCCGATTACGGCCCTTGCCGCGGTTCTGTTGGCCCTGGTTACGTTGGTTATTCTGGTTTTGCTGCGGGTTGTGTTGGGCGTAAACTTGCCCTTGGGCAGCAGGTGGATTTTGAGGTTGTGCAGGTGCAGGAGCAGGCTGCGGAGGATGATATGTAGGTTGAGGCTGAGCAGGTGCAGCAACTTGAGGGGGTTGCTGATAGGACTGCGGAGCAGGTTGTGGATGTGCCGCAGGGGCTGCCTGGGGCGGATAATAAGCTGGTGGGGCTGGTGAAGGCGCAGGAGCTGGGGCAGCCTGCTGATGATAGTAAGGCTGAGGGGCGACTGGAGGAGCATAAGCAGGAGTCGCATACCCGAAGCACTGTGGTGGACATGAGGGCCCATGGGAATGGTGATGTGTCATGGGAGCATATGAATTGGTTGCTCCAGACTGGGAGGTAGCCCTCGACAGGTCGGGGCCAGGGGTAGGTCGTGCTATAGAAAATGGTTGGGGATGCGAAGAAACACGGCCAATGATACCATCTGCAGCGTGGGATGCCCCCGGCGCATCATGTTGGGAGGACTCGCCGCGAGGGGCGTCAGGTATAATGGTATAAAGGTAACCCGACTGGGCGTAAATGAGGTCGAACTGCTGTGCCTTAAGGATGGCCTCTTCTTCAGACTGGGGTCTTTCTGAAGCTACATCCTTAGCGATGACAGGAAGCAGGGACTTGAGGAACCAATCGAGGAAGATACGGTCATCTAGTTTAATCTTGCATAAGCTACGGCGTCTACGCCACTCATGGATGTGGTCCGTGATATGGGTAGCCGTGTTTTGTCTACAAGATAGAAGGATCTCAACGCCCGCGTCATAGCGGACTGGCAACTGGAAGAACTGCAGGAAGGTCGAGGCCAGGGAAGAAAAGGTGGCGTGGGTCCCATGAGGCTGCTCAATATACCACTTGGCTGCAGAGCCCGTGAAAGTGCGCTGTAAGAGACGGAGGCGAACAGAGTCATCCACAATGGAGTTAGAGGAACACCATAGGTGGAAAGACATGATGTGGTTCTGTGGGTCCTCACCGGCCTTACCCTCGAATTTAGGGATGTCCGAGGGTAGTTTGGTAGGCATATGAGGCCACATAGGGTCGTGTCGAATAGGATCGTTGGTCAATCTGGCCAGGTCAGGTAGGTTGAGGCTAGCCATGAATGGCAAACTGGAAGAAGGCTGCGACACAGTAGTGCTATGGACCAAGTTGGGGCCAGTGCCCCCAAGTGGAGGGACAAGATTTAGGGTGGTGCCCCCAAGTGGGGGAACTGAGGTAGTGGAGGATGGTCCAGCACCACCATGGGTAGTGTGAGCCACTGATGTAGTGGGGATAGGTATTCCTGCTGTGGGAATAGGTACCGTGAGGGGAACGGTAGATGGTTGCCCCATGGAGGGCATACCAAAAACAGGTGTAGTAACTGGTGTAGTAGTGGTGGATATGCCACCAATGGTCCCTATGACAAATGGAGTGGAAGTCGTACCAGCCATGGGGCTAGTAGGGGCAGTATAAATAGGGTTCTCAGACTCTTCGTCAGAATCAGAGGTAAAGTAAGGTGCGTCACTATCTGGTGACGGAGACCTACGTCGCTGACGGGTGGAGTCAAGTGACAAGGCTCTAGATCTGTGATGAGTGGTATCAACGGACAATGATCGGAATCTATGACGAGTGGTGTCGAGAGAACCGTGCTGTGGGGGCTCGCCCCTGAGGCGCCGAGAATGTCTCGGGGACTCAATGGTGACAGATGGTGTCTAAATCTCTGTGGGTTGAGGTGAGTATGAAAACAGCTCAAAAATCCTAATGCAACCGAGTGTGCAGAAGGAGAGCTTAAAAGCAAGGCACTCAGGCCAACAACCAACTCAAAACACCCACTGCAACAGCTGTGCTACAATAGGTGGAGTAACAACAAAGATGGTCAGAATACCAACAAGCAGCAGGCTTCCTAGAAAAGAAAAATGGTGGACTCACTAGACCAAGGGAGGTAAAGGAGCATGCAAACACCTAGCTAAAAGTATTCTGACTTAACTAAACATATCCTCTGCAAGGTGATGAAATCCAAGTCAGACAATATGAGTAGGAAAGCCAAGTGGCTATGATATCCCCCTACCGGGAGGGATACCGGGTAGTCAATCCTAGAAGAATGGCAACTAAGATACCCCGTTCATGACACGTCCAGAAAGGTGAATCTGCCGTTTAGTTCGTTGACCGCAATACCCCTATACAGGGATATCCCGCGAACCGCGAAAGGTAGCCCTTCGGTTACTGAATGGAGTGCGGTATTCCACTCAGGCCTCCGGAACCAGTCTCCCGACTTCAACCCTCCTAAGGGAGAGGCCCTCTGATAAACTGGTCGTGACCGTGCCAAAAAGTACTAGGGGATTTTGGTTCCCTAGTTGGACAACAACTATGTCTCAAGTGAAATGACCAAGGGGTGTTATTGGAAGCCTATCCCCCTGATCCTACCTAACTACAATGATTCTTTAGTGTTCCCCAAGTGGGGTTAGAATGTTGGTTTAGTTAGGTACTTTTTAAGGCTATTTTGAGGGTTTTATGGCCTTTTGGAGGCATTTTAGGCCTTTTGGAGGCTTTTTAATGGGATTTTTTGGGATTTTAATGGAAATATGGTAGGAAAATGGACAAATGAGCCATATAATGTGGTAAATGAGCTAGTGAGCACTTTTTGGGTGTTAACACTTCTCCAACTCCCATGAGCGCCTTCCTTGAGCCTATTTTTGGGGCTGACATGTCATAGTGGTCAGATGTCAGAGGTCAGGTCTGCAATTTGTCATAATTGTCATAGATGCTCCATCATTGGTGTCATAGGGGCTAGGGAATCTAGCCCAAGTGTCCACAAACTTCCAATTTGACTCTTTATCTTCCATGGAGGTTACCAATCCTTCCCAATTCGACCTAATATGCTCAATGACATGTGTTATGACTTACCAACTCACCCAAGAGTGTTCACCTTCCCATTAATTTGAATTTTCAAGAGAGAGATACCATGAATTATGAAAAATAAAGCTAGTGTGGGTCCCACATCCTCCATATGTCTCCAAAACCATTTGCCACCTAGGATTTCTATTGAATTTCTTTATTCACTCTATTTATTAAATGCTTGAACCCTTCTAATGTCTAAACATCATTTATTAGCTTCCTTATTACCATTCCACATGTGCCCATCCAACCTATGAAACTAGTAGGATTGATGGGATTGTCTTACTAGGAAATTATTTGAATGGGGACATTACAGCCTTCCTGACTAGGAGGGCTAAAAGTCTAATTTAAGAAGCTCTCGGGTGCTAGAATGAAGTGGATAAGGTGTTGGAGGCATCCACCTGGTGACTGGGATGCATGCAAACCCTAGAATTTGCATGCAAACCCTAATTGCATGCAAGGTCCTAAAAATGATGATGTGGATATCGGAACAGCTTCACCAAAATCATGCATGAAGGAGGAAAAATCACAGGCTATGGCAGCAAGGGCACATTGCACAACAAGGGTTTCTATGGCGAGCTTACCAACATGGGAACCTTATCAATCGATTGAGGCGGCAATGAAGGAATCCAAGGAAAAATATCAAATTTGCAAGGTATCTCATGTTGCAAATGCGTTATGCAATTGACTTTATTTTTGTAACACCCAGCTTAATATTTTGTTGAAGATAGTTCATGTGGTGATGAAGGGTTAGAATGGAGTTGACGACAGGTCACATCTGATGATTGACTTGTTGTTTGTTGTTCATATCCGTATATCAATAGGGATTTCGACTTGATGTTAATACTTTTAATGAATCATGGATTTTACTAATATGGTGCCCTAGTTTTTTTTACTTGCCTCCACAATTACTCTAGTGTATTTTGTTGGTGTATTGATGCCTTGATTGACTAAGCAATATCTAGAGTAGAAATTCATATTAAGAAATTCATGTTAGCTTGGCTTCAATTAGGATTCTAACCAACCCAAAATGAAACAAAATCCTATCAATATTTTTAGTCCCTCTCTAAACAACCCGTGACATCTTATGTAAACTTCTTATTAAGTAAAAGGGAAGTTTAGCTGAAACCCTAGAATTATCATGAGCATCCTGATATGATAATAAAATGATAGCCCAAATCTTCCTTCACAAGTAATGTACCTCATGATTATGAATAAAATCCGGCGCTATTGCTTTCTGAAAACCTCAACCGGAATGCCCTTTCTCCACTGATCAACCTAAGAGGATTTCTTCAATCATTTTCTCCAGTCACATCCATTTAACCTTAATTTTTAAACCAACAATCCCAACTTGAAGTATTTCAATGGCTTTAGCTACAAATTCTTCAGACACACATAGCTCCAAGTCTCCAATTTTCACCCTAGTGCCATCAAATGTGGGAAAATTCTTTAGTTACTTGATAGTTAGACCCTTGATGGAAGCCATCATATTTTATCAAATTGTTTCGTAAGCTTATCATCGACCTCCAAAAATTTCCTTCGAGTTCATATCTCACAACTGGTGCCATTTCTAACTAGCAAAGCTCAAGAGGATTTGCTCTAAAAAGTTGAGTGGCTAAGGGTAACATGATAAAAATGCAGAGCTAAAAGCTAAAACATTGATCATATATTCCAACCAAAAAACTTGAGAATGAATGAAAACCCTAAGAGAAATAAAACCCAGCGAACCTATACGAGTAGTCATAATGTCAAAGCATAGTTCGTGTACAACGCATTGAGCATCATAAGGGCTTAAACATTCTTTGAAGTTATTACCCATAAGGCACCATTGAGATATAAGTTCAAGTAATGATAGATGTCAAAGTAAAATCATGACGAGACAAGTTATCGAAAGACAGGGATCGCAACATCATTATAATCGTAATTTAACATGTGTCCAAGGTATGCAATAAGTTGATTTAATAATAACAAAGAGATATTCATGATTTTTAAAGAAATATGATAATTAAAAATTACTAAAATAATCTCCAACACGCATGAACCAATTTGAATAACACAAAATAATACCTTGGAGTTTATGTGATGACCGTGACCTTCTATATGAAACAAACATAGCACCTTATTATTAGAATTAAATACTTATGTGCATGTTTGTCTTAAAATAATGAGAATGATAACAATGAATAATCCATATGATACCAATACTATTAAAACTAATAAGATGTTACTAGTCAATAAAAATTTCATGGCAGAATGCATGAAATTGAAATTTTGGATAATTGTGTAAATATAAAAAGTAAATTGATTTGTATCTAAACAAAAAAAAATTAGTAGCTACAAAAATTAAAGATAATGATTAGGAATTTCTAGTAAATGGATACAATGTTTTATTCAATATGCTAAGAATAAGAATATCTACTCAAAGTGTTTTCATAAAAATAAAAATAAAATAATATCAATTATTAAATGTACATATCTTAAGCAAACAAAATCATCAAAAATAAATGCTTAGAAATGCTAAACATTTGGAAACATCAAATAATGTGATACATCCATCATCTCACAAAAAGTAATTAATCAACAAAGAAATACCCACACCTTAAGTATTGAAACATATATCTCTTCTCTAAAACCAAAATTTAATTAAGGATAATCATAAGAACGCAATAATTCAAAAATCAAATCTAAGGTTATCCAAATAATTACAATAAAGAGATACACCTAAGAATTCTAAAGTGAGGCACTGAAATTAAAAATAAAATTAAGACTTACCCATTATACTTTAGTAGGGGCCCCTTAATTTTTAGCCAAAATGCAACAGAATTGTTGCGAGGCCAACAAATAGGAAGGTCGTTGGACTAGTAGAGCAGAACATTGATGTGTAGGAGAGCTTGGGAGGCTTAGGGATGCCCAACGACTTGGTTCCTAGGCATGGATAACCCAACATTTTGATGGAAGCTGACCTTAAGACTGAATATTGATGGCCAATTTATGGAGGAGGGAGAATTGAAAGGTTGTTAGGGTCTAGGGTATGAATATAGGCATTTAAATGATCGATGCTTTAATAAGCTAAGGAGACTAGTGCTTAGGTTTTTGGGGTGAAAAAGAGAAGGCACTAGTGTAGGATGACATTTTAGTGTTGAAGCATGCCACTAGGGTTTAGAGTTTAGGTTCATATTTTTAAGTGGGAGCCTTGAAAACTAGGGTTTATGTGATTAAAATCACAAACAAAAGCCCTAGTTTTGGGTTTTCTAGGGCAAGCAGTAAAACCCTATAAACCATAGTACAGTAAAAATGATGGAAATGAGATAATTTTAGAATACTTAGATCTCTTGGAATCCAAGTGCTTTATGATAAGGGTGTGGAGTCTTCTCGTGCAAAAGAGTTGATCTTCAATGAAGCAGGAGGGAAAACGCCAAACCTTCCTTCCTACCAAGAGAATTGAGACAAGCTTGTCATGGTGTCCTCTTTGAGCATTCAACATGCCAAGGGAAAAAAGAGCATATGCTAAATATTCGCCTGCAAACAAGTTAGTATAATCCAAGGAGATACATGATGCATGATGTAATAAAATTTAGTACATGTAAGAGGAGCTCATGTTAAACCCTAACATACATTAAACCCTTACAAACAAGAGTATTTTATGCCCACTGATCTACCGACACCGCATTTGTTTCTAAGCAAAGGTAGCATTTGTGTATGTGACAAGCAACAAAAACACCTACTAAGCAATTCCCTACCCTGCAAGGAAGAATAATGATACAAAACCTTGCTCTACCATTCCCAAACATCTTACCTAGACTTTTTTCTTGATATGTCCATGGTTGTACATTTTGGCCGCTGCCATGTCCCAATTCGGGAATATTAACCCAATTCCTTTTCGATGTCCAGGCCCTTGATACAGGGCTTCCCCATCTCTTAGGATCGACTAACCCATGTCCAAGTGTTGTTCACATGGAACCCTTCCCCACTTTAGTGTTCAAATTTCTCATTTTTAATATTTTCTACTACCACCAAGATATTCCTCGAGGGTCGATCCACCCAGGATCACACCCAAGGTTTCTTAATGACCCTTGCATCCCCCTACTCATTGAAGCCTGGAAATTTCCTCGATGGTCGAGTATGGGACGCGTGCTTCAATGCAATCCATTTTCGGGGATAGTTGATTCGTCATGTAAGTTGTTACACACTCCTTAGCATATTTTTACTTCCATGACCACCATCCTACTGTCGTAATCAACCAACACCCTTTGTGGTATCTAGTTTAGTGCATAGTTTGGCGTTGTAACTTGAATTTCCAATAATTTTTGCTTACTAAAATTGGTGCACTTGGAGCTCTCAATTCCGTGGCACGTCTTAATGGAGTAGACACATCGTCTTACCTATTTAAAGTTTGAGAATAGGTCAATGGAATTGTGCCCCTAATGCTTTTAATAATTTTCTTTACCTGATAAAAATCGCATGTAAGCTCTAGCTATCCTGCAGGAAACTTCGAAGGAAACTAGCTACTAGATGGTTCGATTAGTATTTCTCCCTTATACCCAAGTCAAATGAATTATTTACACATCAATTTCACTACGGGCCTCCACTAGAGTTTCTTTTAGCTTCGCCCTTCTCAGACATAGTTCATAAGGCCACTACTGGTCATTGCACGACAGAGAACATTGAATGCATTTCATCCAACTGTGTCACGATGGGAACAGACAACCATGTCCACACACCATGCTTGTTTACAGACATAGCATAGACTCAAGAAAATGCCAGAATGTGTCTCAATCAAGACTTCCCAAGCAATGCTTGATCACTAAGTAGCTCATCCCATGCCCCATGATATGGCCATGGTTTTCCCCGAGGATTCAACTCCACATTCAAATAGGGTTAACAATAGAATCTAGGTGTTTCTTCATACCTTTTATGTCTTTCATGGAATCGAATTTTAGTCGCAATCTTAAAATTTTAAAATTTGAGGTTATAATACACTAAATGATCCAACATTTATGCCTTAGATTGAAAAATCCTTGAGAAACAACTCTCCTAGTATTAGAGAATAATGACATATCTTTTGGATTTCATTTGGATGGTAGAGTCTAGCACTACATTATGAATATGATCATGTGAAATGCCTTTGATTTATGGATGATGTTTGTAGATGCCAGTGTCTCTCATGTGTCTCTTTTCCTTTGCACAAAAGATAGATATGAGATAGAGTAATTAGAGGAAGTAAAATATTGAGTTTGGTCAAAGCTTCTATATTTTTTCATCTCTTATTTTGATTTTTCAAGCTAAAACTTTAGTTCAGGGGGCTTATTTGAATAAGCCACCAAATTTACATTTTTTTTCATGTTGTTTCATCCCAACAGTAAGATTTCTTCATCCTTTTTAGAGATTTGAATTGAAAGTGCATACATTGCTTCCTAGCTCTCTGTTTTATTAATGAACTAATATGCATGTTTAAATTTGACTTACTTTATTTTAACATTTTTATGGGTGCACACACACCTCATTTCGTAGCCATATTATATCCATACTTTGAAAAAAATTATTATAATTTTATTTATTTTTTAACCAACTAAAAGGTACATATGGATGCCAGGAAGTGCAGATGGATCTAAGTGATGATGTGCACTTTGCTATTACTGATGAAGAGAACGTTGTCCTTGGCACAATGTAGTGTCAAAAAGGTTGTACATTTGTTGATGTCTGTTATGAAATTGTGGATGATCAAATCATTGAATATCCTTTTGATTTTATTGTCCCATATGGGAATCCTTTAAATATAAAGCAAGAGCAAATAAGGAAACCTACAACAACCTTTGTAGGCATCAAGAGAAACTAGACAAGGTTGTTGAAACATTGCAATCAAATGTAATGGAAAGAATGACAATCTCTGAAAGCATTGAAAGGGGTGTCAAGGAACCTATGCATAAAAAACCAAGTGTTGGATATGGGTGTGAGTCAGTGGAACAAGGCATAGTGGTTGATCCTAATATATTGGCATCTTGGGAACAAAAGTGAATAGTTTAATGGAAGAGTTTGTCAAGGAGAAGCTTACTCTCAAAGTATATTTAAAAAAGGGAAAACCTAATATAAATATCCATTGTGAAATTTTTGGCATTGATTATGGAATAGGGGAAGTATCCTTGGCAGCACGAACGGTTTGTGACTTCAAAAACAATCATATGAAAACAGGGTCCCATCAACGTCACATCTCAATGGTGGGAGGTAGTGAAATTCCATCATGTAACATAGCAAAGTAGACAATGATGGTTGGAGATCGATCAAGGAATCAAACTTCTAGATGATTTCAACAAGACGTAAGATCCTAATTTGTTCAAGGTTGTGGAAGCAACACTTGAAAACTATGAGAACAAAAAAAGAGTAAGAGTGGAATGTACAAGATGCAATAAATGGATTTTTTTGGTGTCGGCAAGTGGTAATATTGTCAGTTCGCTAAATGAACACATGAAATCAAATAAGCACACTACTACTACTATAGATGATGTGGCACATTATACAGTTGGGTTGAGGAGTGGCATGGTTGGGAGATCGAAGAATACTACCAATGAGAAGTCCCAACAAAGTTTGACTAAGTTCTTGATCCCATCACCACCATCACTATCACATGGGGATTATGCAAGTGCATATGCTTCTACTTTAGGTGTGTTAATTACACAAGTTTTAATTTAATTTGAATTTGAATTTGAATTTGCACATAATTTTATTTATTATCTTACTTGATAGTAAATCATTTTCTAATGTGTTTTTCCATCTTATTCTAGTACAATTAGCTCCCTTGATATTATTATGTTGGGATTATTGGGATCCTATATTGATAGAAGAGGGGAGAGATTGGACACAAAGGTTTTGACGGATTATCAATGTGGTGGAAAATTATGGGTCGTAGAGAATCATACCAGGAGAAATCTATGCTATTATGGTATTGAATGCCATTTTATTGGTACATACAGGAATATTCATTAAAAGAGAGCTTCTGAAACAGGAATCCCTTTTGATTCATTGACATGCATTTTTTGGTAGTTGATACCTGATTGTGATGAATTTCGGATGCATTTATATCATGAATCAAGGATCATTGTCAAAAGACATGGGAGAGATACAGGGAAAGGGAGAAGGTTGGACCATTTGACTCAAACTGAACTCAAAATTGTTGCAAGAGATGTGAATGCTAGTCTTATATTAACAATGCGAGCTCTTTCATGGGAGAGGATGAAGGTTGCTACCATGTCTATTAGAACGAGGTCCCTAAAGGAAAGGTTTTTTGAATTGCAGGAAGTATGTATTTAGGTTTTTCAAGGATGTGTGTAAGGCTCATAAGCAAGCAAAATTACAAGGTAAAGATGCAGTTTGGGACTTTGTTCAAGATATATTTCACAACCTGGTTTGTTCAAAAATGAAAAGAAGGTATAGTGCATCCACTAAATCCATTTATGAGATGACTAAGTTGTAGGGAGGTCCCATATTATGTAGTATTATTAGCTTGAATCTAGATGGGCCTTCGATATCTACGACTTTAAGGCAAGTTAGAAAACCAATGGCATATATCCCAGGGGAGTGGGAGTACATTTTTAGGCAATCGAAAAATTTTATGCTTCTTATAAATACAAACATGGTATAGAGGGCCAAATTCCTATATGCCTTGCTAAAGATAAAAATGTCATGAAAAAATATGTCAGGTGGGTAGCAAAAAGTGATACATTGGTGGGATTTTGTGGTAAGAAAGAAGAACATAAGTCCCAATAACATTTCTTCCTGATATTTGGTGAGGGCATTGCATGCTACGATATTATTATAGACACATTTAAGAACTATGTGATTGGACATTATGAACATGAAATTATTGCAAACCCTTTACATCATAAGATTCCTCATTTGGTTGTGGTTGTCCATCCAACTTGTAACAATTTTGATGCAAATTTTGTCCATCAACAATGGGAAAAAGTAGAAGACGAGTGGAAGAAACATGTCGAAAATATTTTAGGACCTATTATTAATTGGTCATTCCTCATATGGGGATAGTAGAATAAGAATTTTTATGTTGAAGGATTATTATTCAATGATAGGCATGCGATATCAAATCCCCTAGGCAGGGTGGAGGCTAACTGGATTTTATGCTGGTTTCGAAGTAACAGGACTTCATGACCAAGATTACATCCACAATGGAATATGATAGTGAATCATTTATTTAGTGGTCACCGAGATTTGATTATTGGAGAACATTTGATTAGTTTTAACCATGTAAGAATGGTTTATAATACTTTTAAAGTGGATGACCAGAAACTTAAATTGAAGATATAGAAGGGATTGATCTCCAAAACTAGGGTTCAGAACAACACATTGCTTCAAGGCATGTACAAAGGTGCTTGAAGGAGATGAGAAGTACAAGTGGCAGGACAGAGAGGAAATCCAGTATAGAGACCTATGTAGCAATCATTGTTGACTATATTGAATTTTTTTGTCTCCTGATTTGACTCTTTGGGAAAGAGTACCAAAATGATTCAAGAGTCAATCATTTCTTCATGTTATGGTCATGTTGGGAAAGTAAACAAGCTCATACTAATGTCAACATAAATTTCATCAGCGTAGAGGAATATCAAGACATGAAAATATCTTGCCACTTTGGAGTCTTGTTGATGAGATTATTTCGGGATCAATACTCTAACTTTCCATGTGTATTGCACTTGACTTGGTTGTATGTATGTGAGAACTTCTCTAGCAAATTTGGTGGGATTCTTGGAGTAGAGAGGGCCTATGATTTCACTGACTTACGTCATGCTATCGGAACCCTTAATAGAGTCTCTGAAGAAGAATCGAATCCCCAAGGGATTTGTTTTAATAAAACTCATAAGAAGCAAATGAGTATCTAAAATAAATTGCACCAAAAAACAGTAGAGGAAAGTGTCATTTTGTCACAATATGATCCAATATCTATAGATAATAAAATTATAGAAGCTATTAAGATAGGAATGGAGGATGCATAGGGGATTTTATTAGGTCTTGGCATGCAACCAGAAAGACACATAGAAGATTCTTGGTGGTTGAAAGCATGCATAGAGGATCACAATTATCCAACATTCCAAGTCTTGGATGAAGTAGTTGATGATTCTCCACCAAGTCACTCCACATACATATTCCAACCTTCATCTTGAATGGTACTCAATGATAGTGACTTGAAAACAATGGAAAGTGAGTGGAGGCACGAGTTGGATGAAATTTTAGATTCCATTGATAAGATTGTAAACAAAACTACCAAATTAGTGGTGGATCTCGATGGCAAGGACATGACATACAAATCTTGTTTGGTTAGTTAGTTGAATGGCAATCTCACATTATCTAAAGATAGGTTGACTAAAGTGAGAAATGGGATATACTTTAGGCGATATTAGAGGGCCCCCGAAAAGGGTGTTACAATTGATTTTGAAATTGGATCAGATTTTGCAGTGCAGTTTGAGAGCAAGTCAATAGCTGTAGCTTAACGTACTAGAAGAAAAAGTGTTTCTCAAAGTACAAAACATGGTGTTTCTTATGGGACTTAGTACATTGGAAGAGTTTAAACAATAAGAAAGAAGGATGGTAATAGGGTGTTTGATTACCATAATGACATTAATATTTTGGATAGGCCTGAAGGTGTTGAGCTTCAGCTTTGTTGGTGCAATAAAATAAAGGGGGAAACGCATGTACAAGTATGATTTGGTATATGATTTTTTCATACAGCTTGAAGATGTTATACCAACAGAAAACCTATCATACAATATCAAGAATGACACATACAAGTTAGAAGAAAGCGACCACAAAATTTAAGAAGATTTCATTAAAAATATAAATAGGGTGAAATTTTCAAAACATTCTATTTTCTTGCATCTTTTTTACTGCTATCTTATAGTTTATTTATAAAGTATTTTTTTTGTATTATTGTTGATTTGGTTTGTAGCAATTTCATACTCATTTTATACTCTTTGGCTTTAGGTGCGGTGAATCGTTCAGATGATGAACGGTCGGGATAACTCAATCTATAGTTATCGATCTTCATATACTTCTTTTTACTTTATTGAAGCGTGGCTATTGAGGGTTCTTGAACTTTTGTACAATAACTTCAAAATGGGCACTTGTACCATTGGATCATAAAACTAGAAGGATATTCCTTAGCTTTTGTATTTCAAATTTTGGTGGCCATACCCATATTAGAGTTTTTAACCTTTTCAAATTGGTTAATTCAACATTTAGATTTAATGTTACTTTTAAAAGGATGAAATAAGTTTTTTATATCAAATTTTGGTGCCCATGTGCATATTAGAGTTTTCAGGTACTTCCTTTTGCTAGTTCGACGCTTAAATTGAATATTATTTAATGTGTGTTTCTCGAAATGTGTTTTCTACATGTTTTGTATGTATTTTTCTTCATGAAACAACATATTTGATTTGACATTTTCTTGCATTAGAAAAAACAAAATTGATATTGAATACTTCCCTGATTTGATTTGATCATGTGAATCATTTTTCAACTTTCTAAGTGATTACCATGTTGGAATTGAAGGTATCTATTTTCCCAAAACACTTATAGTGTTTATAGTTATCCTCCTTGAGTATTGATGTATATTGGTAGTGCATTCTCGAGACTTTAGCACAAAGTTAACTTTCAAAAAGAATTGTCACTAGAATTTGTGAAATCTTAATGTGGAGCTGAGTTTGATTCATGAGATTGGGATGTTGCTACAAATTCTAGTAGTGGTGCATAATGACATCCATACTTGAAATCAATATAGACTATAAAATTTGATGTAGATAGTAAGCCTATATGTTACAACCTTCTTAAATTGATTATAATGTAGTTTATGCCAACACCAATGTAGTGTGTGTTGCAAGTATGAAGCTAGCATGTCTTTGAGTATATACCTTTTTGGATTATGAGGTTGAATATTTCCCCATGCTTAAGCATTCTTAATTCCTTCTAGATCCTTGAAAATTATGTAAGGTGCCTTCAAAGAGAGCTAGCAAGGCTTATACTAATCTTGGAATCATGCAAAGAGAAATCACAAGAGCAAATTTTTTTTTTCTTCTTGGAATAGAATTTCCATTTCTGGTTTTCACCTCTGTTTTTCCTCATGGTGCTTCAAGGAGGTTTTCACCATGAGGATATTATATTATCCTTTTGCAACCGCCTCCAATGTCTAGAGCAACCAAAACGGGAGTATTACCTTATTAATGACAAGCTTGAGACTCAAAGAGTATTACCTTATCAATGACAAGCTTGAGACTCAAAGAGTATTACCTTATTAATGACAAGCTTGAGACTCTATTTGAGGTAACCATATTTCTTTCTAGTGTATTGTTCAAAAGAATGGCCATTAATAGTAAAATAACCCTATGAAATTCCTTTTGTAGTGCAAATCTAATTAATCTGTTTAGAATCTCAATTATTCCTTTTGGAAACCTGTGATGAAAGAATCTCAGTTTTCCTCTAGTAATCTGTTTACATTATTTTTTTGGTTTCTATGTTCAACTTTATGTTAAATTAGCCAAATGAAAAGGGGGTTTGGGTTTGGAAGTATGCTTCTAAGATTAAGAGCTATGTGTCTAATTCATCGGCTGCGATGGTTTTGAAAAAATGTGCGATGGTAATCTTGGTGTCCATATTGAATTTAGTTTAAGTGAGAGGAACTGCTACATGCATGGATTCATATTGCATGAGGCTCTAAAACATCATCATCATGTTATAAAATAACTTTCATTGAAAATATTAGTTTTGTTGACATTGTGTCTATAATTCTTTGGTAGTGAATTGGACTATGCTAACCTCTGCATGTTGGGTGTGTATCTATGATTTTTTTACTTGGATATTGTGGGTCTTATCTATAGGCTAATGCCACTAGCCATTTTTTTATAGGCTAATAGTGTGCTAATTGCTTGTATGATTGTATTGATCTAGTTAATTGGTTATGTTTTGGTGGTAATTAATCCCAACACTATGAATTTAATACCCAGTGTATCCCTGCAGCAATATACCATTACCCCGAATATTTATTTCATTTGTTTGGTTTGTTGGGCTTAATTTAAGCTACTATAGCACTAATTTTCTTCCTGCGAGATCGTTGGTTCTTCATTATTGCATGTACATCTTGAGAATCAATGTTCCAGTGCACACCACGGCCTCATTCCCTCAATCCAACATATAATTTCCACCTACATCCATTGTTGGGTCTATTCCAGCAATATTTCATTAATACTCAAGCAATTGAATCGGCCTCAAGGTCGTACGTCACTAAATCACCTACAGCCACCTTTAAATGGGTTTTCCAGTATGCTATGTTTGTTTTAATTTTGTGCAATAGCATGCTACATTCATATGCTCAAGGTATAGATTGACGTTTTCTTGGAGCTCTGCAATTTTGAGAGAAATATGCACACAAAGCTCTGATCTTGATGGACCCTCTTGACCCCGATTCGGAACCTGGTCTGGATGAGATCTTTTGTCTACTAGCGGCTATATTGAAGGAAAAGAGTTCTTCATAGCCCTCTGCTCGCTTTGTGAAGAGGATTGATTCCCCTAAAATCAATATTTCATACAACTCTGCAAAGAAATAAGCTATCAGGTTGTGTGAGAGAGGTTTGGTAGGTCTGTTTACAAGTCTTTGGCCTTCTCTAAGGGAAATGGAGATCTAGATAAATAAAAATTGGAAACACCTTCTAACTGGTAGGATGCAATGCTACTTATGTGGAAAAGGATATTATGTATTTATTTTTGAATTTACAGTTGATCAGGATTTGATATTTCGTAATGGTCCCTATTTCATGGGTCCTAGAGGTATGTATCTTAATAGTTGGAAATTATCCTTTGATCAAGAGAAATATATACCTTCTATAGTTCCAATATGGGTAAAGCTACTCCATCTTCCCGTACATTGTTGGTCTAATGAATTTTTGGCTTCTATTGGGAACTCTCTTAGTCGATATATTGATAAAGATGAGCCTAAATCAATGATGTTCTCCTGAGATAGAATTTGTGTTGAAGTAGATCTTGAGAAGGGAGTTCCATAGGTGGTTAATCTAGTAATGGATAGATGGAATCATGAATAAAAAGTGGATTATAATTAATTTCCTTTTAAATGTAATAAGTCTCATGAGTATGGGCATTTTTCCAGGAACTTCCCAAAAAAGAAGATAAAAGAAATAGAGAAGGCAGCAATCAAAGAATGGTAGAAGGTTCAAAAGAAAGGAAAGGCCTAGGTAACATCAGTGGCTCCAACTCCTCCTGAGACCTCCAATAATTTTCAGTCCATGTCTATTGAGAATCTAGAACCTATGGTTCAAGAAATATCAAATGCTACTGCCATAAATCAGGTGAACCCTCCTCATATTCTAGAAGAAATTGGATCATAAAGAATTATTTCAGGATTACCAAATTGTCTAGTAATATAAATTACTTCTCACCTAGAAAATGACTCCCAGGGAAGTTCAGACAAAGAAAAAGGTCAACCTTATCTATTCACTCAAGGTTGAATCTTCTGAGGATTTCGAGGAGGATAGAGTAATAAACAAAAAAGTAGGGAGAAGAACCAAGAAAACAATGAGAGAAGAAGAAGCAGATGGAGAAAAACAATTGGGAAAGCAATCGTCCTTGGATTCTATTTTGAAAGGAGATGTTTCTAACAAAAAAGGGAAAAAATGAGATGTCGAAAATAAATCCTGCTCACAAGCCAAAAAATAATGAATATTGTCTCCTAGAATTGTAGAGGTTTAGGAGGAAAACCTAAAGTAGAAACAGTGAAGCAAATAATTTTTAAATATCATCTTTCTATTATGATACTCTACGAGAAAAAAAAATGGAATCCATTGAAGTAATTCATCTTTTTTAATCCATTTGGAAAAATGGGTTAGGCATGGAAAAAAGCTCAATGGGAACTTCTAGGGGATTATCCTTGATGTGGAACTATGGTAAATTTAATTTAATAAATCAAAAGGAGGGGCGTCATTGGATTATGACCGAGTTGGAACAAAGGAGTGTACAAAAAACTTGAATATATATAATGTTTATGGTCCTGTAATTCCTTCTAGGGGATTATCCTTGATGTGGAACTGTGGTAAATTTAATTTAATAAATCAAAAGGAGGGGTTTCATTGGATTGTGACTGAGTTGGAACAAAGGAGTGTACAAAAAACTTGAATATATATAATGTTTATGGTCCCGTAATTCCTAGTCTTAAGCAAGAATTTTGGAGATCTTTGAGTTCTCTTGGTGGAAATAATTGTAGTCTTATTGCAAGGGATTTTAATGCTACTATTTATTTTAAAGACAAAAGAGGGGGATCTATGGTTAGAGATCCTTATGGATAATATATGGAAGATTTAATTATCGATTTGTATTTGGTTGTCATTAAGGAAAAGAGAGGTCTCTTCACTTGGTCCAATAGACGAGTTGGTCTGAGGCACATAGAAACTCGTTTAGACCGGTTTTTGGTCCACAGTTCCATACTATCTAAGTTTGCATTGAACTATCATATCCTCCCTTATGCAACTTTGGACCATAGACCTATTTGTTTAAAAATAGAGGAAGTTGAGAATCAAGGTCCAATCCCCTTTCGATTTAATCCTTTATGGTTATCTCATGAGGAGTCCTTCCATATTAATGAGACAATTTGGAAGATTCAAGTTCAGGGATCCCCCTCCTATGTTTGGGAATCCAAGCTACGGGAAATGAAGTTTGCTTTGAAAAAATGGGCTAAATCTCATTATAATTATCCAACCTCAAAAAGAATAAATTGTCAAAAGGATTTGGAATCCCTTCAAGAACAAATGCATCAGATTGAGATAACTCCATATGTGCTTCTTCAAGAACAACATGTCAATGATAAACTGAATGAATCCTTCCATCAAGAAGAAGAGACTTGGAGGTTAAAATCTAGAGATATTTGGTTGAAAGCTAGTGACAAGAATACTACTTTTTTTCATAATCAAATAAAAATGAGAAATCATAATAATGCTATCAATGAAATTATTTTCAATGAGGGACTAAGACATTCAAAATACATTGAAATTAGATAGGAAGTGGTTAGTCATTTTAAAGATCTATATTTTGAATAGGGAGTGGAATATTGGGTTTCTAAAGACAATTTGTTGGATTGTATTTTGTCTATCATTTCCTTGGAGGAAAATTATCGATTGAGCAGGTTCATAAGTGAAGCGGAGTTTTTTGCAGCAATTCGTAGGATAGGGGTTGATAAATCCCCTAGTCCTAATGGTTTCATGGTACATTTTTATAAAGCTTGCTGGCCAATAGTAAAATTAGATCTGTGTAAAATGTTAAACTAGACAAAAGGGAAAGATAAAATTGGAGGAGAAACCAATTCATCATAAGTTGGTGTCGATTCCTAAAGAAGCTCATCCCTCTTCTTTCTCTCGTTTTAAGCCTATCTATTTATGAAAATCTTCTTATAAAATTCTGACAAAAAATTTGGCCAACCGGCTTAAACCCCTACTTTCTAGGTTGATTTCGGAAGGACAAGGAGGTTTTGTTAAGCATAGACAAGTAATAGACAATATTGTTTTGATATAAGAGGCTATTCACTCTAGCATTGTTAGAAAAGAGCAAGGAATGGCTATCAAATTGGACATGGCCAATGACTTTGATAGATTTTGTCACAGTTTTATTTTTTAAGTTTTGGACAAGTTTGGGTTCTCTCTTGGCTTTGTAAAATGTATAAAAACTTGTATTTCTTTTCCATGGACCTCACCTTTGGTTAATGGTCGACCAGCCGGTTTCTTTTAGTCCTCTCGAGTACTGGGACAAGGTTTTCCTTTTCCCCTTTTTTTATATATTCTAATGGAACGGAAGCATTGGGTTGAAAGTTGATCAAGGAAAGAGAGGAAGGGCATGGAATTTGAATAGCTAGAGGTAACAAAGTAGTCAATAATGCTCAATTTTTTGATGACATTTTTCCCTTGGGAGGGGCATCAGTCACCAATGCCATCAAGTTCAAGTAGGTCCTTGATTGTTATTTACTTGCCTCAAGAGGAGAGGTGAATAATGGAAAATGTAAAATATTTGGATGGAACATTTCTCCTAATCTCATGCAGCATATTTCTCTTGTTATGTGCTTTGTTGCTAGTACAAATTGGACCTCTTTTAAATATTTAGGAATCCCTATTGCTCTAGAGTGTATAAAGAATGTGGAATGGGAACCAATTCTTCAAAAAATAAAAGACAGAATGCAAAGCTAGGGTATGCGTTCGTTGAATCCGATTGGAAAAGTTGTTTTCATCATTCTCTCTTCTCTCCCTCTATTTCAATGTTCTTCCTTGCTGGGTTCAAAAGGAATTATGAAAAAATTAGATCAATTTTCTAGAAACTTTCTATGGCAAGAAGGGGTAAACCAATAGTAAAAAATTGCATTTGGTCAAGTGGGATTTGGTGTAAACTCCAAAAGGTTTTGGAGGACTAGGTATTTGTTATCCATAGCTAATGAATCGTGCAATGGGAGCTAAACTAATGTGGAATCTGGTTTTTGGTGAAAAATCTTGGTGGAAAGACATAATTAGGAAAATGTACCTCTCCCACTCCAGGTTGCCATGTTTGGATATTTTCTCTTGGGAGAAAGAATGATCAAATGTTTAGCGCTTGGGTAAAGCTTCTAGAAGAATAATACAAGAATGTTTGTATTGGATTCCGGGAAATGGAAAACACATTGACCTATTGAAGGACTCCATTCCTTGTGCCCCTCCTCTTTCTCAAAAAGAAGAAATTCCATATTTAATAAGATGGATTAGTAATAAGGGAATAAGAACAATGAAAGATCTTTCTGAATGGGATTCAACAGGAAATTGGAATAATTGGAGAAATTTGGATGCTTAGGAACATTTGAAGGGTTCTCTTGAGGTTTTTTATAAGAATATTCATGGAGAAGATCCAATAAATTTAAGCTCTAAAGACACAAGAGGGTGAGGGAAAAAAGGAAATTACATTGTTAAGGAGGGATATGCTCTTCTCTTTAAGGAGAGATAGCATCAACCCTTCTCAAGACTGTGGGGAAAAATTTGACAGCAAGATGGATTACCTAAAATAAATATATTCTGTTGGATTATGGTTCAAGGGAAAATATTAACTTCGGAGAATTTGAAAAAGAGAAATAATAATGGTCCATCCCATTGTATTTTGTGTAGATATTTTGAAGAGACTATCTCTCATTTGTTCTTTCACTGTCAATATTCTAAAAAGGTGTGGAAGTTTTTTTTTGAAAGATATGGATAATAATTTGGCACTCCTTTTTCCTAGGTTATGTTAAAGGGAAACTTGTTTTGTCAAGAATTTGGTTTTCTCTCCCAAAGTATGTCTACTGGAAATTGTGGGAAGCGAGAAATTTTGGTATTTTTCAAGATAAAATAATATCAGTAGAGGATTCGACAATAGTATCCAAATATATTTTGTGTGAAGCTCTTCAACACAATCTTAACTTGAAGAACATTTATGATTCTTGGAACTGTTCAAAAGAAATATGGGGAAAAAATCCCAATCACTCTCCTTTACAAGTTCGAAAGAAAGATCTCCAGTCTGCATGGAAGCTCAAGATGAATATGGAAGAATTCCAAAAGTGGCAGAAGAATATTCAATCTTATGTTCTTTTCTTTGATGTATCTTCGAAAGGTAATCCTCGAGAGGCAGGTGTGGGAAGGGTGATATTTGACCCTGGAGGTAATATAGTAAAAACTGTTGCTTGGGGATTAGGGACATGTACTAACAATCAGGAGGAAATATATTTTTTGTTCCTAGGTTTAAAATTGGCCTTAGAAGAAGGAAGTCATTCATTAGTTGTGATTGGGGACTCTATGAACATCTTGTCTCAGACTAGAAACTGTCATTCGATAGCAGATTCTTTAGTTGGTCGTCTTCATAATTGTATCATGGGAATCCTTCCGCAATTCCAATCAATCAAATTCTTCCATGTCAAACGATCTTTGAACCAACTTGCAGATGACTTTGGAAACAAGCTTCTCTTCTCCCACAAGGAATATTATCTATAAATGGTGGGCCTACTCAGAGTTTCTAGATCCCCTAAGGTCTTATGGTATTCTATGTTATTAAAATTCCTTATAGTTTGGGAGACCATGTTAAGCCTCTTCAACACTTGTCTCAAGGCTTGCGTGAAGGGGAATTTGTCCCTTCATACTTCTCTTGAAGGCGGTGATGGTAGAGACATTAATCATGGAAGAATGATCATTATGGAGTGCTGGTACATTGGGTTTGGTATTCATGATATTTCTGCATGTGGAGGTTCAGTGGCATTAATGTGTTTCTTCTCCTATAAGAATTGGCATTTGAAGAGTTGCCTCTCCAGTTCAGTGCTCAGGATTTGCTTGTTTGGAATGGTGGCAGGGGATGTTGGTTCTTTTTTCTTCTCCTTAGCTTAAGGAGTTAGGCATTATGTGTAGTTGGTCGCTCTCCCTCATTAAGGTAATTCACTCCATCTCTGCTCTTTCTTTTAATTGGCAAGTGTGGGATACTGGTATGTGTTTGTCTCTGGAAAATTCTGAGTTAGGGCCGACTAGGGATGGTAATTTTATATGCTTGATTAGAGGTGAAGTTAGTGTGTTGCCTTCACCTACCCACATTTCTGAACATTATTATTTATTTGCAAAAATACTTTATGTTAAATTTAATTACAAGTTTTGTAATTATGATCAGTTTTGATCATGGATGAATGTAATTACTGAATATTATTATTTAAATAAATTAATTAGGAGACAAACACTCAAGAGGACTATTGAATGAGTGTTCACTGACCCATTAGGAGGAATGGAAGTTGTTGGAAGGTATGGGACACATGGTAGCAGTTACATCACACCACTAATTGTTGGTTATGGGACAACTTCCCCTTAAATAGGGCATTATCCCCCAGGTGGAGGGAGTGAGCAGGCAGCTCATTTAATGACCCAATAACATCTAAAAAAGGCCTAGGAAGCCTATAAAGGAAAATTCGAATTGGGTAGGCAGCCCTTAATCAACATTTCTGCATAATTTTTTCCTCTTGCAAATTAGGTGATTTCAAGAGAGATTCGAATAAGGGAGGTTAGTGGGGATTGAAAACTGATTTTTTGCTTATTATTGAAGAGAAACAGAGTTGTAGGGACAAGTATTTTGGACTGCTACCTATTAAAGATTTAGAAGATTACTACTACAACAACAAGAAGTCCTATTTCCTGAAGCTTCTTCCTCCTGGTGGTTCAGCGAATAGGCTCGAGGGTCCTAATACAGTATTTGACTGTTTTCAGGAGTTTGGTTGGGTGGAACAGTCTTCTTGAGTTGTTTGTTGCCCTACAGGTTTTATTCGGGTTCTACAATTTCTTACTTATTCTCAGTAAATAATTTTTGTTATGTTTAAACAGTATACTCTGTGTTTCTGTTTTTGAAAGCAAAATCTAATCCGAGAATTGTTCTAAGTCTGAATGTTTAAGTTTAATGTCGAAGATGAATTGATAAACCAATACCTCCATTTTTCCACATGATGTTTAGAAGCATTGTACTCTAGTAGAGATACGCAAATTAAAGATAGATTAAAAGATAGGCGATTGCCATTTTGAATTCGACAAATAAAAATAGTAAGTCTTATGTTCATTGTTTTCAAACCTATGATGAATAGATGTAAAAGGTTCTAGATAATAGTTATTTATATACAAATGAATCTTTTCTTCATTCCTATGAATTAATCAATGTTAAATTTCCTGTACATTTTTCTTGTATCATATAAAATTTTATAATATGCACAAGAAGCAGAAAAATACAATCTGCATATTGTTTTATGGACTGCTGAATTTAAATAAAAACATTTTTTATGTTAAAATGGAAATACAATAAGATTCACACAGGTATCATATTTTTCTACACTTCATTCACACACTATTCCATCGTAAATACTCTATCATTATTTATGAGTTTAGAAATTTAAAATAGACAGAGTTGCTTTTATACAGACTTCATAATTTTGCACAATATGCACACAGTAATTTCTTATCTATTTTTGATAATGGAATATCATTCAGGATCTTTTTGCAGTTCGAGACTCTTGTCAACTTAATTAATTCAACAACCTGTCACATATAAAATTTAATGCCTACTCTGCATTACCATCAAACATTGCCACTATGGCACGCGGTGGAGGAAGCACGATCAACATTTGATGTAGAACCCTTACACATCAACAAGTATGGAGGTATTCACGTCTACGTGGATTCCTGGAGTTACAACTCGGCAGTAATGTAGTACCAAAACTTAAATTGTGATATCCTTCTGTGATCGTTACCTTAACTCGAGACCAACATCGAATTTATGAGCCAGCGACCTATCAAAACCCATTTTAATGCCTATTAGTACCTTGATGTGATAACAAACTTTACATTTTTCATTTGTTAACATAACCATATTGTAATAATGTCGTATTCTTTATAATGGTAATAATGTGTATGCAAATACATGATTATAATTCCAAAGTTTTGCATTGTATTGTAACCATTTTCATACATTATAACGTTTGTATTTAATTTACAAAACTTGCATAGTATTGTCAAAATTATAACGATGCCTATATTGCCAATATCTCCAATATATGTTTTAATATTGACATTAAATCGAAAATAGGAATAGTCACACTATTGTTTGTATAAAGACTTTGGAAAGTTTTTGTTTTGTTTATGAATAGAATAACCATTATCTATATAGTCCAAAGCTTAATTGCACTATATCTACATAACATTTGGTTAGTCATGTTAATATATTATTATTTTTATCCCTTCATATAATATTGGTTGCAAGAGTTTACAAGCTCAAACCCACATACACTTTGGTATTATCATTGTAAATGTCGACAACAAGACAGCCATCACTACAACCAGCTAGAACAATGATGACAACAGCGACAATGCTATTAATAAGATACTTGTTCGACAGTTAATTTGGGTTGAGTTTACCCAGTCATAAGATGAACCTTGGAAAGCAAAGGTGTAAGCATGCAAGTCATACCTTTACGTTTTGATAGTTGCAACAATCCTTACAACATGCTATTTTATTTACGACGTTGATTGAACCTTCCACGAAACTGGAATTTCTTTACAATCATGAAACTCCTTACCTGACATCTGCACATCGAACAAGTCTAATGCTTTAGCGTTGCAGCTAAGTAAGCTTCGGGGTCCCTCATAGGACTCCCTTGGACAGCAAAGAAGCAAACTGTCAGTATCGTCTCAAAGAAAAAGTACCATATCATATTTCCAGCCTGGCATTTCATTATTACGTCATTCATACATTTCATCACATTTAAAAGGGTGTCGCATCAAAAAGTTGATCTATTCATGCATTTAACTATTTAATGATAGTTGTTATAAATATAATTAAGATTATGTTGACATAGTAGTTATAATAGAAAATTATTTATGTCTAATACATCATTCGTTAAGATTAACATTGTTGCAGCTCGTATTATTAAATTCCGCAGTTACAAATTATCATTAATTAAGCTAATTATTGCTATTTACAAAAAAATTAAATTTTTATGAAAATATGGGATGTTACAGTTGCCCTGTTTTAGTTATGTCAATTCTGTTTAGATATCCACATCATCATTTTCAGGACCTTGCATGCAATTAGGGTTTGCATGCAAATTCTAGGGTTTGCATGCATTTTCCATGCATCCAAGTCACCAGGTTGATGCCTCCAGCACCTTATCCACTTCATTCTAGCACTCGGGACCTTCTTACATCAGACTTTTAGCCCTCCCAGTCATGAAGGCACCCACTTCTCACCTACTGCCAGGGAAGGGCGCACTTCTTCACCTACCCACTTAGTTTACACTCAGTTAGCACCCATTCTCCCTGATTTGAGGCTAGTTTCACTCCCGACTGACTGTTTCACTCCGTTGTACCTCCAGATTGACTAGATGACTTGTTCTGACTTCAGTTAAGCTTCCCATATGCCCTCCACTGATTCTCCTTCCTTATATCAGTGCTACACACTTCAGTTCCACTTGTTAGACTCAGATTGAGCCCTGGATGATTGGTTCTTGTGCATTGATGACCACCACTGATTGATGATGATCACTCCTAGTTGGAGCCAAGATACACCATTCACTAATTCGAATGGCCTACTTAGTCAATTTGAATTGCTCACTCATTGTCAGATGATTGTATTGTAATTATTCACCCTTATTGGGATATTGAGCACTGATGCATGTTTTGCACAGTTTTACACCATATTTTCTATGTTCATCTGTTGTGATTGATTTACTTGTTCATTAGATCTGCTGTGACTAATTTTACATGGTATCAGAGCCATTGTAGGGACAAGATCTCATTTCTACATGTGTTCTATAAGGAGTTTTGAATGAATTTACTCAAAATTACGAAAAGTTTGGCATGAAAGATCTCAAGAGCATTCGCTCCTGTGCATGCAAAGCTTGAAAATACTTCCAATACCACTCCAGAAGCTTGAGTTTCCACATAAAATCCTGGATTTGATACATTGGACCCATTCAACATTGCTTCATCTCCAATCCAGGTGTGATGCAACTCTAAAAGGGTGGATTATTCGACCTTACAGTGATTGTTTTCATTGTGATTTGCAGGTTATTATCTCCTTGAATTGCATTCGCTACCTTTCCTTTGCAAGCATTTCTACATCAAAGTGTACTCGCTCCTATCAATGGAACACTCTTCTTCAAAGCCTATCCTCACCCCTTTCAATTATTTTGATTGGAAAGATGATATGGAGATCATATTTCATTCAAAACGATATTATAGAGTCACCATTGGCCTCGAATTGGAGCCAAGCACATTGTCAGAAAGAACCAAACACTACAACAAGCTTGATGAAGCTTATGGTCTTCTTTGTCTCTCCATCTCTAAATATATTCACTTCCATCTCAGCGGATTGAAGACTCCAAAATCAATATGGGAGCAACTTGAAACACTATTCGGCAAGCAGGATTAGCTTAGGGATTTTCAATTAGAGAATGAATTGATTGCTCTTAGTCCTGAGAATTTCGAGACCATCTATGAGTTCTTCACAAAATTCAAGCACTTGTCCATGCAGTTGAAGAATAGTGGAGTTATCAAAGAGGATAAGAAATTTATCCTCTCTATTCTCACCAAGCTTGGTAAAGACTATTCGGTATTTGTCTCTACTTTCAATTCCGGTCAACTAACTACCCCGAATTGGAAGATGCCTACCTTGAATGCCTTCATTGAGTCTATCACAAAAGAACATGATAAGTTGATTCAAATGGGGTCCATAAGCTCCAAAGATTCAGCCCTATTTGTTCAAGGACCCAAGAATTCGAATGGTAACGGAAAGCAAAAGAAGGAGAAGCCCAAATTCTAACCTCACAAGCAAAGAGACAAAAGCAAGCAGACGGATGCACCATCCAGTTCAAAGTTCAAGCAAAAGGGTAAAGAGGGTAAGGAAACATCTAAATGTACTTATTGCAACCGTGGCTTTCATCCCGAAATTTCATGCATGAAGAAGACTATAGATCAAATGGCCCTCATTTTTGAAAAGAATAACATAACTCTTCCTGACGGTGCAAGGAAGAAGGATAGGAATGATGATCATGAAAGAGGACAAGCACTCATCGCAACTGTTTCGAAGCCCACTACTCTCTTGATAGATTCGGGTGCATCGAATCATATGGCTGCAAATATTGATTCTTTTTCTTCATTCGATCCAAATAGCTCCATCCCCATCCATTTGGGAGATGACTCAAAAATTTCTTCAAAGGGCAAAGGTACAATCCATATTGATCATGGAAGCTTTATGAATGTTCTCTATGTGCCTTCCTTGGCTTCAAATCTTCTTTCTATGTATCAAATTACACACACTGGTGAACCAAAGCAAGTTACATTCATCCCTAATACAATTGAAATTTCTAATATCAAAAGTGGAAGACTTATTGCAGTCGGAAAGGTGAACCACACTGCAAAATGCTATGAGTTTTCACACTTTATTCCGCTTGCAAAGCCCACTGCTCTTCGCACACATGGTAATGAGGTTAGTAGGATTTGGCATGAAATATTTGGACATCTTAATTATAAGTATTTTCTTCTTTTATCAAAAAAATCCATGGTAGATGGTCTTCCACAGCTCCGTTCCTCGAAGAGAAGATGCACTGGTTGCATTATTAGGAAGCACCCCGAGCACAGGTTCGACCACGGAAAAGCTAGCAGAGCTTCTATAGTTTTAGGGCTGATACATTCCGATATCAGTTGTCCGCTACCCCATATGTCATTAAATGGTTCAAGGTATGTTTTGACATTTATTGATGATTTTTCCCGCTTTACATGGGTATTTTTTCTCAAAAACAAGTCAGAAGTGCTTGGAAAATTCAAGGATTTTAAGGCTTCTGTTGAGACCGCCACTGAGAGCAAGATCAAAGATCTTAGATATGATAATGGTGGATAATATATCAAGTCCAAGTTGCTGCAACTTTGTGCCGAAAGTGGAATTCAAATCCAACATACAGTTCCCTACACACCCCAGCAGAACGGTGTAGCGGAAAGGATAAATCGATCACTGAAAGAGATGGCTACTTGCATGATTGAATCAAAAGATTTGGATACAAATATTTGGGCTGAAGCAATCAATTTTTTTGCATACATTCATAACCAAGTTCCACATTCATCCGTGAAAGGTATGACTCCTTTCGAAGCATTCTTTGGTCACAAACCGGATGTATCAAATTTGAGATTTTTTGGCTCTATTGCATGGGCTAGAATTCCTTCCAAGAAGAGACAAGCTTTGGATCCACAAAGTATTGAGTGCATACTGATAGGATATGGGGAAGAATCAAAGGCATATAAACTCATGGATATCAGATCCAAAAATATATTCATAGAGTGCAGTGTGCAATTTGAAGAACCGCTTCAAAAATTACAACTAGTCGAGGAAGAAACTGTCGTTTCACCGCCTTCACCAGAAGAAGATCTGAGCAGCGATAATGAAGGTATTAGTTCTGATATTTCTGATATTTTAGAAGCACATGATGATTATGACATATCAAGTTCGGAATCCAACCATTATGTGTTATATTTTTAGCATTAATTCAATATACTCTAGGATCTTTACTGAGAGAATAACATGTACAGTATATCAATGCATAACAATCATATCAAGCATGTCAAGCATCACAAGAATCAAAAGCATGAGACAATGGACACACATATTTTTCCATGGGGAAAACCCTAAGGTGAAAAACCCCACAAATTCCTCAGAGATAGATAGAGAAATGGCTCAACCAAAGTACAATAGATAGTCTCCTACTATGCAGTTGATCCTCCTCCTCAAATGTGTGCCACTTTCTCAGTGAGAGAAGAGTGAGTTCTGAGATTATCAAAATAGAGAATCCTGACTCTCTATTTATACTTGTCCTGACCTGCCTAATTACTTATGGGGCCGACTTGTCTAACTTAGCCTAATAACCCTAGTTACATATATTCTGGTCCCACACCCACATCAGGTAGTCTAACAACCCATTGGCAAGTTAATCCACTTGCGACACTTGTCAATACAAATGACGACACTTCCTTATAGAGGAATAACACATCTCTTATAAGGGTATAATAAATATATATATGAAATACATTCCGAAGTTACATATACATCAACACTCCCTCTTAACTAGGAAGGTATTTCTCGACACAGATCATCGGGCACAAGTCTTCTTCTCTAGATCATCGTCATCAATGCATCGTCATCGAATTATCATCATCATCACAGTTGTTGCTATCTCGTCCAATCTCTGAATCTACTCATCATAGGAAGTTCTACAGAGCCAGTCCTTTTTCATACTGGATGTAGGCCCACCACCTATAGGTCTTCATCATCACTAATCATACTGTGGAATCCTCAGGACTCATCACGTGCATCTGCAAAACCTCGCAAGAGCATCCCAGGCCTTTTACGAGCACACAGCTCAACCTCTCGAATCTCTCAGGATCTTTTACATGCCACTGCACAACCTGTCCACGACCACAGAGTATCCACCTGATACTCACCATACATCCAAATGATGTATATCATCACATGATCAACCTGATCATCATCATCATCTGCGAACAAGCCATCAAGTAAGTACACCTCAGGACTGATTACACTGCTTCTGTAAAACCTGCAAGATCTCTCAGGACTGATTACACTGCCTCGGCAAAACCTGCAAGAGCATCTCAGGACTGATTATATGCCTCTGCAAAACCTGTGTACCAAACTATCACATCAATGTCTTCAGATCATCATGTAGTCCATGGAGCACAACCCAAATGCACACACACAGCACTTACACTCACCATGGGAGGACTAACCTACCACCATGTGAAAGGCTCACAGCACTTACACTCACCAGCATGGGAGGACCAACCTACTACCATCTGGGAAAATCTAACAGCACTTACATCAACGACCATGGGAGGACCAACCTACCACCATGTCGGAAAGGCATAGCACTTACATCAATGACCATGGGAGGACCAACCTACCACCATGTCGGAAAGGCTTCAGCACTTATATCTCACCATAGGAGGACTAACCTGCCACTATGTGAGAATGGCATAGCACTTACATCTCACCATGGGAGGACTAACCTACCACCATGTGAGAATGGCCCAGCACTTACATCTTACCATGGGAGGACCAACCTACCACCATGTAAGAATGGCTCAACCCTTACATCCTGCCATGGGAGGACTAACCTGCCACCATGAAAGAATGGCTTGGCCCTTACATCCTGCCATGGGAGGACCAACCTACTACCTTGCAAGAATGGCCTAGTGTGCATCTGTGTCTCCGGACTTCATCACTTCCCTCTGGAAGGCATCTCGATCTGAAGTATACCAAGTCTCCCTCTGAAGTATTTAAACTTCACTCTGGAAAGCAGCTTGGTCAACACATCGGCTATCTGCTCATCTGTCGCAACATACAGGAGCTTCACAGCTCCCCTCTGCACCATATCCCTGATATAGTGGAACTTGATCTCAATGTGCTTCGACATATCATGGAACACTGGGTTCTCTGACAACTTCACACAAATCTGGTTATCGCAATATATACAGGTAGCACTCAACTGGAGATCAAACAAATCAGACAGTAGCTTCCTAATCCATACTACCTCGCAACTAGCTGAACAAGCTGCGACATACTCTGCTTCAGTTGTACTCAATGCCACATAGGACTGCTTCCTGCTAAACCATGAGATCACACCTGATCCCATACTGAAGCAGCACCCTGAAGTGCTCTTTCGATCAATGGCACTGCCTTCCCATTCCAAATCAACATAACCCTCCAGGTTAAACTTTTGATTCGCCTCATACTTGAGCCCATAATCCACTATACCCTTCAGGTACCTCAGAACATGCTTTGCAACTATCAGGTGAACATGTCTCGGATCTGTCAGATACTGGCTCAAGGTGTTCACCGCAAAGAAAATGTATGGCCTTGTATTCGTCTGGTACATCAAGGACCCAATCATCTGACAATACATCATAGCATCAACTGGCTCAGAAGAAGCATCACTCAGAAGCTTCATGTTCGATGCCATAGGTGTGGCCATGGCCTTGCAGTCCATCATCCCAAAGCTCTTTAGGATCTTTACTGCATACTTCCCTTGTCCAAGGAATATCCCATCTGCACTCTGCCACACCTCCATACCAATAAAGTAGTGCATCATACCCAAGTCCTTCATCTTGAACTTGGCAGCTAGCTTCCTCTTTGTGTCGGCAATCAATCTATCCTCACCTGTCAGAAACAGGTCATCTACATACAATAGTAGTATCACTGGATTTCCCTCCTCAACCTTGTAGTAAAGGTTGGAATCCGCTTTACTCTTGGTAAAGCCCAAACTGGATAGGAATCCATTTATCCTGCCATACCAGGTCCTGGGTTCCTGTTTCAAACCATACAGGGCTTTCTTCAGTTTGCACACACGTGTTCCTCTATCATGTGTCTCAAACTCGAGTGGATGCTCCACATATACTTCCTCTTCAACTACACCATTCAAAAAGGCTGTCTTGACATCCATCTGGTGTACCTTCCACTTCATCACTGCAGCCAGAGCAAGTACTGATCTAATGGAAGTGTATCTGGCCACAGGAGCAAAAGTCTCTTCATAATCAATTCCTTCTTTCTGGGAGAATCCACAAGCTACAAACCTAGCTTTGTATTTCTCGATGCTACCATCTGCAGCATGTTTGACCCTATAGATCCACTTGTAAGTCACCACAGACTTCCCATCTGGCATTGGGACCACATCCCAAAAATCATTCTTCATAATAGATTGGTATTCTTCGATCATAGCATCCTTCCATTCTTTCTTTTCTGAAGCTTCTACATAACTGGAAGGTTCTTTATCCATGATGTCATAGAGTAAAGCAACATAACTAGTATGTGACCTTGTCCTTTTTTTTCTCTATGTTCTTCTTCTAGAATGCCAAATCTCTCTGCATCTTGGATGAGCTCTCTAGCCCATGTAGGTTTCCTCTTGTGAGGATTCTTCTCACAAGGTGTATCCACAGGTTCTTGTGTATCTTCCATTTCTCGATCTTCTTCAGGAACTGCTTCATTCATTGTGGTGTCTTGGGTTCTGGATATTCTGGGTTCTTCATTATCTTCAATAGGTGTATTTCTCGATTTGTGATAAGCTGAACTTTCATCAAATGTTACATCTCTGCGGATATCAATCTTCTTGAATCCAGGTAAGTAGATTCTGTAAGCCTTCGAGCTTTCACTGTAACCCAAAAATATACCCTTCTTTCCTAAAGGATCCAACTTTGACCTTTTCTCTTTTGGGATGTGAGTGTATACTGGATAGCCAAATATTCTGAGATGGCTCACTTCTAGTTTCTTACCAGTAAACACTTCTTCTGGTGTTTTGTTGTCAATTATCTTATGGGGTGTTCTGTTCTGCACATATACTGTTGTCCTTGTTGCTTCATCCCATAGGTGCATAGGTAAGTCTTGGTCATGAAGCATTTCCCTTGCTACTTCCATGATTGTTCTGTTCTTCCTTTCGGCAACCCCATTCTGCTGTGGATTGTAAGGAGTAGTCAACTCCCTCTTAATACCTGAATCACTGCATAACTTCTTGAAGTCTCCTGAAGTAAATTCTCCGCCATTGTCAGATCTGAAGATCTTGATCTTCAAGTCAGTTTGGTTTTCTATCAAGGCTTTGAATTCCTTGAAATTGTTAAACACTTCATCTTTGTTCTTCAAGAAGTAGGTCCAAGTCTTCCTAGAGAAGTCAACAATAAAAGAGACATAGTATACATACCCACTCAGAGAACTGGATGACATGGGACCGCATACATCAGAGTGGATAATCTCCAAGATTCCTTTTGCCTTGCTTTCACTGCTTGGAAATGTCTTCTTTGTATTCTTTCCCTTTGCACAACCTTTGCAAATGCCTTCATGCTTTGTCTGGATTTCAGGAAGACCTTCTACCGCTTTGCTTGCAATTGGTAATGCCTTGTAATGCATGTGTGCAAGCCTTCTGTGCCAAAGTTCACTTGGCTCTACAGAATCATGGACCATGGCTTGTTCTGGATGGCCCTTCAATTTGTATAATCCTCCCTCTTGCTCTCCAATCATAACTGCATCATCTATAGTCTTACCCTTAGGCCACATTAAGACTTGGCCATCTATAAATGCAACCCTCATGCCTTTTGCATCCAATGCAGATATTGAGAGTAGATTCTTCTTGAGACCTGGAACATAGAGTACATCTTTCATCTTCATAGACTTTCCAGATTCTAGTAATATGAGGCTTCACCACTCCCTTTTATGGGATACTGGTAGTCATCTCCAAGCTTCACTTGTGGGGTGAATCATGTTCAGAGAGATTCACAAAGGATTCTTTGAATCCTGGCATATGTTTGGAATCCCCACTATCTATGTGCCAATCATTACTTCCATGAGTAATGGTTCCGGTGAGAATAGAAATCAAAACATATTCTTCATCACTTGAAGAATCTTCACTATCTTCTCTAGCCCTCTTCCTGGGAGGTTCATCATCCTCTGCAGCATGAGCATGATGCCTTCTTTTGAAGTTCTTCTTCTTGTGAGTACCCTCTTTCTTATTCTTAGGGAAATCTCTGGCATAGTGTCCCTTATCATCACATGTATAGCAACAGACATGGGACATGTCGCTTCTATGTCTGGGACTACCTCTTTGATTCTGATATTTTCCTTTCTTGCCATGATGGTGAGCTTTCTTGTCACCATGTCTTTTGGAGTGAGCTGTGAGTGCTTGGTCTTAACTCCCCATCTTCTCTTCTCTTGCTACAATTCGAGCTTCTTCCTGTGAGCATTCTTCCCACAGTCTACTGAAAGAGATAAGTTTCTTTCTAGAACAAATTCTTTGGATGAAGGAATCCCATGACCTAGGGAGGCCATTAAGAGTGGTCATCACCACTTCTCCATTTTTTATATCTTCACCCACAGCTTCAAGTTGTTCTTTTATCTGGGAGACCCTTGAGAAATATGACTGCATAGTTTCTGCATTCTGGATCTTGATATTCTTCAATTGATTCCTCAGGGTCATCTTCCGATTTATGTTCTTACCTTCAAATAGTTTGGTCAAGGAATCAAACATCTCTTTTGGTGTCTTTAGGGATGACACATGAGGGATGATATGATCTTTAATAGAATCAGCAATGATCCTCTTTTCCTTAACCAAATTCCTCTTGTGAAGAGCCTTAGCCTCTTCTCCCTCTGGGATAGGGACCTCTTCACTTATATAAGTATCCAACTCATTCTCTTCAAGGATTAACCCAATCCTATACTTCCATGCTCGGAAGTTATCAGCTCCTTCAAGCTTGTCCTCAAGCTTGGTGTGGTGAGACATCTTAAAGAGTACTTCAAATGGAAATAGAAAATATTTGAGTCTTACCACTTGATTGCTGAAAACTAGATCTGGTGCCGGATTAGGGTTTGAGTTTCCCGGAGATCTACACAACCAAAAATCTTGAACCAAAGCTCCAAACTTCTGATTTTCCAAGGAGCTTCCAACTGTGTCTTCATATTTCAGAAATTCCTATTTTTTAGGAAACCCTAATTTTTAGGGCCAAACCCTTGCGGAGCCCATAATTGAATTCTGATTGGACAGATAGATTCACCTTGCTAAGGAGAGTCAATCCATCATATTAGTTTTCCACAATCTGTGGAGAGAAACCCAAAAACAAGAATCCCTAGCTTCCGAACCTACACAGTGTCTTCTTCTCAGGCTAGCTCTAATACCATGTTAGATTTTTAGCACTAATTCAATATGCTCTAGGATCTTTACTGAGAGAATAACATGTACAGTATATCAATGCATAACAATCATATCAAGCATTTCAAGCATCACAAGAATCAAAAGCATGAGACAATAGACACACAGATTTTTCCGTGGGGAAAACCCTAAGGTGAAAAACCCCACAACTTCCTCAGAGATAGATAGAGCAATGGCTCAACCAAAGTACAATAGATAGTCTCCTACTATGCAGCTGATCCTCCTCCTCCAATGTGTGCCACTTTCTGAGTGAGAGAAGAGTGAGTTCTGAGATTATCAAAATAGAGAATCCCGACTCTCTATTTATACTTGTATTGACCTGCCTAATTAATTATGGGGCCGACTTGTCTAACTCGGCCTAATAACCCCAGTTACATATATTCCTGGCCGACACCCACATCAGGTAGTCTAATAACCCATCGGCAAGTTAATCCACTTGCGACACTTGTCAATACAAATGACGACACTTCCTTATAGAGGAATAACACATCTCTTATAAGGGTACAATAAATATATATATGAAATACATTTTGAATTTACATATACATCAACATTATGATCCTCCTCAGTTACCGAAGTGGGCCCAAAACACTCTTCAATCTACTGGTTCGAACCTTAGAAATCCTGCTGATCCAAGACGAACAAGAGTAGACTTTCAAAGAACAGGTATGGCTCTTTCTATTTCTGATCCATTACTTCTTGAGATTTGTTATTTGATCACTAGTTCAGATCCCACAACATACTATCATGCCCACTGAGATTCGAGATGGAAGAGTGCCATGGATGAAGAGTACAATTCTCTTCAAAAGAACAATACATGGGAGCTAGTTTCTCTTCCACCCGGAAGAAAATTAGTCCAATGTAAATGGGTCTACTGCACGAATGTTGCTGCTGATGGCTCTATCAGCAAATACAAATCAAGGTTGGTGGCAAAAGGTTTCTCCCAAGTCCAAGGAGTGGACTACACTAAGACTTTTGCACTGGTTGCAAAGATGGATTCCATCCACTTTGTTTTGGCAATTTCCGCATCCAAGCACTGGGAAGTGCACCACATGGATGTGAAGAGTGATTTTCTACATGGCGATCTTGCTGAAGAGGTATATATGAGGCAGCCAAAAGGATACACATCAGATTCATCATTAGTTTGCAGATTAAAGAAATATTTGCATGGATTAAAACAGGCCCCAAGAGCTTGGTATGCAAAGACGGACTCCTTCCTTCTTTCTCAGAATTCCAAAAGATGAAAATCTGATCCGAATGTGTACCTACATCAAGTTAAAGGTAATTTGTTGGTTACTGTACTTTATGTTGATGATCTTCTCATTACTGGTAGCACTCCTACTTCAATAAACAAGCTAAAAACTGCCTTAAATCTAGCTTTTGACATGAGCGATTTGGGCTTGCTAAGTCACTTTTTGGGATTGGAGATAGCTCAAAATTTTGATGGGATCACTATACCTCAGCAAAAATATGCTTTCTTCCTGCTATTGAATTTTAATATGGCTGAATGTAAGGCAGACCCATTCCCATTCCTCTCAGGAATCAGTCTTGAGGAGGGAAATTCTACACCGCTTGCAGATTGCACTATGTATCGACAGTTGATTGGTTCACTACTTTACTTGACACACTCAAGGCCTGACATTTCATATGCTTTGAGTGTTGTGTCAAGGTATATGCAGCAGCCCATGATCTTCACTGGCGGGCAGCCAAGTGGATCATGCAGTATGTGCAAGGTACGAAACATTTTGGCATACATTATGCTACAGATTCTGAGCTTGATTTCATTGGTTTTACTGATTCAGATTGGGCAGGTGATAGCATTGATCAAATTCCACTTCTGGTTATGTTTTCATGATTGGTCATGGCCCTATTTGTTGGTCCAGCAAAAAGTAGGCAGCCATTGCACTATCTTTAGCAGAGGCAAAGTATCGAGGGGCAGTCAATGCCTACATTTAGGTAGTTTGGTTGCAAGGTATTCTTTCCGAGTTTGGTTTTGGTGGCACTACTTCGACTGTCCTCTTTTGTGACAATCAAAGTGCTATCAAGATCTCCACAGATCCAGTTCAGCGGAAGAGAACCAAACACATTGAGATTCATATGCACTACATTCGAGAGTTGGTGCATGATCGCACCATCATTCTACAATATTACCCTACTGATGAGCAAATTGCAGACATCTTCACCAAGAGATTCACTGAGAAGAAGTTCTCTTACCTCCGTTCACTGTTGGGGGTGATTTCCATCATGGTGGAGACAGATTGATCCATTATTATGTTTTATCTTGAGGGGGGTCTTTCTTCCCACCTGGATTTTCCCTCTTTCCTCACTTAGTTTATTTTCAGCATTTTTTGGATTACTGTATTGGGGTGACCTTTGGTCTTAGTAACCAAGGCCCTACATTATTTTTTGTACATCATATTCTAGCATAGGGAGGGTTTTCGGATATCCACATCATCATTTTTAGGACCTTGCATTCAATTAGGGTTTGCCTGCAAATTCTAGGGTTTGCATGCATCCCAGTCACCAGGTTGATGCCTCCAGCACCTTATCCACTTCATTCTAGCACCCGAGAGCTTCTTACATCATACTTTTATCCCTCTTAGTCATGAAGGCACCCACTTCTCACCTATTACCAGAGAAGGGCGCACATCTTCGCCTACCCACTCAGTTTACACTCAGTTAGCACCCATTCTCCCTGATTTGAGGCTAGTTTCACTCCCGACTGAGTGTTTCACTACGTTGGACCTCCAGATTGACTAGATGACTTGTTCTGACTTTCGTTAAGCCTCCCATGCACCCTCCACTGAGTCTCCTTCCCTATATAAGTGCTATACACTTCAATTACACGTGTTACACTCAGTTAGACTCAAATTGACACCTGGATGACTGGTTCTTATGCATTGATGACCACAACTGATTGATGATGAGGACTCCTAGTTGGAGCCAAGCTATACCATTCAATAATTCAAATGGCCTACTTAGTGATTTCTAATTGCTCACTCATTGGCAGATGATTGTATTGTAATTATTCACCCTTATTGGGATATTGAGCACTGATGCATGTTTTGCATAGTTTTACACCATATTTTCTATGTTCATCTGTTGTGATTGATTTACTTGTTCATTAGATATACAATGACTAATTTTACATGGTATCAGATCCATTGCAAAGACAAGATCTCTTTTCTACAAGTGTTCTACAAGGAGATTTGAGTGAATTTACTCAAAATTATAAAAAGTTTGGCATGAAAGATCTCAAGAGCATTCGCTCCTGCGCATGCAAAGGTTGAAAATACTTCCAATACCACACCAAAAGCTTGGGTTTCCACATAAATCCTGGATTTGATACATTGGACCCATTCAACATTGCTTGATCTCCAATCCCAGGTGTGATGCAACTCTAAAAGGGTGGATTGTTCGACCTTACAGTGATTGTTTTCATTGTGATTTGTAGTTTCTTATCTCCTTCAATTGCATTCGCTACCTTGCCTTTGCAAGCCTTTCTACATCAAAGTGCACTTGCTCCTAGCAATGGAATACTCTTCTTCAAGGCCTATCCTGACCCCTTTCAATTATTTTGATTGGAAGGATGATATGGAGATCATATTGCGTTCAAAAGGATATTATAAAGTCACCATTGGCCTCAAATTGGAGCCAAGCACATTGTCAGAAAGAACCAAACACTCCAACAAGCTTGATGAAGCTTATCATCTTCTTTGTCTCTCCATCTCAGAAGATCTTCACTTCTATCTCAGCGGATTGAACTCCAGAAGCAATATGGGAGCAACTTGAAACACTATTTGGCAAGCAAGATGAGCTGAGGGATTTTCAATTAGAGAATGAATTGATTGCTCTTAGTCTTGAGAATTTTGAGACCATCAATGAGATCTTCACAAAATTCAAGCACTTGTCCATGCAGTTGAAGAACAGTGGAGTTATCAAAGAGGATAAGCAATTGATCCTCTCTATTCTCACCAAGCTTGGTAAATACTATTCGGTATTTGTCTCTACTTTCAATTATGGTCGGCTAACTACCCCGAATTGGAAGATCCCTACCTTGAATGCCTTCATTGATTCCGTCACAAAAGAACATGATAACTTGATTCAAATGGGGTCCATAAGCTTCAAAGATTCACCCCTATTTGTTCAAGGACCCAAGAATTCAAATGGTAAAGTAAAGCAAAAGAAGGAGAAGCCCAAATTCCAACCTCACAAGCAAAGAGAGAAAAGCAAGCAGACGGATGCACCATCCAGTTCGAAGTTCAAGCAAAAGGGTAAAGAGGGTAAGGAAAAATCTAAATGTACTTATTACAACCGTGGCTTTCATCCCGAAAGTTCATGCATGAAGAAGACTATAGATCAAATGGCCTTCCTTTTGGAAAAGAATAACATAACTCTTCCTGACGGTACAAGGAAGAAGGATAGGAATGATGATCATGAAAGAGGACAAGCACTCATGGAAACTATTTCGAAGCCCACTACTCTCTTGATAGATTCGGGTGCATCGAATCATATGGCTGCAAATATTGATTATTTTTCTTCATTCAATCCAAACAGCTCCATCCCCATCCATTTGGGAGATGACTCAAAAATTTCTTCAAAGGGCAAAGGTACAATCCATATTGATCATGGAAGCTTTCATAATGTTATCTATGTGCCTTCCTTGGATTCAAATCTTCTTTCTATGTATCAAATGACACACACTGGTGAACCAAAGCAAGTTACATTCAGCCATAATACAGTTGAAATTTTTGATATCAAAAGTGGAAGACTTATTGCAGTCGGAAAGGCGAACCACACTGCAAAATGCTACAAGTTTTCACACTTTATTCCGCTTGCAAAGCCCACTGCTCCTCGCACACATGGTAATGAGGTTAGTAGGATTTGGCATGAAATATTTGGACATCTTAATTATAATTATTTGCTGCTGTTATCAAACAAATCCATGGTATATGGTCTTCCACAACTCTGTTCCTCGAAGGGAATATGCACTGGTTGCATTATTGGGAAGCACCCCGAGCACAGGTTAAACTGCATAAAAGCTAGCAGAGCTTCTTCAGTTTTGGGGATGATACATTCCAATATCAGTGGTCCACTGCCCCATATTTCATTAAATGGTTCAAGGTATGTTTTGACATTTATTGATGATTTTTCCCGCTTTACATAGGTATTTTTTCTCAAAAACAAGTCAAAAGTGCTTGGAAAATTCAAGGATTTTAAGGCTTTTGTTGAGACCGCCACTGAGATCAAGATCAAAGCTCTTAGATATGATAATGGTGGATAATATATCAAGGCTGAGTTGCTGCAACTTTGTGCCGAAAGCGGAATTCAGATCCAACATACAGTTCCCTACACACCCCAGCAGAACGGTGTAGCGAAAAGGAAAAATCAGTCACTGAGAGAGATGGCTACTTGCATGATTGAATCAAAAGGTTTGGCTGCAAATATTTGGGCTGAAGCAATCAATGTTGCTACATACATTCAACACTGAGTTCCACATTCATCCGTGAAAGGTATGACTCCTTTCGAAGCATTCTTTGGTAACAAACTGGATGTGTCAAATTTGAGAATTTTTGGCTCTATTGCATGGGTTAGAATTCCTTCCAACAAGAGACAAGCTTTGGATGCACAAAGTATTGAGTGCATACTGATAGGATATGGGGAAGAATCAAAGGCATATAAACTCATGGATATCAGATCCAAAAGTATATTCATAGAGCGCAGTGCGCAATTTGAAGAACCGCTTCAAGAATTGCAACTAGTCGAGGAAGAAACTGTCGTTTCACCGCCTTCACCAGAAGACAATCCAAGCAGCGATAGTGAAGGTATTAGTTCTGATATTTCTGATATTTTAGCAGCACATGATGATTATGACATATAAATTTTGGAATCCGACCATTATGATCCTCCTCAGTTATCGAAGTGGGCCCAAAACACTCTTCAATCTGTTGGTTCGAACCTTGGAAATACCGCTGATCCAAGACGAACAAGAGCAGACTTTCAAAGAGTATGCATGGCTCTTTCTATTTTTTATCCATTACTTCCTGAGATTTTTTATTTGATGACTGGTTCATATCCCACAACATACTATCATGCCCACCGAGATCCGAGATGGCAAAGTGCCATGGATGAAGAGTACAATTCTCTTCAAAAAGAACAATACATGGGAGCTAGTTTCTCTTCCACCTGGAAGAAAATTAGTCCTATGTAAATGGGTCTACCGCACAAAAGTTGCTGCTGATGGCTCTATCAGAAAATACAAAGCAAGGTTGGTGGAAAAAGGTTTCTCCCAAGCCCAAGGAGTGGACTACACTGATACTTTTGCACCGGTTGCAAAGATGGATTCCATCCGCCTTGTTTTGGTAATTTCCGCATCCAAGCACTGGGAAGTGCACCACATGGATGTGAAGAGTGCTTTTCTACATGGAGATCTTGCTGAAGAGGTATATATGAAGCAACCAGAAGGCTACACATCAGATCCATCATTAGTTTGCAGATTGAAGAAATCTTTGTATGGATTAAAACAGGCCCCAGGAGCTTGGTATGCAAAGATGGACTCCTTCCTCCTTTATTAGAATTTAAAAAGATGCAAATATAATATGAATGTGTACCTATAGCAAGTTAAAGGTAATTTGTTGGTTATTGTGCTTTATGTTGATGATCTTCTCATTACTGATAGCACTCTTACTTCAATAAACAAGCTAAAAACTACCTTAAATCTAGCTTTTGGCATGAGCGATTTGGGCTTGCGGAGTCACCTTTTGGGCTTGGAGATAGCTCAAAATTTTGATGGGATCACTATATCTCAGCAAAAATATTCTTCCAACCTATTATTGAAGTTTAATATGGCTGAATGTAAGGCATCCCCATTCCCATTCCTCTCAGGAATCAGTCTTAAGGAGGGAAATTCTACACCACTTGCAGATTGCACTCTGTATCGACAGTTGACTGGATCACTACTTTACCTGACACACTCAAGGCCTAACATTTCATATGACATGAGTTTTTTTTCAAGCTATATGCAGCATCCCCATGAGCTTCATTGGTGGGAAACCAAGCGGATCTTGCAGTATGTGCAAGGTACGAAACATTTTGGCATACATTATGCTGCAGATTCTGAGCTTGATTTCATTGGTTTTACTGATTCAGATTGGGAAGGTGATAGCATTGATCACAATTCCACTTCCAGTTATGTTTTCATGATTTTTCATGGCCCTATTTGCTGCTCCAGCAAAAAGAAGGCAGCCATTGCACTTTCTTCAGCAAAGGCAGAGTATCGAGGGGCAGTCAATGCCTGCATTTAGGCAGTTTGGTTGCAGGGTATTCTTTCTAAGTTTGGTTTTGGTGGCACTACTTCGACTGTCTTCTTTTGTGACAATCAAAGTGCTATCAATATCTCCACAAATCTAGTTCAGCGAAAGAGGACCAAACACATTGAGATTCATATGCACAACATTCGAGAGTTGGTGCATGATTGCACCATCATTCTGCAATATTGCGCTATTGATGAGCAAATTGCAGACATCTTCACCAAGAGTTTCATTGAGAAGAACCTCTCTTACCTCCATTCACTGTTGGGTGTGAGTTCCATCATGGTGGAGACAGATTGATCCATTATTATGTTTTAGCTTTAGGGGGGGCTTTCTTCCCACTAGGTTTTCCCTCTTTCCTCACTTAGTTTATTTTCAGCATTTTTTGCATTTTTGTATTGGGGTGACCTTTGGTCTTAGTAACCATGGTGCTACATTATTTTTTGCACATCATAGTCTAGCTTAGGGAGGGTGTTCGGATATCCACATCATCATTTTCAAGACCTTGCATGCAATTAGAGTTTGCGTGCAAATTCTAGGGTTTGCATAGGTTTTGCATGCATCCTAGTCACTAGGTTGATGCCTCCAACACCTTATCCACTTCATTCTACCACCCGGGAGCTTCTTACATCATACTTTTATCCCTCCTAGTCATGAAGGCACCCACTTCTCACCTACTGACAGAGAAGGGCGCACTTCTTCACCTACCCACTCAGTTTACACTCAGTTAGCACCGATTCTCCCTGATTTGAAGCTAGTTTCACTCCCGACTTATTGTTTCACTCCGTTGGACCTATAGATTGACTAGATGACTTTTTCTTACTTCAGTTATGCCTCCCATGCACCCTCCACTGAGTCTCCTTCCCTATATCAGTGCTACAGACTTCAGTTACACTTGTTACACTCAGTTACACTCAGATTGACACCTAGATGACTGGTTCTTATGCATTGATGCCCACCACTGATTGATGATGAGGAATCCTAGTTGGAGCCACGCTACACCATTTAGTAATTCGAATGGCCTACTTAGTCAATTCGAATTGCTCACTCATTGTCAGATGATTGTATTGTAATTATTCACCCTTATTGGGATATTGAGCACTGATGCATGTTTTGCATAGTTTTACACCATATTTTCTATGTTCATATGTTGTGATTGATTTACTTGTTCATTAGATCTGTTGTGACTAATTTTACATGTTATCAGAGCCATTGCAGGGACAAGATCTCTTTTCTAAATGTGTTCTACAAGGAGATTTGACTGAATTTACTCAAAATTACAAAAAGTTTGGCATGACAGATCTCAAGAGCATTTGCTCCTGTCCATGCAAAGCTTGAAAATACTTCCAATACCACTCTAGAAGCTTGATTTTTCACATAAATCCTGGATTTGATACATTGGACCCGTTCAACATTGCTTTATCTCCTATCCCAGGTGTGATGCAACTCTAAAAGGGTGGATTCTTCGACCTTATAGTGATTGTTTTCATTGTGATTTGCAGGTTGTTATATCCTTCAATTACATTCGCTACCTTGCCTTTCCAAGCCTTTCTACATCAAAGTGCACTCGCTCCTAGCAATGGAATACTCTTCTTCAAAGCCTATCCTCACCCCTTTCAATTATTTTTATTGGAAAGATGATATGGAGATCATATTGCGTTCAAAATGATATTATAGAGTCACCATTGGCCTCGAATTGGAGACAAGCACATTGTCAGAAAGAACCAAACACTACAACAATCTTGATGAAGCTTATGGTCTTCTTTGTCTCTCCATCTCCAAATATCTTCACTTCCATCTCAGCGGATTCAAGACTCCAGAAGAAATATGGGAGCAACTTGAAACACTATTTGGAAAGCAGGATGAGCTTAGGGACTTTCAATTAGAGAATGAATTGATTGCTCTTAGTCCTGAGAATTTCGAGACCATCAATGAGTTCTTCACAAAATTCAAGCACTTTTCCATGCAGTTGAAGAACAGTGGAGTTATCAAAGAGGATAAGCAATTGGTCCTCTCTATTCTCACCAAGCTTGGTAAAGACTATTCGGTATTTGTCTCTACTTTCAATTTCGGTCGGCTAACTACCTCGAATTAGAAGATGCCTACCTTGAATTCCTTCGTTGAGTCCGTCACAAAAGAGCATGATAAGTTGATTCAAATGGGGTCCATAAGCTCCAAAGATTCAGTCATATTTGTTCAAGGACCCAAGAATTCGAATGGTAAAGGAAATCCAAAGAAGGAGAAGCCCAAATTCGAACCTCACAAGCAAATATTGAAAAGCAAGTAGACAGATGCACCATCCAGTTCGAAGTTCAAGCAAAAGGGTAAAGAGGGTAAGGAAAAATCTAAATGTACTTATTGCAACCGTGGCTTTCATCCTGAAAGTTCGTGCATGAAAAAGACTATAGATCAAATGGCCCTCCTTTTGGAAAAGAATAACATAACTCTTCCTAACGGTGCAATGAAGAAGGATAGGAATGATGATCATGAAAGAGGACAAGCACTCATGGAAACTGTTTTGAAGCCCACTACTCTCTTGATAGATTCGGGTGCATCGAATCATATGGATGCAAATATTGATTCTTTTTCTCCATTCAATCCAAACAGCTCCATCCCCATCCATTTGGGAGATGACTCAAAAATTTCTTCAAAGGGCAAAGGTACAATCCATATTGATCATGTAAGCATTCAGAATGTTCTCTATGTGCCTTCCTTGGCTTCAAATCTTCTTTCTGTGTATCAAATGACACACACTGGTGAACCGAAGCAAGTTACATTCATCCCTAATACAGTTGAAATTTCTGATATCAAAAGTGGAAGACTTATTGCAGTTGGAAATGCGAACCACACTGCAAAATAGTACGAGTTTTCACACTTTATTCCGCTTGCAAAGCCCACTGCTCTTTGCACACATGGTAATGAGGTTAGTAGGATTTGGCATGAAATATTTGGACATGTTAATTATAATTATTTGCTACTATTATCAAACAAATCCATGGTAGATGGTCTTCTACAACTCCGCTCCTCGAAGGGAATATGCATTGGTTGCATTATTGGGAAGCACCCCGAGCACAGGTTAAACCGCGGAAAAGCTAGCAGAGCTTCTATAGTTTTGGGGATGATACATTCTGATATCAGTGGTCCACTGCCCCATACATCATTAAATGGTTCAAAGTATGTTTTGACATTTATTGATGATTTTTCTCGCTTTACCTGGGTATTTTTTCTCAAAAACAAGTCAAAAGTGCTTGGAAAATTCAAGGATTTTAAGGCTTTTGTTGACACCGCCACTGAGAGCAAGATCAAAGATCTTAGATCTTATAATGGTGAAGAATATATCAAGGCCAAGTTGTTGCAACTTTGTGCTGAAAGCGGAATTCAGATCCAACATACAGTTCCCTACACACCCCAACAGAACGGTGTAGCGGAAAGAAAAAATCGGTCACTGAAAGAGATGGCTATTTGCATGATTGAATCAAAAGGTTTGGCTGCAAATATTTGGGCTGAAGCAATCAATGTTGCTGCATACATTCGAGCCTGAGTTCCACATTCATCTGTGAAAGGTATGACTCCTTTCGAAGCATTCTTTAGTCACAAACCGGATGTGTCAAATTGGAGAGTTTTTGGCTCTATTGCATGGGCTAGAAATCCTTCCAAGAAGAGACAAGTTTTGGATCCACAAAGTATTGAGTGCATACTGATAGGATATGGGGAAGAATCAAAGGCATATAAACTCATGGATATCAGATCCAAAAGTATATTCATAGAGCGCAATGTGCAATTTGAAGAACCACTTCAAGTATTGCAACTAGTCGAGGAAGAAACTGTCGTTTCACCGCCTTCACTAGAAGACGATCCGAGCAACGATAGTGAAGGTATTAGTTCTGGTATTTCTGATATTTTAGTAGCACATGATGATTATGACATATCAGGTTTGGAATCCGACCATTATTATCCTCCTGAGTTATCGAAGTGGGCCCAAAACACTCTTCAATCTGCTGGTTCGAACCTTGGAAATCCTGTTGATCCAAGACGAACAAGAGCAGACTTTCAAAGAGCAGGTATGGCTCTTTCTATTTCTGATCCATTAATTCCTAAGATTTTTTATTTGATGATTGGTTCAGATCCCACAACATACTATCATGCCCACCGAGATCCGAGATGGCAAAGTGTCATGAATGAAGAGTACAGTTCTCTTCAAAAGAACAATACATGGGAGCTAGTTTCTCTTCCACCTGGAAGAAAATTAGTCCAATGTAAATGGGTCTGCCGCACAAAAGTTGCTGCTGATGGCTCTATCAGCAAATACAAACCAAGGTTGGTGGCAAAAGGTTTCTCCCAAGTCCAAGGAGTGGACTACATTGAGAATTTTGCGCCGGTTGCAAAGATGGATTCCATCCGCCTTGTTTTGGCAATTTCCGCATCCAAGCACTGGGAAGTGCGCCACATGAATGTGAAGAGTGCTTTTCTACATGGAGATTTTGCTGAAGAGGTATATATGAAGCAGCCAGAAGGATACACATCAGATCCATCATTAGTTTGCAGATTGAAGAAATCGTTGTATGGATTAAAACAGGCCTCAAGAGCTTGGTATGGAAAGATGGACTCCTTCCTCCTTTCTCGGAATTTAAAAAGATGCAAATCTGATATAAATGTGTACCTGCAGCAAGTTAAAGGTAATTTGTTGGTTATTGTACTTTATGTTGATGATCTTCTCATTACTGGTAGCACTCTTACTTCAATAAACAAGCTAAAAACTGCCTTAAATCTAGCTTTTGGCATGAGCGATTTGGGCTTGCGGAGTCACTTTTTGGGCTTGGAGATAGCTCAAAATTTTGATGGGATCACTATATCTCAGCAAAAATATTCTTCCGACCTATGATTGAAGTTTAATATGGCTGAATGTAAGGCAGCCCCATTCCCATTCCTCTCAGGAATCAGTCTTGAGGAGAGAAATTCTACACCGCTTACAGATTGCACTATGTATCGACAGTTGATTGGTTCACTACTTTACTTGACACACTCAAGGCCTGACATTTCATATGCCGTGAGTGTTTTTTCAGGGTATATGGAGCAGCCCCATGAGCTTCATTGGCGGGCAGCCAAGCGGATCTTGCAGTATGTGCAAGGTACGAAACATTTTGGCATACATTTTGTTGCAGATTCTGAGCTTGATTTCATTGGTTTTACTGATTCATATTGGGTAGGTGATAGCATTGATCTGAATTCCACTTCCGGTTATGTTTTCATGATTGATCATGGCCCTATTTTCTGGTCCAGCAAAAAGCAGGCAGCCATTGCACTTTCTTCAGCAGAGGCAGAGTATCAAGGGGCAGTCAATGCCTGCATTCAGGCAGTTTGGTTGCAGGGTATTCTTTCCGAGTTTGGTTTTGGTGGCACTACCTCAACTATCCTCTTTTGTGACAATCAAAGTGCTATCAAGATCTCCACAGATCCAGTTCAGTGGAAGAGGACCAAACACATTGAGATTTATATGCACTACATTTGAGAGTTGGTGCATGATCGCACCATCATTCTGCAATATTTCCCTACTGATGAGCAATTTGCAGACATCTTCACCAAGAGCTTCACTTAGAAGAAGTTCTCTTACCGCCGTTCACTGTTGGGGGTGAGTTCCATCATGGTGGATTCAGATTGATCCATTATTATGTTTTAGCTTGAGGGGGGGCTTTCTTCCCACTGGGTTTTCCCTCTTTCCTCACTTTGTTTATTTTCACAATTTTTTGGATTATTGTATTGGAGTGACCTTTGGTCTTAGTAACCAGGGCCCTACATTATTTTTTGCACATCATAGTCTAGCTTAGGGGGGGGTGTTCGGATATCCACATCATCATTTTCAGGACCTTGCATGCAATTAGGGTTTGCATGCAAATTCTAGGGTTTGCATGCATCCCAGTCACCAGGTTGATGCCTCCAGCACCTTATCCACTTCATTCTAGCACCCGGGAGCTTCTTACATCAAACTTTTATCCCTCCTAGTCATGAAGGCACCCACTTCTCACCTACTTCCAGAGAAGGGCACACTTCTTCACCTACCCACTTAGTTTACACTCAGTTAGCACCAATTCTCCCTGATTTGAGGCTAGTTTCATTCCTGACTGACTGTTTCACTCCGTTGGACCTCCAAATTGACTAGATGACTTGTTTTGACTTCAGTTAAGCCTCCCATGTGCCCTCCACTGAGTCTCCTTCCCTATATCAATTCTACACACTTTAGTTACACTTGTTACACTCAGTTAGACTCAGATTGACACCTGGATGACTTGTTCTTGTGCATTGATGACCACCACTGATTGATTATGAGGACTCCTAGTTGGAGCCAAGCTACACCATTTAGTAATTCGAATTTCCTACTTAGTCAATTCGAATTGCTCACTCATTGTCAGATGATTGTATTGTAATTTTTCACCCTTATTGGAATATTCAGCACTGATGCATGTTTTGCACAGTTTTACACCATATTTTATATGTTCATCTGTTGTGATTCATTTACTTGTTCATTACATCTGTTGTGACTAATTTTACAAATTCTAGTCTTTTGTGTTCAATTTCTTTGGCATGGGGAATCCTAGTCTGCAATTTGTTGGGTTCTTCATAAGTGGTCGGAATATAGGAAATATTTTCAATATGGACATCAAGTAGTGGCTTGAGGCCCTCTCAAAATACGTTAATGCTGCAAATGACAGCATAAATGATTTTAAAACCCATCTGAAATGGATGAAAGATAGGATGGAATGGATGTTTGAACTCATCCATCACTTGATAGCTCATACATTGGTTTTAGATAATCGATTGGACCAAATAGAATATCTTTATCAAGAGGTTAACAGTAACATGGAAGCCTATTTTGTTATCATGTAAACAGCGGTGAAGGAATGTGAAAACAAAGTGACTGAAATGGAAGTTATAGTTTCAAAGCATGATGATTTAATCTGTGGGAATTTCTCAAAAATTGATGAGAATTGTGTTGTTCATAATGGTGATGGCACTTCTATACTACAGTCAGTGAAAGAAGGTTTGGATAATATTGGTGCAAATTCGGATAAAAATAGTGATGAAGAAAACTTAGTTGTCAATATAATAGATACAAAGCAGGAAGTAGATTATGAAGGTAACTCTGAAGATGAATCAAATAAATATGAAGAAACCGATATTGAGGATGAATCTAATGGTTAGATGGAGGTTGACTCTTATGATGCAGACGTTTATATGGAAGATGAGGCTACACCATATGAAAATAAGAGCTCAGACAGCGATGAAGATGAAGATGTTCTTTATGAGAAGAGAACAAATAGCGATTCCAGTAGCTAATTTGTTCCTTTTATGCTCTTTTTTTTCATTTTGCTAGTTGGTCAATATGTGAAAAATTATAGCAGTCTAGGGTATTCAGTATTTTGGAAGACTTTGTTCTCCGTATGGATGACTGTATATGTTAGTTTTTATTTGCAGACAATATATCTTGAATCTTTGAACTATTTAAGAGCCATTTTTGTAACTTTATGCTGAATTTATTTATCCTTTTTCAATATAAACATAATCATTTATGTTAAAAAAAATAGCATGCTATAGCCATAAATTCCTAAGTCAGCTTGGGTAATAGGTTCAGAAATAGGATCTTCAACAGCAGAAATAGTTGAGAATTCTTCAACTTTCAAATCTTTTGATTTAATTATAATTTTCTGAGAACTAGCTGCTTCAGTAGAAGAAGATTTAAAGGGAGGTTCATCTGATAAAACAGAAGAAATACCCCTAGAATTACCTGATGTGGTTCCCCTTGTAGATCTAGAAATATGTCTTTGTGAAGCTCTTCCTCTCCTTATAATCTGTTCGGGATCTGAAACAGGTGTCATTGGTGGCCTTTGAGGATTTTCTCTAGTACTTGGTCTTCTCGAAGCCACTTCGTTCCAATGGAGTCTCCAGATAGATGATTACAACCGAACTATTTTCCACACTTTGTCTATCATCAAAGTTGGATCTTATGTCGTTCTCCTAGGGAAACTAGCTTCAACTTCTTTCCCCGGCAGCGGCGCCAATTTGTTAGCTCTCCAAGAGTCTTTCTAGGTTGCAGTCGAAAGAGCCTGGTAACTTAATCTTATTCTTAATAATTCACTCAAAAATGGATCAAGTCGGATGACTTAAATCACACCTCACTACCTCAAGACATGCATGAACACAACAAGTATCGACAAGGCTTTAAAGTATCACTACTCAGAGAGTTATAGATAAATGAAAGTACAAAGAATGCTTATTTTACCAGCAAAAACATATACATAACGTGTATAGGAATGGCCAAATAAAATAAGGAAGATACTTGCAGATTCCAATTTATGGATGAATTGACAAGTTGACAGATATCAATCATCAAACAAACAGAACTCACATGAATTCAATATTCAGGTGCAAGTAAAGAGAAAATGCTCACAACTTCCTTACTGTTTTTAACGAGCTCAAAGGAGATACAGAAAATGCTCACAACTTCCTTACTGTTTTTAACGAGCTCGAAGTGAAGATGAAAGAAATGCTCATAACTTCCTTACTGATTTTAACGAGCTCAAAGGGAAGGTGGAAGAAATGCTCGTAGCCTCCTTACTGTTTTTAACGAGCTCGAAGGAAAGGTGGAATACTGCTCGTAGCCTCCTTACTGTTTTTAACGAGCTCGAAGGAAAGGTGGAAGACTGCTCGCAACCTACTTACTGTTTTTAACGAGCTCGAAGTGAAGGAAGAAGAATGCTCGAAACCTACTTACTATTTTTAACGAGCTCGAAGTAAAAGAAGAATGCTCGAAACCTACTTACTGTTTTTAACGAGCTCGAAGTAAAAGAAGAATGCTCGATTTGGGAGGAGACGAGTGTCAGGGACATGCAAAACTAGCTCCAAGCGCATGGAACAAAGCTATGCCTAATGCAAGGAAAATGAGCAAGATAAGTACACTCAGGGTGTGTCTCCTCCAGGTAAAAGGTGTCAAATTGTGAGGGCAAAATGATACAGGGCTTAGCGGAAACGAGATCAGAGATGGAGGCTTATACAACGGGCTAAAAGCGTGGAAGCCGGCTTCGGGCTCATTAGCGTAAGCGAGATCATAATAGATGCATATGCAATTTGAACACAAATATGGGAGCCTTATCAGGGATGGACAGAAATATATGAGGAAGAAATATATGAGGCTTCTTCTCAAAGTCATGGTAAATCTAAAAAGGCTCCCGTACCTATGAGAAAAACTCAGCATGGGCACCAGAATGGCATAAGGGTGCTGACTAGGGTGACCCATGTTAGGTAGGCTCTGCTGTCGGACTGGTGCACAATGCATAAATAGATGGCTAACACACCAATATCCAACAGGTTCGACCCTATGGCGAATTCGGATGGCAAAAGGTTCAAATGCAACATAACAGCGGGGAAGCCTAAACCTATATGCAAGGTTCTTAATATACCTGACATGGTTGGACAAGGTGTCAAAAAGTACCAGTAAGCAAGTATACATCCAGCTAAGAATCCTGTCTCCAAGAAACATTAGTACCAGGATCATATCTAAAACATATGTAAGGAAAGACCCGATACAAGTCACTGTGGTAGAAATACTTTCAACTTCACTATCATCAACAACAAGCATAAACAAGGTAGAGTTTTCAAATGAAGACTCTATGGTACCCAAGCCCGAGGACTTACAATCAACAAGATCAAATTCAGGATGAAGATCAAAGTTGAAGGACATGATGGAATTTGCAGGAACAAATTCATCATCATGGGAGTTGAAAATTCTAGAAGCAGAATCAAACTCAGCAGGAACACCAATTTGCGGATCTATAGGAGAGTCCAAAGACTCAACAGTAGGAAGATCAGACTTTAAGGTCAAACCGGGGTTGGACATAACTGCGACTGGATCAACATCCAAATGAATGGAAGACTATACTATAGACTCTAGAAAAACTTCATCGGAAGGAAGTATATCATCCCAGATAGAACACATATCTAAACACTCAGATGGAGGTGTCACTTGGTCAAAAGCTGGGACCAAGTCCCGAGAAGGTAAGCATGAACTCAGAGACTTCTTCTCAGTAGCAGTTGAACTCAAGGAACAATATGCCACATAATGCTCATGTGACATAGTAGTTCCTAATGACGAGGGATCAGACTGGTCTTCAGTTGGGTAATAAGGAGGATCAACGAATGCAAGCTGGTCGATGGTGACAATGTTTTCGTTATGAGGAAAATGCGTCACACGAAAAAGCGTAGACACCACAGCATGCATAGCATAAATGTAATCACGCCCAAGGATCATATCAAAGTCCACAGGGTCCTTTAGAACCATAAAATCAACTAAGACTATTTTTCCACCCAAGTTAACAGGTGCCTGACGGAGGAATCCAATCGGTTCACTAGGTCTTCTATCGAAGGTCAACAGCCAATTAACAGTTGGAATAACATTAGGGAAACCCAAATCTCTCCAAGCATAAGCGGATAAGATACTAACAGAAGCACCTTCATCAACAATGCATCGATCAACCGTATGGTTCCCGATATCAACCTTTATCTGGAAAGGTGTCGAAGAAGGAAGACGAGGCTCGGCTAGACTATTCCAATCAAAGGAAACAATCCTAGGGCTTGGTAGGGGTTCACACGGCACAGATGTGTTAAAATTCAATATGCTAAGACAGAAAATAGCAGCATTACATTCCATTTCACAATAATAGCATATACAGGATCACTGAAGAAACAACAAGCATAGCATAAACACAAGAGACAGAGATTTATCCTGGGAAACCCTCATGGGGTAGAAAACCCAGCAAAGCTTCCTCAATATCGATGACCAGCAATATACAAAGATGAAACCCTGAGACATGATCTCCTCCTCACAATTGCAGACCTCTCCTCCACAAGTGCGCTATCCTCAAGTGAGTGTGTGTGTCAAATGAGGAACACACCTCCTCTATTTATACACTACAGTGACATGTATTTTACACAGGTACACGTAGGCTCGTATTTAACCAATCGGTTAAATACCCCACTACAACTAACTGGGCCGACCCCTCTAGGGTGGTCTAATAACCCTTTGACCCACATAACACATACAGGGCCGACCCCCCACTAGGGAAGTCTAATAACCCGAGTTACCACATTCCGACGGAGGAATAAACATCTCCGGATATACAATAAGATCTTCACAGAGGAATGAAACATCTCTGGAATAATAAAGTACAAATATAATATTCTTTGAAGTTACAATATCTCAACACTCCCCCTTAACGAGAAGGATATTATAACAACATATGCACGAGCAAGGAGTCATCAACATCATACATGATACATCTATAAATCATTGGAAGCTTTCTCAACATCATCAGTAACTCAAGCAGTTACTGGAACATCTTCAATACTGGAACATCAACATCTTCAGTACTGAGTCTTTATCTTCTGCAGCACTCGAATAGCTACAACAACATCAACATCTGGATCCTCACGATCATCAGTATCGTCATCTCACGATCATTAGCATCGTCATCACACGATCATCAACATCGTCATCACACGATCATCAGCATCGTCATCACACGATCATCAACATCGTCATCACACGATCATCAGCATCGTCATCTCACGATCATCAGCATCGTCATCACACGATCATCAGCATCGTCATCACACGATCATCAGCATGGTCATCACACGATCATCAGCATCGTCATCACACGATCATCAGCATCGTCATCACACGATCATCAGCATCGTCATCTCACGATCATCAGCATCGTCATCACACGATCATCAGCATCGTCATCACACGATCATCAGCATCGTCATCACAGGATCAGCAACATCGTCATCACACGATCAGTAGCATCGTCATCACACGATCAGCAGCATCGTCATCACACGATCAGCAGCATCGTCATCTCACGATCAGCAGCATCGTCATCACATGATCAGCAATACAAGTATCCTACCGATACAAGTAACCACATCATCAATACAAGTATCCTACCGATACGAGTAACCACATCATCAATACAAGTATCCTACCGATACAAGTAACCACATCATCAATACAAGTATCCTACCGATACAAGTAACCACATCATCAATACAAGTATCCTACCGATACAAGTAACCACATCATCAATACAAGTATCCTACCGATACAAGTAACCACATCATCAATACAAGTATCCTACCGATACAAGTAACCACATCATCAATAAAATCACTTTCTCGGAGACCATTCGTCTACGGATCAATTCAGGGACCGAAGTCCGGGGATGATACAATCCCCATCACGTACATTTTGAACTAGCAGTTCCAGGATGATGCAATCCCCATCACGTACATTTTGAACTAGTAGTTCCGGGATGATGCAATCCCCATCACGTACATTTTGAACTAGCAGTTCCGGGATGATGCAATCCCCATCACGTACATTTTGAACTAGCAGTTCCGGGATGATTCAATCCCCATCACGTACATTTTGAACTAGCAGTTCCAGGATGATGCAATCCCCATCACTTACATTTTGAACTAGCAGTTCCGGGATGATGCAATCCCCATCACGTACATTTTGAACTAGCAGTTCCGGGATGATGCAATCCCCATCACGTACATTTTGAACTTAGCAGTTCCGGGATGATGCAATCCCCATCACGTACATTTTGAACTAGCAGTTCCGGGATGATGCAATCCCCATCACGTACATTTTGAACTAGCAGTTCCGGGATGATGCAATCCCCATCACGTACATTTTGAACTAGCAGTTCCGGGATGATGCAATCCCCATCACGTACATTTTGAACTTAGCAGTTCTGGGATGATGCAATCCCCACAACTGTCCTCTAAGGACTTCATTCTCGGATACCTCACGTCTACGGCTCTCTTTAGGACTGAAAGTCCAGGGATGATCCAATCCCCTCAACTGTCCACTAAGGAATTCATTCTCGGAGACCTCATGTCTACGGCTCTCTTTAGGACTGAAAGTCCAGGGATGATCCAATCCCCTCAACTGTCCACTAAGGACTTCATTCTCGGAGACCTCACGTCTACGGCTCTCTTTAGGACTGAAAGTCCAGGGATGATCCAATCCCCTCAACTGTCCACTAAGGACTTCATTCTCGGAGACCTCACGTCTACGGCTCTCTTTAGGACTGAAAGTCCAGGGATGATCCAATCCCCTCAACTATCCACTAAGGACTTCATTCTCAGAGACCTCACGTCTACGGCTCTCTTTAGGACTGAAAGTCCAGGGATGATCCAATCCCCTTCTGTATTCTCATCTATACAGGTACAAATATCCAAGAGCATGTATTCTCACTAATACATCTAATCATCAAAACATGTATACATCACAACTAGCATGTATTCTTACTAATACATCTAACATCAGAACATGTATACATCACACCAAAACATGTATACATCTAGCATGTATTGTCACTGATACATATAATATCAAAACATGTATACATCACAACTAGCATGTATTCTTACTAATACATCTAACATCAAAACATGTATACATCACACCAAAACATGTATACATCTAGCATGTATTGTCACTGATACATATAATATCAAAACATGTATACATCACACCAAAACATGTATACATCTAGCATGTATTCTTACTAATACATCTAGCATCAAAAGCATGTATAAGTAAAACTAAGTATTCTAAGTATAAGAGTCCTAAATCTAAATATTTCTAAGTATCTAGGTGTAGAGAACAGGTTACCTCATCATCGACCTTGTTGTTCGATGAGACCAACTTATCATCAGTGACTATACTACTCCCCCTTTCGAGGAGGGTCCTTTTGAACTACACCAAGCTTGTCTCGGAAGTATTCAAATTTCACTCGAGACAGAGGTTTGGTTAGTATGTTGGTAACTTCTTCACTTGAGGTAAAGGTTTGGTTAGTACAGTGGTAACCTGTTACAAATTCAAACTTTATAGTTCCTTTCCGCATCATATCTTGTTTGTTCCCTATGTTCTTTGACTTATCATGGAACACTAGATTCTATGTCATCTTGATACAACTCTAATTATCACATAGGATCTCAGTTGGTTCTATCTCTAAGTCAAACAATCCTGAAGCCAAACTTCTTCACAACTATCAGAGCAAGCAGCCATATATTCCGCTTGTGCTGAGAGCCACACTTGACTGCTTCCAGCTAAACCACGAGATCATGGCTAATCCCAGACAATAACATCCTCTCGATGTGTTCTTCCTGTCTGATACACTTCCTGCCCAATTAGAATCTGAATAACCATCTGAAGTCATGATCTTCAAGATAGCATAGATCGAATTCTATCATGTCCTTTATGTGCCTCATCACATGCTTTGCAACTATCAGGTGAACACATCTAGTTTCCACTAGATACTGACTCAAGGTGTTCACAACAAAGCATATATCTAACCTAGTATATGTTAGATACATCAATGACCCAATAATTTGACTGTACAGAGTTATATCCCCTAACTCTGATGAGTCATCCCCTAACAGCTTCAAGTTGGAATCCATAAGAGTGGCCATTCCAACACCTCAAGTTCTTTTAATATTTCTCAGCATACTTTCCTTGGTTGAGAAATATTCCTTCTGAGCCTTGCCATACTTCCAGACCTAGGAAGTAAAGCATCAATTTGAGATCTTTCATTTTCATTTCTGCATTGAATGATCTTCTGCATATCTATTTGTGCCATCTCTCGTTAGATGGGTCTACTGATATGAGCCTCAATATCATTCGAACTCTGTGGTGAGTTCCTTCTTGCATCCATGTTATCTGTGTATAGAAATCATATTCAACCTTGTAGCAAAGGTTGAGATCCACATCACCCATGGTGATCATTAAGCTTATCAAAACCTAATTCAGATTTCTTCTTTAATTACACCATTAAGAGAATGGTCTTATCTAGCCACTTGGAGCAAACATTTCATCATGATTCTCTTCCTCTTTCTAAGAGAATCTTCTAGCCATGAGCCTTCTATATTTTGTTTGATTTGTAAATCTTCTTGTTGAACATCCATTGCTTGTTCAGTGTTCATCATTCATCATGATCTTTCCTACAAATCAAAATTAAGTATAGGATTAGTAATACTTCATAATCATCAAATCATATTGACATGATAACCTATTATGCATACGGATATCATTTATATAGTTATGCAACTATCTTGACCAATACTTTGGCACAACACTTTCCCATATCCTGTATGCATACAATGGCTATCTAGATGCCTTCCATCTCTACCAGAACATACTATCGAGAGTGTGCACAACTCTCAGCATGTCAGCAAAGAGGTTTCATTCTAGACAAGCAACAATGGAATGTTTGTCCAACTTACCAATCATATGCATATTAGTAGTATACTGTTCAATGTTCTATGAATATTTACACTTAGCATGATATATTATAGGAATACAAATATGCATACAACCTATTACAGGCAATATCATTTACTATTTCAAATAACAACTCAAATACTTATCTTTTATGTTTGTGTGATTGCCTCCCGCTTGATCTTCTGTATGTCTTTTGAACTTCTATTCATTATGTACCACTGTGCATGTTCAAGTGTCATCCTCATGATCTCATACACAAACATACACCCATTAGTATGTTCTAAATGTTATCAAAACATTATAGTTCTAAATAATCTTGAGAATGTATAGTCATGATTATAGTTAATAAACATTAGTATTAAAGATTTCAGGGAAGTCTTGTTTTACTCATGCATATCATCAATCAAGATAAAAGACATAATATGCATAATCCCTTGATTACTAACTTTATGAATAAGCATAACCAATCATACCAAGTATACTTATATAAGGGATCTTAACACAAGGTAAGATTCATGGGAAACATACCTGGATTAGTATACCTACTTAGTTATGTACAACATACCTAAACAATCTCTTCAATGATTTAGAGATCTTGAGCTAGAACCTGCATGTCTCATAGGTTAAGCATAATATAACAAAGTCATACATACCTCGTAAGTAGAACAAAGATTATGGATGAGTCTTTGTCTTCATGTTTTCATGGTCATGGAACCTGATTTGTCTTTTGTGATGTACCTGTATCTTGTTAGCAGCCAACATCAACCTCACACAACATCATAATGCATTAGTACAATCATATAGCCCTAATCAATGAATGTCTTTGATCATTCACATGCATTCATACTGTTACTAGGGTGATAATACAATTCTAACATTAATCAAGATTGTACTAATAAATAATATGAAGACAAACACATCATGAACTTAATCAAGAATCATATTTCAAGACATACCTGAGCCTCCTTAAGTCATACCTGTCGAGACTTCTTGTAGTCTTCTTATGTAAGGCCTTAGCCTCAACTCCCCCTGAAACTTGATCTGGAGCTTAATTAGGGTTTTCTAGAGAAACCCTAAAGATTCAATCTTTGACTTTCACACTTCTCAATGGATGAAAGAATATGTCTTGCTGAGCTGATCAAACTAGCATACTTCAATTTTGGAATTTCCAAAATTTGACCCCTCAAAATTGCCTTTGAAACTTCTGGATCTTCTGGACAGGAACCCGAACTAGGGTTTGATGAATCCCACCCTTCTGCCCAAACAAAAGGTTCGATCCAAGGCTCTAAACTCTTATTTTTCTTAGGAGTTTCCAGCCGTGGTTACAGACTTCAAAAATTCCAACTTTTGCTAAAGCCCTAATTTTCCATCTTTCCGATCAAAATCTCGAACTGGGGTTTGATCAAGCCCGGTCTTCCACCCAACCAAAAAATTCGATCTTGGTCTCTAAATTTCGATTTTTCTGAGTAGCATTCAGCCGTGGACTCCGATTCCAAAAATTCTAACTTTCTCCGAAACCCTAAATTCCGGAAGCCATGAATAAAGGTGCTCCAAAAATAATTCTGTTTTGACAGAAATATGCACCTGATTTTTTCTGCTATAACTCTTAAATTTTTGCTCCACAGGGTCTGAAACCTTTTTCCTGCAGTAGCCTGACCTGTCATCTTTCCATCCTGACAGGTCTGACCTCAATTGGATTTTCTGAGAGAGAGTTATGCCAAGTGTCGCAACGTGACCTGTTTATGGGATAAAACAGGAGAGCGAACTTGTACGGCCTTCCACGTGTCATTAGTTCACCTTCGGCCTCTAAAAAAATTTTCTGAGATAGCTCGACCTGTGTACTACCTGTCACTTTTTACGAAATTTCATTTGGAGCTTCCTAGCCCAAGATATGACCTTTTTCCCAAGGTCACCTGATTTTGACTCAGATCTGGAAGAGGCAGAAACCCTATATTGTACAGATCATAAATCAAAAAGTACAACGAATTAGAGGTTTTCCTTTGGACACAAGGTACCTGGAGATTTAAAATTCGTCCTGTAACAATTTCAGATCCGAAAACTTTGCCAAAACGGATTTATAGCGAAAGTGCTATGATGACTGGTTTTTGCTATGTAAAACCCTATCCTTCAAATTGTCGTAAGTAAAGCAAGTGTCGTTAGTGCCATACCTTGTCTTCCTTCAGGTTAGCTCTGATACCATGTTAAAATTCAATATGCTAAGACAGAAAATAGAAGCATTACATTCCATTTCACAATAATAGCATATACAGGATCACTGAAGAAACAACAAGCATAGCATAAACACAAGAGACAGAGATTTATCCTGGGAAACCCTCATGGGGTAGAAAACCCAGCAAAGCTTCCTCAATATAGATGACCAGTAATATACAAAGATGAAACCCTGAGACATGATCTCCTCCTCACAATTGCAGACCTCTCCTCCACAAGTGCGCTATCCTCAAGTGAGTGTGTGTGTCAAATGAGGAACACACCTCCTCTATTTATACACTACACTGGCATGTATTTTACACAGGTACACGTAGGCTCGTATTTAACCAATGGGTTAAATACCCCACTACAACTAACTGGGCCGACCCCTCTAGGGTGGTCTAATAACCCTTTGACCCACATAACACATACAGGGCCGACCCCCCACTAGGGAAGTCTAATAACCCGAGTTACCACATTCCGACGGAGGAATAAACATCTCCGGATATACAATAAGATCTTCACAGAGGAATGAAACATCTCTGGAATAATAAAGTACAAATATAATATTCTTTGAAGTTACAATATCTCAACAAGATGAAGTGCCTCCTTTTTCAGGAACATCCAAACTGGTAATGCAGAAGACTTCAGTAGTAGGTGCATCAATCTCCGAAGGACTGATGGGATCAGTCGAAGATTGCATCGATTCGATCACTTCACTCTCCGAAGGAAGAGTGGGGTCAACCAAAGATTGCATTGGCTCAACCACTTTAACAACCAAAGGTTGATCTGACTGTAGGGAATCTATGGACAACTCAGGAATAGAGGTTCCTTCAGACATGGACCACACTCTTCGTGCTTCTGGAATGGCAGGGCATCGGTGAGTAAGGTGATCTCCCTTACAAAGTTTACAAGGGAACTTTGGTTTCCGTCCTATCGGTTTAGACTCCTTTACAACATCAGTATTCTCAGCATGACTAGCATTGGCTGACAGCTTGCCCCCAGCACGACTCACAGTGGCTGGTTGCTCAGAAGCAGAAGACTTTTGAACTAAGGACCACACTTTTTGCACTTCTGGAAGTACAGGGCACAAGTAAGTAAGATGATCTCCCTCGCAAAACTTACAAGGGAACTTAAGCTTCTGTTTGTTTGGTTTGTCGACAATGTCAAATCCCTCAGCATGACTTGCAGTGGCTGATCTGGTGTCTCCAGTATGACTCACAGGAACTGGTGACTTGTCATTAATATGACTAGCAGTGATCAATGACGTGTCCTCAACATGACTGACAGTGGTTGAAGACAAACTTTCAGTATGATTTTCAGTGACAAATTTTTCTCCCAGCATGACTTCCAGAGGCTGGGTAGGTGCCCCCTACATGACTCACAGAGGCAGGGTGGCTGGCCCCTTGTTTTGGCATCTTCTTCCTATTCTTCCCCCGTCTATTCCTTTTAGACTGCTGGTTACTAGTATTGCTACTTTCGCCACATGAGGTAGAAGGAGGAGGAGAAGATGTTACTCGCAACGAAGGCCTAGGGTTCTGATGCTCTTGATTTGAGGTGCTCACAAAAGAAGCATCAGGAGCATGCAAGGCATTCGGAGTGGAAAACAACCAAACTGGCAGCCCAATAGTGAATCCAGGAAGATTCAGAGTAGCCATTAAGAGAGCACCAATGTTTCCAATGAATGGAACAGCACAAGGATCCCCCGGAACAGGGGTACCTTGATTGGTACTCGCCGAAATGCTAGACATAGTTTCCTACTCAAATGAACAAGAAAATCTCTAAGGCAAACTAAAAAAAAGTAGCACAAAGAGCACACCACTAAAAAAGGTCCTAAGTAAATCAAACCAGGCAGACAGATGCCTTCCGGAGAAAAGTATGGGATGATGAGGGCCCAGAACAGATCAACAAAGGATGAAGGACAGTTACCCGGGGTCCACAATACAATGACTAAGGGTGCAAGCACTGGAATCACCCAAACGCCCTCCCAAAGACCTGCAAGGTATTTCCTCCCACGTCTGTCCTAGGTACAACAGATATACCCTCTGCTGTCACCTGTGTATGAACCTAGAGTCTGATACTAAGGATACCACAACACCGAAAACTCCTGGGGGAACAGTCACCGGTCGAATCAGAAAGCGTGGGCAGGGTAGCTAAGCCCGAAACTTGAAAGAGTCCCCAATATGCAATCCGATCCTGGCATATGCTCGAACAGAAAGTAGGAGGGGTATTCCCACAAACTGATCTCGCAATGACCTACTGCATATATCCCAGGCAAGTTTTGAGTGAGGTGGGTTTACCTGATAAAGTCTCACTACGATTTTTGCGCAATGTGTGATCTTGGGTGGTTTAAGGTGTTTTAAACCCAAGATCCTAACCAAAACTAGTTGGTGTAGTGTAACCTAAAAAAGAAAATGTTGCTAGTTCATTTTATTAGAGTTCATTTTAAAGGTTACTTGATTACTCAAAAAGGTAGTGGGTGTGTGAGAGTGGTTATAATAGAAATAGAGTACTGAAAATGAAATATTTACCACCAAACAAATCTTTTTCTTTTCAATGCAAGTCTTAAAATTATGATCTAGAATGCATGTGCAAATGCAATTTTTTAATCTTTTGAATGCCAAAAAAGGTAAAAATAAAGTCTAAATGTACAAAAATAAACTCAAAACCTAAGAATGCAGCTACTCAAGCAACCAGGTATGCAAAAGAAAACTTGTTCTTTTTTATGCAAAGCACTCTAAAATCTTTTAAGCCACTTGCAAGGTACTCTATTCAAAAGATGAATCAAAATTCTTTATGATTTTCAAAGGTAAGAAACAAAAACTGAAACTAACCTACTATCAAAGCAAAGCAAAGAAACTTTCAGGTTCTCTTCATGAAACAGTAAAAGCTACCAAATATGACTTTCAAATTCTTATTGATGTAAGCATGCTAAACATTGGGAAAAGAGTACAAAAACTACTTTTAGACCCAAACGAAGCAAATAACCTACAAAGAAGTATGGTTTGGTAAAGTCAGGTCTGCACATAACAATGCAAACAAGGTCTTGAACAACAGCCAAAACACTTGAGATTTCACTACAAAAGAAAAACTAAAAGCATTAGGGAGGATAAGAAACCAACCTAAAAGAGAAATTTCACACAAATAAATACAAACAGGGTCAAGAAGACTCAAGATGTTTCAAATCCAGTGGAAATGGGGCAAGCAAGTTCAATCAGACTCAAATTAGGGTACAAAACACCAAACGGGTCCACAACCCCCCAACTTAGGTCAACAAACCCCAAAACTTTCCAAACAAGCCCAAAATGATCAAAAGAGGTTCAAATCATGAATGTAGGATCAGTACAAGGATGGGAGACCACTTACAGGGTTTAACACAGACCTAAGGTCATCAGGGACCCCAAAAAATGCAGCCACAGCCCCCAGATTTGGGTCCACAACCCAAAAACTCAAAAATTTCAAACCCAGATTTTGAGCGCTACTGTGTATGAAGGAAACTAGCGCTCATAGCAGTATGGGCGCTACTGTGTATGAAGGAAACTAGCGCTCATAGCAGTATGGGCGCTACTGTGTGGTACAAACAGTAGCGTACAAGAAAAAAAAAGTCTAAAAAATGGGGTTAAAACCCCCAAACTGGGTCCACAAAGGTTTGCAAGGGCTGGGAAGGGTCTGTAAGAAGCCCAGGAGGGTCAAACAGAGCCTACTAACTGATCCTAATCAAGAAAATGAAGAAAGACCATCAAACAAGACTGAAGAAATGACCTTGGATACCCCTAAGCAGTTAGGATTTCCCCAACGGAGTCGCCATTCTGTTGTGGGGAAAATGCACCTATAGTTCAGGGGAGAAACTACCAACTTACGGTGATAAAGATAGACTTACAAGCATTCTGCAAGTACAACAAATAAATGAAGAGATTAGGGTTTAGAGATGTAGGAACCTTATCCAGAAGGTTGATCCTAGCTTTTCCTCCCTTGCTCTTCAATGCTTATCCAGTGTCGCAATGCCCAGACCTGCAAAACAACTTGATACATTTCTCAAACACATTTGACTACACATATAAAACTGATATCCATGACATAACAAGACATCAAACTATAATCAAACAGTAATCAAATCTAAGACATATTAATAGGTCATATTTGGAAAGAGAAGAACGTCTGATCTTTATTAATGAATGAAAGCAAGTACATACAATTATACCTTCCTTCAAGCTTGGCACTTCACAAAACCTAGATTCAAGGTCTCCTGCTTCCGTTCTCCAAGGATCCCAGCCTCTAAGCAACTGTGCTAGGGTTTACCAAAACTGAAGCACAAGAGAGGGGGATGAGGGTCTCCATTCCTCTAGCATAACTTTGTAATTGGGCTTAGTCCCTTCACATGACCCTTCTACCCTCCTTATATAGTCAATGAGGAAGAGGAAAAGAAGTTATAACCACTCAAGAGGTTTCCCAACCAACTTAACTTACTCGAATTTCGAGATTTTGACCAAAACAGGTGTGTACTCTACTCTATAGTATACAAAGTCACGTACACATGGCATTGGGCGCTACTTTGAATGAGGTAAAGTCGCGTACACACACTACTATTATAACAGTGGAGTCGCGCTCATGTTGAAAAATGGCCAAAAACAGGCTTTTCTGCTCATTTTCAGGAGATGGTTTGGTCTGGAAAAATGTTCCTAAGGGTCATATACATCAAATGGGTCAAGAATGAGGTAATTTCAACCATTTTTAGTGTCCCAAATGACTCCTCCATCCACAAATGTCCTGTTGTGTGACTGAACTTGATCTCAAGAAGTGTCGTCATGCGACCAAGGGAAGCAAGTGTCGTCACGGACGGAGAGGTGTCATTTCAAGCTATAACAACAGCTAGGAAAATGAAAGTCTGAAACAAATAATGGAAAAAGAAGCTTGTGTTACTATTCTGAAAATGAGAAGCTCGAGTTCTCAATGTATCAAAAAGTCTCCAAAATCGAACCATTGTTCAACATAAGTCACAGGCTTTATAGCCTTTACAAAAACGTTCAAGATCCTGAAAAATTGGATCGAATCTGCTAAAAATAGCTAGTTAAAATAGCTTTCTGAAAAGTATGAAAGAGTCCTACGTTCAAAGGGTAACCGCCATCTTGCTAGTCCTCATATCTTCGACAGTTGTAACGAGCCTTCGAAGGATGATGAGTAAGGTTGAAACTGCCACCTGGAGGATTGACAGGCCATCTTTTTCCCAAAATAGACAAGAAGATTCCTCTTCTCACCTTGTTGGCGCCTTTCAATCTGGAATAGAATTTTGATCATGATGCCTTTAAACGTTTATCCATCATTAGAAAATGTCCTCGAAGTGTTTGGATCAGCAAAAGTCATGTTTTGTGCAAAAAGTAGCCTTCTGCGTTATTTTGTAGTTTCTATAGCTAGAAAGGCTAGGTTTTAATTTTGTTAGCCACCGAAAGCTCTACTTTCGGTGGCTAATGAACAATTCAGCATGTTCCCCTAAGCCACCGAGACACCTTTTAGATGTTTGAAACTTGCCTCTCTTTTCAGTAACTAGAAGAGTCCTATCTTTATATTGTAAACTACCGAAAATTGGATTTTTGGTAGCTAATGAACAATTTACATGTTCGCCTAAGCCACCGAAAAACTGTGCTTGGTCTAGCCTACAAAACTGTGTTTTCTGACTTCTGCTACTCATCTTCTTGCTGTTTGGATTTCTCTTCATCCTGGGCCAAAACCGGAGTGTTAGCAAAACTGATGACTACTGCTGCTAAGGTGTCAAGGTCTTAGTGTGCCTTAGGCTGGGGTTTTGGAGTCATTTCCTTATTTCTCAGAAGCTCAACCTCCCTACTCAATCGGATATTGTCTCTTATCAGTCTGATATTTCTCCCTTTCAACTTGCTATGCTTTTTGGTTAACCCTTGAAAGGAGGTATACAATTTAGTATTTCTTTCAGTCAACCTTTCATTCTTTTCCTTGATCACCCTCTGAAGTAGTTCGAGCTCATACACCTGTCTTAGAAGTTGATTTATCTTCTGAGATGAGGACTTCTTTGATTGGTTGGTTGATTCTTCAGTAATTTGTTGATTTGGCTCTTCCTCAAGTGTAGGTGAAGAAACATTTTCGCATCCTACTTCAGCTTTTTGCTACTCATCATCTTCGGAATCTGTGTATGGCAGGTTGAGGATGTTCTTGCCTTTTGAATCAGCTCCTTCTTCCTCTATCTTATTGCTGAACTCTAATTTCTTTTTAGCCTTCTGCACTTTGAGAGCTAAGGAAAGGGGGTCGACTGCAATTGGAGAAATGGCTCTCCTCTTCCTTTTTCCACTTCTAGGAGTGGAAGACTTCTTTTCATCCTCTGGTTGTAACTCTGTTTCGAACTCATTCCAGAAAAGGAAGAATGCCCAGTTCATGTTTCTTCTTTGCAGCAACTCAGAAACTATGAGCTTGATCAAACCATGGTGATATAGCCTACCTGCGATTTTGGTTGGCTTGGCTCTGACTTGATGAGCCATTTTATTCAGGTCCTGCCAATGAAATGATTCATTAATTTAAAATGATAAATCAACACCGTATTATATCTACCTTCACAGGTTATGTAAACCAGAATTGACTTCAATGGATGTTGTCGTTTCTCCTCAAGATAGGACATAGGAATATCCTTCTTCCATACAAGATTTCTATGCTCTGGTTTCAAATAGGATCTGAATTCAAAATATTTTGTAACAGTGGTCTTGAACCAATTTTCTCCAGTCGTTGGAAGCTCTGTCATCTCGGCTATGAGGGCTTCATTTACCTGGAATTCCTCCTTCCCAGTTATTCCCTTCTGCCATCAAATGTGAGAGAAAATGTTTCGGCTATTTGCTGATGAGATCCCTGCAGTTTTTTACAAAAATTATAACATCCTGCATCTTTAAAGAATTGACATACCTCGGGGTGTGATTCTAGGTAACAGATGTCATCTAATTCTTTCCTCAGGACCACTCCTCCACTTTTCTTCATTTGTAAGCTGCTTCTTGACACCTACTGTTAAAATTCAGCTTGAGGGAACGACGCAAAATCGGGGAAAAGGTAAGCTCGACGAAGTGGTAAGAGTGAAGGAGGAAGGATGTCGCGGTTTACAGAACCTAACTTCGAGGGATGTGAATTGAAAGGATAATCGTGAGGGTTTAATGACTTCTCAATTTTGCATGATTACACTGGATCTACAGCCTTTCGAACTTCGGTAGACGTGAGAGGTATAGGGTTCGATCGGCTAGGTGAGATCATGATTGCAACAGGATTTACCTTGGGGAGATCGTGTATTTGCTGGAAGTGACCCTTTTTGGAGGTTAAGGAATGATGGATCCCCTTTAAACTTCATGACTAAGCCCTTGATTAGACATCTCCACCATTTGAAACTGACTTAATTTCGGTAGCTAATTATTTCACCTTTGACCACGTAAGCTGTTGGAAAAGTGTTTACAAATGCCCCTGCTTTCGGTAGTTGTGGACGATTTTTCCTTTGAATTGTAAGCTTCTAGAAACCTGCTTTTCGATGGCTAATGAATAACTGTCGTATCCACCTAAGCCACCGAAAATTGTTCCACAATACATGACACGTGCCTTCCCTTTCGGTAGATTTGATTAATTTTGCCTTTACACTGTAAGCTGTTGAAAGCTGGGTTTTCGGTAGCTAATGAACAATTGCCATGTCCTCCTAAGCTACCGAAACCCGAAAATTCTTTTTGGAGAAAAAGTAACATCAACTGTTATTTCAAACTTTATTACATACTTCAAACTCTTGAAAAAGAACCTCAAATGTATATGAAAATGAAAATTTGAAAGACTTCCTATCACCTAGAAACAAACAACTAGTCTATGTTTATTTGAGGAGATAACATCTGGCTCCTACTCGGGGATGGAAACCTCCCCTTGAGGTTCCAAGAACCACAGATCAAATGCCTTTCCTGTAAAACAAAAATCTAAACCTATCTTCTAGTGTTCCATTGGGCATGGAGTTATTTTGCAAAAAATTGAAAACAAAAATGATATTTACAATGACCAGGATTTGAAGCCTTAGATGAAATAGAGTTTCAGAAATCGCCCATTGACTAGGCCACCAAACATTTCTTCACCTTACATACTTTTCATTTTGAAAGTGTTGTTATGCTATACTTGAGTTATCACAAAAGGACCTATCCATAGAGAATCAAATTTGCCATGCTTTCCCTTGTCCTGCCTTGGGGCATCCCATTTTAGAACCCAGTCTCCAACTTGAAAATTTCCACCTTTTCCTTCTTGTCAAAAGTATTTTTTATCCTCTCCTGATGAGATTCTGACTTTTCCACCAACTGTTCTCTAGTCTGCTGCAATTCAACCAAGTCGAGCATTCTTCTCACCATGTCATTTGGTTGATCCTGTTCCTCCTGAAAAAAATTAGTTACTGGCAGGATTAGCTGAACTAGGAAAATGGCATCAGTACCATAAACCAATCTAAAGGGGGAAGTCCCTATGGATTTTTTATTTGTCACTCTATCATCCCAAAGAGCAAACTTTAGTTTGGAATCCCAACTCTTCTGATTTTCTTCCAATAGCTTTCTGATGATTCTAACTAGACTTTTATTAGATGACTCAACGAGGCCATTGCCCTGAGGGTAGTAGGGAGTAGAGTGTACCAATTGAATGCCCATTGACTCACACATGTGAACTAATGCTTTATCCTTAAAAGCTGGTGCATTATCAGTTACCAACCTTTTTGGGAAACCAAATCTAATAAAGATGTTTTCATAGAGAAATTTCATGATAACCTGATGATTAACTTTCCTTGTGGGAATTGCCTTTATCCACTTGGTAAAATAACCAGTGGCTACTAGGATCCATCTATGTTGACCACTGGATGAAGGATTAATCTCACCTATAAAATCCAGGCCCCATTGCTGGAAGGGACCATTAACCACAATAGGTTTCAGGGGCAAGGATTTTAGCTGCTATTTTCCTGCGAATCTTTGGCATTTGTCACAAGATTTCACAAAAGTGTATACATCAGAGAAAAGAACAGGCCAATTGTAACCATCCCTTAGAATCTCATGAGCTGTAGTTTTCCAGTAATGATGGCCTCCACATATGCTTGAATGGAAGTGATGCATGACTTGAACTAACTCTTCTTGATCTAGACACCTTAGCAGAACACTCGTAGGATCTTTCCAATACAGCAGATTGTTACTTATGCAAAATTTAATAGATTTAAGCTTAAGAGATCGTGCTTGGGTTGTGCTAAGTCCAGGAGGAACTTCTAAATTTTGCAGAAAATGAATAATACCTGAATACCACTTGCATGAAAACAAATTCTCAACCACCTACTGACTATTATGTTGCTCTACTGCTGCTACTTCTGTCTGCGAACTTGCTGAACTTATTCCGATGAAATTCATGTCTAATAGCTCGCAATTTTCTTCAGCCATAAGCTTGGCTAAGCCTTGACCCTTTACTAGCCTAGTGGGATTCACTTCTATATCAAATTCAATCAGCTTAGCTATCCACTTGGCTCTCTTTCCATCAATGTCAGGTTGAGTTAAAACATCTTTCACATAAGCTGAAGGGACATAGGCTATGACCTTTGTATGTGGGATATAAATTTTGAATGCCTTCAATGACTTGATCAAAGCATAAGCCTGTTTTTCTATGGGATCATATTTTAGTTCAACAGCCCTCAATGTTTTGTTGAAGAAGGCAATTGGGTGATCAAGACCTTCATCATCTTTCTGCAACAAGACTGCTGCCACTGTGTCATGGGAAGCAAAAGAGAAAATATAGAAAACCTTGGTGTAATCTAGATTAATCAGAGTAGGAGCTTCCATGATAGCCTACTTGATGGCTTCGAAAGAGTTTCTTGCATTTTTTGTCCATTTAATTTCGGATCATTTTTTCAGCATGGAAGTTATGTGTAACACTAACTCGGAAAAATTTGGAATAAACCTCCTGACAAAATTTATCTTACCGAGGAAAGATTGAATATCTTTTTTCGACCTTGGTATAGATACCTTCTGAATTGCTTCAACCTGAACTGGATCAATTTTTACACCCTGTGCTGAAACTATGTGGCCTAGGATCTTTCCCTCCCTGAGAGCAAACTGAGACTTCTTAGGATTCAGAGAAATTCCAAATTGTCTACATTTCAGAAAAACACCTTTTAGGTCCTGCAAATGTTCTTCGTGACTGTTTGAGTATACAGTGATATCATCAAGATATATGAGGACAAACTTGTCTTTTAATCCCATAAAATCTATGTCCATGGCCCTCTGAAAGGTTGCCCCGACATTCATCATCCCAAACGGCATCTTGGTGTACATGAAAGTACCCCAAGGAATGGTAAAAGCTGTCTTCTCCTAATCATCAGGGTGTATAGAAATTTGATTGTATCCTGAGAAGCCATCTAGGAATGACATGACACTAGCTCCTGAAACTCTTTGCAGTAAATGCTCCATCTTGGGTAGGGGATAGTTGTCTTTTTTGGAGCATTTGTTTAGGTTTCTAAAATTGACACATAACCTGATCTCACCATTTTTCTTCCTCACTATTACTAAATTCGCAATCCATTTAGAATATCTTAGTGAGATTATGATTTTAGCATCAAGGAGCTTTTTTATTTCTTTATTAATCACAGGTAACAGGAGAGGGTTGATAGGCCTTAACTTCTACTTGAAAGGGATGGTGTCCTTTTCCAGAGGAATTCTATGTTGAATGGTATCTTCGTCATAGGTTTTTAGATCACTGTATTCCCAAGCAAAAACATCAGCAAATTCTTTTATAAGGGTGCAATATTCTGACCTCTGATTAGCTGTCAACTCAGTAGACAAATTTATGAATTTAGGATGATTTTGGCTGCCTATGTTATGCTCATGGATAGCAGGGTCGTTCTCCTTTTCCACGGGTTTGAAGGGGACATCATTATGGTCAAAAATCCTTTCAAGAGGTACTAACCTCGAGGTATATGATTGCTTGGAAACTGAACAATATCATGTTGACCCACTTTCCCTTTCAACTTAGACTTCTGGGATTCCTCTACATTTAGGTTTTCGTGGTCAATATGCATATCAGAAAATTCATCAACGACCTGGAGAAATCTACTAAGTTCATCATCATCCTCAAAGACTTTCCAGAATTTGACATTATCAGGTAGGGATGGCCTATACTTGACTTGGATTTCATAGTTCAGTTTAGGAGGCATAGGAGGAATGAACGTACTAGCAGAGACAGCAAGGGAATCAGCTAGGTGGTTCGTAGCTCTAGGTATATAAAAAATGTCAAAAATCATAAAGAAATCTCTGAGTTTCCATACCTCATCTCTGTATGCTTTTATCCTGACATTCTTTTCTTGAAAATTGCCGTTCACTTGTTGTATGATGAGCTCTGTATCTCCAAATATCTTCAGGCACATGATTCCCATTTCTTTGGCAGCCTTAACTCCCAACAGCAAAGCCTCATACTCTGCTATATTGTTAGTAGTTTTGAAATCCAGTTTATAAGAAAAATGCATAACATCCTTCGAAGGAGAGATCAAAACTACACCTGCACCTGCTGAAGCTTGAGTATTGGCACCATCAAAAAACACGCTCCAAAGAGAAGTGGTTACTTCTTCAGATTGCTGACAAGTAGGCTTTGTGAGCTGCAAAGGTACTGGCTGATCGTCATCTATTTGCAGGATACATGCTCCAAAGTCTGTATCCAATTCATAAATGGGATGATTTGCAGAATTCTTTTCATTACTGATGATATAGGCAAGCTGGTTCTCTCTATAGAGCCTTTTAGTTTCACCTCCGAACATCAGTATTGTAGCATAAGTCAGATCCATCTGTAAGGTACCCCATAGTCGTTTACTCCATGAACGGGACAAGAGAATGCCAAACTTGGGTGGGATATCAGAAACTACTACATCCATTACCATGCTTTTTGAAGGCAACTGAGACAGGTTTATGACAAGATCTTTTATGAGGCCTAGGCATTTGACTTTCCTGGAGTCAAAAGAGAAGAGATCAGGCTAGGTTTTTGTGATGCTAAGTCCAAGCTCATCCATTACTGCTTTTGGCATAATATTGTGGGATGCTCCCGAGTCTAGCAAACAATTGTGAAGAATTTTGTCATGGATGTTTAGGGATATGTAGAAAGGTGGACAAGACCCATCCAGTTCTTCAACCATAGGACCTAGGGTTACTAAGGGCTTATCATCTTGCAAACTCGCAAAATCAGCATCTATGGGTGTTTTTGGTTGAAGGGATTTCAGTATAGATGACATGAAGGAATCATTTTTCATAAGCTCAATCAATGGAAAAGGGATTTTCAGTTTCTGAATTTCTGATTCAAGATTGAAAGAGTAAGACAATTTTTCAGAAGTTCTTACCTCTTGTACTGGAGCTTTAAGATGAATCTGATCAGTGACAGAAGGTTGTAATGGCCTTTGCTGCTGTTTTGAAGGAGCAACAATCTGTTTTGCAGGGGCAACAGTCTTTTTTGCAGGAGAAGCAGGCTACTTTGTAAGGACAGGATTCTTCTTCCCAGGAGCAATGGTCACAGGTTTTTTAGCAGCAATCCTAGGCGTCAAATTATAACCTCCTTGATCATCTGCCTGATACAATGATTCTTCAGTGATCTATTCATTCATGAGGGCTTCCTCATAATCAGATTGTGTCAAGAAAGAGGGGTCAACTTTATCTTCCATGCAGTTGATATTGTCTTCTTCTTCTTCTTCTCCCTGAGTAATCTCTTGTTCCTCTTCCAATACAGCGTGCTGGAAAGGAGCTCTGATTCTTTGTTCTTCAGCAGGATTCCTATCTCTTTGGAGGATCTGAGCCTGTGGGTTGTTTCTTCTGTAAGGGAAAGTATTAGGTTTTCTAAGAACAAAATAATTTGGTCCTTTACCTCTTACAAGTTGTTGACCTTGAACTTTCAGTTTAGACATTTCAGATGTTAAGCTGTCCAACATCTTAGCCATTTTTTCCATTTTTGTTTCTGGTGAAGAAGAAGAGTCTGGAGTTTGCTTCTTTCTGTCCATTTTTCCCTTAAGAATCTCATATGCAACAATATTAGAATCAACTTCAAGAGCAGCATCTTGCATGAGTGATAAAGAAGCAGATATTCTTTCTCTGAGATGAATACAAAAATCGGGATCAAAAGCATTTGCATAAGTGATTCTGGCTGAAGAATCTGTAGGTTTGATCTCAGGAGGGATCTTGCCAAAAAATTTATTAAATCTCTTTGTGAAATTTGACACAGACTCGCCATTTTCTCTCTTCAAATTACCAAATTCTGTGAGGTAATAGAGGTGGTCTCTTCTTTCTCCCCAATGCTTCAAAAACAAGTCATCTAGGGCTTCGATGTCAGCTATTGATCTAGCAGGTAACTCTTTGAACCATTTCCTAGCCTGACCATCTAAACTTTGCACAAAAACCCTAATCCATACATCTTCATGCTCAATATTTATGTTCTCAACATAACTGTAGAATGCCTCTAAATGTTCTTCAGCTGTGAAGTCCCCCTCTCCAGTGAACTTAGGCATGTATTTTTGGTAATCTCCAGTAGGCATAGCAGAAAGGGGGTTAGAAAAATTTAGAGGGGCATATCTGGCAACAAGGATCTTTTCCATCTTAGTCAGAGGGACAGCCATAGTGGATGTGGGTATGGAAGGGGTAGCATAAGATATCGATGGTGTGGGTGATAGCTGAGGAGGTATAGGTGGTGATGAAGGTGGTGGGTTTGACCCAGTGGAGTCGCTAAGAGTCGAGGTGAAAAGATTTGTTGGTTGATTGTGAAAATAGGAACCCTTATAGGACTGTGCAAGTAACAAGGCCAATCTTTCTTCGTGCTGATCTAAACGATCCTGCAAGATGTTTTCAATGGCAAGTACATTGGTATGAACAAAAGGATAACTCTCTTCAAGATCAGTCAATAAGGGATTCAAGTAGGAAGAACAGCCCTCTTCTTTGATGGATTCTAGGGTTTCTTTTCCTAAGTCAGCTTGGGTAATAGGTTCAGAAATAGGATCTTCAACAGCATAAATAGTTGAGAATTCTTCAACTTTCAAATCTTCTGATTTACTTATAATTTTCTGAGAACTAGTTGCTTCAATAGAAGAAGATTTAAAGGGAGGTTCATCTGATAAAATAGAAGAAATACCCCTAGAAGTACCTGATGTGGTTCCCCTTGTAGATCTGGAAATATGTCTTTGTGAAGCTCTTCCTCTCCTTATAATCTGTTCAGGATCTGAAACAGGTGTCACTGGTGGCCTTTGAGGATTTGCTCTGGTACTTGGTCTTCTCGAAACCACTTCGTTCCAATGGAGTCGCCAGATAGATGATTACAACCGAACTACTGTCCACACTTTGTCGATCATCAAAGTTGGATCTTATGTCGTTCTCCCAGGGAAACTAGCTTCAACTTCTTTCCCCCGGCAGCGGCGCCAATTTGTTAGCTCTCCAGGAGTCTTTCTAGGTTACAGTCGAAAGAGCCTGGTAACTTAATCTTATTCTCAATAATTCACTCAAAAATGGATCAAGTCGGATGACTTAAATCACACCTCACTCCCTCAAGACATGCATGAACACAACAAGTATCGACAAGGCTTTAAACTATCACTACTCAAAGAGTTATAGATAAATGAAAGTACAAAGAATACTTATTTTACCAGCAAAAACATATACATAACGTGTACAGGAATGGCCAAATAAAATAAGGAAGATACTTGCAAATTCCAATTTATGGATGAATTGACAAGTTGACAGATATCAATCATCAGACAAACAGAACTCACATGAATTCAATATTCAGGTGCAAGTAAAGAACAGCTAGGAAAATGAAAGTCTGAAACAAATAATGGCAAAAGAAGCTTGTGTTACTATTATGAAAATGAGAAGCTCGAGTTCGCAATGTATCAAAAATTCTCCAAAATCGAACCATTGTTCTACATAAGTCACAGGCTTTATAGCCTTTACAAAAACATTCAAGATCCTGAAAAATTGGATCGAATCTGCTAGAAATAGCTAGTTAAACCAGCTTTCTGAAAAGTATGAAAGAGTCCTACATTCAAAGGGTAACCGCCATCTTGTTAGTCCTCATATCTTCGACAGTTGTAACGAGCCTTCGAAGGCTAATGAGTAAGGTTGAAACTGCCGCCTGGAGGATTGACAGGCCATCTTTTTTCCCAAAATAGACAAGAAGATTCCTCTTCTCACCTTGCTGGCGCCTTTCAATTTGAAACAGAATTTTGATCATGATGCCTTTAAAGGTTTATCCATCATTAGAAAACGTCCTTGAAGTGTTTGTATCAGCAAAAGTCAGGTTTTGTGCAAAAAGCATCCTTCTACGTTATTCTGTAGTTTCGGTAGCTAGAAAGGCTAGGTTTTAATTTTGTTAGCTACTGAAAGCTCTGCTTTCGGTGGCTAATGAACAATTCAGCATGTTCGCCTAAGCCACCGAGACACCTTTTAGATGATTGAAACTTGCCTCTCTTTTCGGTAACTAGAAGAGTCCTATCTTTATATTGTAAGCTGCCGAAAATTGGATTTTTGGTAGCTAATGAACAATTTCCATGTTCGCCTAAGCCACCGAAAAACTGTGCTTGGTCTAGCCTGCAAACCTTTTGACAAAACTGTGTTTTCTGACTTCTGCTACTCATCTTCTTGCTGTTTGGATTTCTCTTCATCCTGGGCCAAAACCGGAGTGTCAGCAAAATTGATGACTGCTGCTGCTAAGGTGTCAAGGTCTGAGTGTGCCTTAGACTGGGGTTTTGGAGTCATTTCCTTATTTCTCAGAAGCTCAACCTCCCTACTCAATCGGATATTGTCTCTTATCAGTATGATATTTCTCCCTTTCAACTTGCTATTCTTTTTGGTTAACCCTTGAAAGGAGGTATACAATTTAGTATTTATTTCAATCAACCTTTCATTCTTTTCCTTGATCACCCTCTGAAGTAGTTCGAGCTCATACACCTGTCTTAGAAGTTGATTTATCTTCTGAGATGAGGACTTCTTTGATTGGTTGGTTGATGCTTCAGCAATTTGTTGATTTGGCTCTTCCTCAGGTGTAAGTGAAGGGAAATTTCCGCATCCTACTTCAGCTTTTTGCTACTCATCATCTTCGGAATCTGTGTATTGCAGGTTGAGGATGTTCTTGCCTTTTGAATCATCTCCTTCTTCCTCTATCTTATTACTGAACTCTAATTTCTTTTTAGCCTTCTGCACTTTGAGAGCTGAGGAAAGGGGGTCGACTGCAATTGGAGAAATGGCTCTCCTCTTCCTTTTTCCACTTCTAGGAGTGGAAGACTTCTTTTCATCCTCTGGTTGTAACTCTGTTTCGAACTCATTCCAGAAAAGGAAGAATTCTCAGTTCATGTTTCTTCTTTGCAGCAACTCAGAAACTATGAGCTTGATCAAACCATGGTGATATAGCCTACCTGCAATTTTGGTTGGCTTGGCTCTGACTTGATGAGCCATTTTAGACAGGCTTTTGTAGAGATAAAAAGGGAGATTCAAGGGGCTCCTGCCAGTGAAATGATTCATTAATTTAAAATGATAAATCAACACCCTATTATATCTACCTTCACAGGTTATGTAAACCAGAATTGACTTCAACAGATGTTGTCATTTCTCCTCAAGATAGGACATAAGAATATCCTTCTTCCATACAAGATTTCTATGCTCTGGTTTCAGATAGGATCTGAATTCAAAATCTTTTGTAACAGTGGTCTTGAACCAATTTTCTCCATTTGTTGGAAGCTCTGTCATCTCGGCTATGAGGGCTTCGTCTACCTGGAATTCCTCTTTACCAATTATTACCCTTCTGCCATCAAATGTGAGAGAAAAAGTTTCGGCTATTTGCTGATGAGATCCCTGCAGTTTTTTACAAAAATTATAACATCCTGCATCTTTAAAGAATTGACATACCTCGGGGTGTGATTCCAGGTAACAGATGTCATCTAATTCTTTCCTGAGGACCACTCCTCCACTTTTCTTCATTTGCAAGCTGCTTTTTGACACTTGCGGTTAAAATTCGGCTTGAGGGAATAATGCAAAATCGGGGAAAAGGTAAGCTCGACAACGTGGTAAGAGTGAAGGAGGACGGATGTCGCGGTTTACAAAACCGAGGGATGTCAATTGAAATGATAATCGTGAGGGTTTAATGACTTGTCAATTTCGCATGATTACACTGGATGTACAGCCTTTCAAACTTCGATAGACGTGAGAGGTATAGGGTTCGATCGGCTAGGGTGAGATCATGATTGCAGCAGGCTTTACCTTGGGGAGATCGTGTATTTGCTGGAAGTGACCCTTTTCGGTGGTTAAGGAATGATGGATCCCCTTTAAACTTCATGACTAAGCCCTTGATTAGACATCTTCACCATTTGAAACCGACTTAATTTCAGTAGCTAATGATTTCACCTTTGACCACGTAAGCTGCTGGAAAAGTGTTTACAAATGTCCCTGCTTTTGGTAGCTGTGGACGATTTTTCCTTTGAACTGTAAGCTACCAGAAACCTACTTTTTGGTGGCTAATGAACAACTATCGTATCCGCCTAAGCCACTGAAAACTGTTCCACGATACATGACACTTGCCTTCCCTTTCGGTAGCTTTGAGTAATTTTTCCTTTACGCTATAAGCTGCCGAAAGCTGGGTTTTCGGTATCAAATGAACAATTGCCCTGTCCGCCTAAGCTACCGAAACACGAAAATTCTTTTTGGAGAAAAAGTAACATCAACTGTTATTTCAAACTTTATTACATACTTCAAACTCTTGAAAAAGAACCTCAAATGTATATGAAAATGAAAATTTGAAAGACTTCCTATCACCTAGAAAAAAACAACTAGTCTATGTTTATTTGAGGATATAACATAGTTAGAGAGATAAAATATTATCCATGAAATATGCAGTGGAAATTGTGCTTGCAGGACGTTACTTAGATGGGAATCAGTATTATGTTTCCAGAACATGGTTGATGCAAGGACTACGGCATAAAATTGTGGATACACCTTGCGATGGTGATGCTGGTCCAACAGCTTCTCTTAGATGTCCTCGCAGAGGCTTTCTGTCAGAATAAGAAACTAGTTCCAAGCACATTGAACGCTATCATGGAATTAATGGTTAAATTGAAGTAAAACACCAAAGCCCAGTTTAAAGTCTAGTGTTCTATCAACCTGAGTGCTCGCAGTTGTTCAAAAATATTTCCTAACATTCATAGTAACATTCAACAGTTTAAAATATCAATCCCACGATGCTGATGAAGAATACTTAAAGCATAAGTCAAAGGTCATGATTTTATAACGCTTATGTGTCAAAGTTCATTAACTGAGTAGGTACCAGAGATGCCAACAGTAAGCTCGTTGATCCATTGAAAAAGACATCGTGGTGATCAAGCATATACATCAAGTACTAAAAACGTTCAAAGGTCAAAGATTCAACGTTTGAAGGGCTTAGCCAAGTGCCAAGTTTTGGTGATAAGTTTTATGGGCTCATTAAAATGTGTGTTAAGATAGCTCAGTGTTTTTTAATAAAGAGTATCTGAGACAAAGTTTATCAGATTTTTTGTGATTGTATAAGCACTCAACATCTATGATATCATTTCCCGATTTCAAGGATCGAAATCAACAATTGAATATTTTCAAAACAACTAAATAGCATAGGTGGAAGAGCACTTGTCAATGACAAAATCAAAGCAATTTTGCATGGCTTTGGAAAATCATATCCAACGAGCATATTCAGGCCAACGCAGTCAAAAATATTTTATCTTTACTATGGAATATTTTTTATCTCCAAAACCCATGTCTCAGCTCAAGCATTTGTAGAAGATCATTAATCAAAAACCAACTCCAAATTCAAGGGTGAAATTATTAGTTAAAGGATCAAATAGCATCTGGAATCTCCAGATACTCAATGAGCGTTTTCAGGCAGCCAAGTCACAAATGACGAGGGATTTTCAACATTCCATATTTATGGCAGATAGTTCTAGATTGTTTTTTATTTTTAGATAGTTTTTGTTTCTTCAAACTAGTGGCAGTTCATGGATGTAATTTTATATAAAATGGATTGTTTGTGAGAGTTGTAGAGGGGGGGGTTCCATCCTGAGAGGCTATGTCATTGTAAAGGGATAGAACATATCAGTTTGTGCTATCAAAACTTGTAAATGGTTCTCTGTAAGTTTTTTTGAAGACTACATTTTGGAGTGACATATATATAAGCCAGCTTTATTCATCATCGTAGTCAATGCTTATAATCAGTCTGATTAACCTGCTTATGATTTCATTTCTTGATGAAAGTGTTTATCCTAAAATGCTCCTGAGTGGGTGGGCTTCACTACTTTTCATGTCCATAATGTTTTTCTGTGTATGAAATTTTACATCTGATATTTGGAAGAATGCTCTCTCAAGTATTGATTTATTGAATTTGGTTTGTGTTGTGATTAATCCCTAGCTTTCAAAATCTTATAGATTTAATGATTGTTTGTCATTGATCAATCTTGTTATATTTTTCTGCCCTTATCTTGGATGATTTCTCCACCATTTACAAAAAACAAACCACCATTTTTTCATTTTTCCATATTATATGTTCTAGCTTGTACCTCTGCAGTCTAGATACAATTTCTAGTGCAAACATATTTTGGTGTCGTTGCCGGGGACAGACGAACGAAGTCACAATCGAGGAATGAAGTCATCTTCCCCGAGGTTTGATATTGAGTAGATCCTCTTCTTGATGGTGAACAAGAAGTGGACACTTGTTTGACTGCATATTTCTTCACCGAGCGACTCCAAAGAATCCAGAGGCGACTCCATTTGTTGAGGATCCAGAATGCCATCAAATGATCGAATGAAGGCCATTGTGGCTGCAACGTTTGCTCCTTTGAATTTTGTTGATATTAACGGCTTTCCAAATGCAGTACCTATCATGGACGAGTGGGGATATTTCCTTCCACTGTTCAGAGAGATGGAAGAGGACAATCCAGCACTTCGTGTAATAAAGTTTCATCAATATATGAACCAGCTAAATATACATCATGAAGATGTATTGATGAAAATTTTTATATATTCATTAGATGGTTGTGCGAGACAATGGTACAGAACTCTTCCTGCTTCAAGTATTTCATCTTTGAGAGACTTTCACACTGCTTTTTATTTATATTGCAAGAGGATTTACCCAGCTGAGAATCTTTTTGAGCATTGTTGCAAGGGATATGAATTATATATTCAGTATTTAGTAGCAGATTCCCCCAGTAGTGAAGATGAAGCAGATGGCTATGCTATGAAGGAGGAAGAAGATCTATTATCAGCTGCTTCTTCTAAATCTGTTTTACAGCAAGAGGATTTTCAACAGTCAGATATTGAATTTGATGACAATAATACTTTGGATGCATCTAGCATCAATCCAAATGTTTCTTTTAATGATGATTATGATACAGAATCTATTCCAAGTTTGTTTGAAGATCATATTACTGATGATAATTTTCAGAATACTTCATCTTTGTCATTAGAACTTTATCAGGCTGCTCCAATTTTTTATGAATATGATGATGATCTCGAAAAGCAAGATCCAGATATGTGTGATGTGGCAGAATCTGATCAGCAGATTCATGAAGGCATTCAGTCCATTATCCATGAACAACTGGAGCCGATGTATGGCAGTTATCCATCTGAAGACAACGAGAAGAATGCCGATGAGTTATTGGAATAGTCTACAATGAGTATTTTTGAGCTGCAGCTTCCAGAAAATAGCGAGCATATATCTGTCATGCTTGAATCAGATTTTGATGAGGAACAACATTTTGTGGAAATCAACCATCCTGAATCAGTAGAAGACATTGAGGAGCCATCTCTGCAAATCAGCAGGCCTGCATTCATCATGCTTCAACCTGTATCTGCAGACAATATCAAACAACCTATGATTAGCAAAGAAATCAGTCCGCAGCCATGTTCAGATTTGTAGGTAGCTGAAAGTGGAAGCCATTATGAGGAAGAGGATATGCAGAGATCTTTTGATCTTCTGCTGAAACAGCAGCAAGAGGTATCTATTTATAGCTTCATTGATTCGTTTGTTGATTATGTGGAGTCTTTGAGCACTTCAAATGTCAGATTGTTTTTGTCAAATGAAGGTTGGCTTTTCTGTTCTTTTGAAATGCATTTTGGTATTCCATGGGCTCCTTTATTCATCATTTCCAGATCAGAAGTTCCACCAGTTAGTCAGATATTTGTATGGCTTCATTGGAAGCATGATTTTACCTAATCGAAAGGAAGCAGATGATTAGAATGGGAGTTGTAAATAAATAAGCTTGATGTTTCAAGCATTTCCTTCAGTTTGTAGTGGTGTACAGTTTTTTCAGTAGATTTGTTTTCAGTATGTTGGCTTGTAGTAGATCGATAGACTCCATCACCCAATGGATATAAGGCACTTGGTATGCATTTCTTAGAGCCTCACAGGGAGGACTCTATCCCCAGCCAAAGCCGATGTTGCTATCAAATCTGTCCCACAAAGTTCTTGGATTCCGGCACCGGGCATGTAGAGAAGCATCTCATTTTTCGCTGGCAGAAAATGAATATTGTACTGATTGTATTAAGGATGAGGACAAAATGGCAGTTTCAGCTAATAGTTACAGAGATAAAAGATTATCCATGAAAGATGCAGTGGAAATTGTGCTTGCGGGACGTTACATAGATGGGAATCAGTATTATTTTTCCGGAACATGGTTGATGCAAGTACTACGGCATAAAATTGTGGATGCACCTTGCGATGGTGATGTTGGTCCAATAGATTCTCTTAGATGTCCTCACAGAGGCTTTCTGTCAGAATAGGAAACTAGTGCCAAGCACATTGAGCGCTATCATGGAATTAATGGTTAAATTGAAGTAAAACGCCAAAGCCTAGTTTAAAGTCCAGTGTTCTATCAGCCAAAGTGCTCGCAGGTGTTCAAAAATATTTCCTGACATTCATAGTAACATTCAACAGTTTAAAATATCAATCCCACGATGCTAATGAAGAATATCTGAAGAACACTTAAAGCATAAGTCAAAGGCCATGAGTTTATAACGCTTATGTGTCAAAGTTCATTAACTGAGCAGGTGCCAGAGATGCCAACAGTTATAAGCTCGTTGATCCATTGACAAATACATCGTGGTAATCAAGCATATACATCAAGTACTAAAAACGTTCAAAGATCGTAGATTCAACGTTTGAAGGGCTTAGCCAAGTTCCAAGTTTTGGTGATAAGTTTTATGGGCTCATTAAAATGTGTGTTAAGAGAGCTCAACGGTTTTTAAAAAAGAGTATCCGAGACAAAGTTTATCAGAGTTTTTGTGATTGTATATGCACTCAACATCTATGAATAAGTGTCCAAAGGAGATTACCCAATAATGAAAATACAGGGCTCCATCCAGATGGTGCATTTGAAAATCCACATGGCAAAGGTTGAATATCATTTCCATATTTCAAGGATCGAAATCAACAATTGAATATTTTCAAAATAACTAAATAGCACTGGTGGCAGAGCACTTGTCAATGACAAAATCAAAGAAGTTTTGCATGGCTTTGGAAAATTATATCTAACGAGCATATTCAGGCCAGCGCATTCAAAAATATTTTATCTTTACTATGGCATATATTTTATCTCAAAAACCCGTGTCTCAGCTCAAGCATTTGTAGAAGATCATTAATCAAAAACCAACTCCAGATTCAAGGGTGAAATTATTAGTTAAAGGATCAAATAGCATCCGGAATCTCCAGAAGCTCAATGAGCGTTTTCAGGCAGCCAAGTCACAAATGACGTGGGATTTTCAACATTCCAGATTTCTGGAAGATAGTTCTAGATTGTTTTTTATCTTTAGATAGTTTTTTTTTCTTCGAACTAGTGGTAGTTCATGGATGTAATTTTATATAAAATGGATTGTTTGTGAGTAGTAGAGGAGGGGGTTTCCATCCCGAGAGGCTGTTAATTCATTGTAAATGGATAGAACATATCAGTTTGTGCTGTCAAAACTTGTAAATGACTCTCTGTAAGTTCTTTTGAAGACTACATTTTGGAGTGACATATATATAAGCCAGCTTTATTCATCATCGTAGTTAATGCTTATAATCAGTCTGATTACCCTGCTTATGATTTCATTTTTTGATGAAAGTGTTTATCCTAAAATGCTCCTGAGTGGGTGGGCTTCACTACTTTTCATGTCCAGAATTGTTTTCTGTGTATGAAAGTTTACATCTGATATTTGGAAGAATGCTCTCTCAAGTATTGATTTATTGAATTTGGTTTGTGCTATGATTAATCCCTAGCTTTCAAAAGATTTTAGATTTAACCATTGTTTGTCATTGATCAATCTTGTTATCTTTTTCTGCCCTTATCCTGGATGATTCCTCCACCATTTACAAAAAACAAACCACCATTTTTTCAGTTTTCCATATTGGATGTTCTAGCTTGTACCTCTGCAGTCTAGGTACAATTTCTAGTGCAAACATAGTGTATGATGAAATGTTGTCCTTTTGTAGTATTGAACCTCTCTTATTCTTGTGTAGGCCTTTTTGCATGGTTATTTTTTATAAAAGCCCAATTTAAAAAAAAAATTACAACAATCCCTGGAAAATTGAGGGCTTATAACTCCAATCATGCAATGCACTCAGTAAATTACTTGAGCTTATTAATAACCCCATTTGTTTGATTGTGGGACTTTTTAATATTATTATCCTTGGAGTTCTTTATATATAGCATTTATGCACTGAATGTAATCATTTTCTCTCACTGTGAATAAATATGAAATTAGTATTTAAATTGTGAAGACTTCTATGATGTTTATGTTTTCAGTGAAAAGGCTATAGACTCTAGAGTAACCACTTAATGGGATTTGGAGGCTCTTTCTTCGCGAGGATCCTTATCTAGCCTGTTAGTTCCTTATGAAATCATGTACTTATTTAGCACAGAAATGAAAAAGTTGCAAAGTTTAAACTCCAGTTTTATAGGTTCCATATGAAACATTTTCCTGCAGACACCATAATGTTATTTATCTCTCTAAACAAAAGTTTAAAGTTGCTTGTGCAGTTAAGAACTTGTAACGTTGTAATTGATAAATCCCAAACATTAAAGGCTTACTTTGTTTGGTTGTGCTTATACACATCCATATTATGAGAGCTCTGGCAGTTGCAAAATGTTTATTTAATGTTGCTTATTTCAAGAGTTTGTTCAATATACCTTCTTCGGTTGGTTTCTTTCAATATATGTCGATAATAATAAAAACTTTGAAGATTGTTTCCTGAGACTTTGCTTTAGATTGTTTAATAACTAAATCACCACAATATCCAAAGTAGGATATTATTGCTATCAATGTTTTGGAAAGGCATCCAGATCTAAGGTTGGTTATATAGAAATTCAAGATTTTTTTATTGCATAAAATATTTACACAATAGGAAACCATCACATTTTTTAGATAAATTATTATATTGATTCCTAAGCTTTTGTAATAGACAACATGGACTTGCACACAATTTTTTCCAGTGGTATTCATGCATAACGGAAGGCTGGTTTGTTGCAGATGCAAATAGCATATTCCTAAAAATTTAGGATCATGTAAGATATGACTCTTGTAGGTCCCATATGTTTTTAAGTAGAGTATACAATCTAGAGTTACAACATTGCATACAATGTTGTTACAGGAAGAACTTCTTGAAGGAGGGCGTGGTCTGATGGTGCAAGTTTATTATCCTATGATATAAGCTCTTGCTAAGGGATGTCACGTCCCCTCTTGTCATCCCGACCCATAGAGGGAACATGAACACAACAACAGGGGATGGGGGTGTCTAATTCTTCCCCTAAGCCCATATGATGAAATTTACAATTTAATAAAATGCATAATTAAAATTACACAACGAAACTAAATCTGATTAATGCATCTACAACATGCAATACTAACAGCATATTTAACACAAACAAAATGATGAAACAATCAGATATGAACCAGCCTCATGTTCATGCTTACACACAAGCTTCCTACTAATTAATTCCATGTGATCATTTCATTAAAAATGACTTGAAATAACAGATAATCATAACTTAGGAATTAGCATAATTTAGAACCACAGAGAGCACTTATATTTTAAGGAAGTTGTCCAAGCAACTTGCTATGTGAGAGCAACGTTCCACCCAACCATAGGTCTCTATCCAACCTATGTTTTTTCAACTGGAAGACCACCCCCGAGTTGGGCTATGTATCCACTAAGGAGGAACTAAACAAGCCCACTCATAGCCATGATTTCACACAAATAATCATGCTAAGCCAGCGCACAATTGGGTTTATCAAGCATGAAAAGAGACAAAAGAGTAGGATGTTAAGCCAGTGAGCTCAACCACAGAGCTACAGGAATCTCAAACTAAACTCAAACAGCCTTGGCACCCACAATACCTACCACACTGAACACAAGGAAGGTCTCCTTCTCTGCTACACAGTCCCTTAGGCGCCCCTTCCCTCCAGTGCTCTTCAGGGTGGGCATAGAAAGGTCCAAGATGCTAAATCTTTGAGATTTTAGCCTTCACTAGGTTTGTCAAGCAATTCCAACCTCTGTTCTATCTTCTTCTCTTCCATTCACGCTTGGATTTTCTCAATTATATGGCCAAATGACTTTGTCCCATAATTGGATTTTTAGGCTATCAAATCTAGGTTTTCCTATGGATTTATGGGCATCTAAAACTCTCAAATTCGCCCCAAGGTTCAGTTCTATGGATCCCCCATTGTATTTCACTATCCACACAATTTTTTGGGCGTTTTTAGCACCTCAAAACGTGGATTAATTTTGGGTTGCGATTTCTGGTTTTTCTCACTGCTGGGAATGTGTAATGGATGAAAATTGATGCTTAGATGTTCAACAATGGAATGGGAATGAGGGAAAACGAATTCCCGTGAGGTAGAGTGACTTGTGGGTCAAGGAAACAGAGCCCATACTCTGCCATACGAATTTTTGGGTTGCCCATGCTCCATGGACTGATTTCCTCAACTACTTCCTTACAACAGAATTAATTGCCATCAAGTCAAATGGGTTCTCAAGATGACATTTGGAAACATGGGGTTCAATCCCACAACCCCCTTACCTCTCCCTAGTGGATACACATGGCCCCCTCTTATTAGTTGCTTCCATAGCCAGTTTTTGGTATTTTATTGCAATATTAATATTTACATCATTTTAAAATGTTCCATGGCTTAATAGCACATGGATAACATAATATCAAATTATTTTCCTTTTAAATCAAATTGAGCATCCACTAGCAGGGCCTTGACCTTGAGCTCCACGCTAGGAAAACATACATCGCATGTATACAATATTTACATTAAAGCCAATATATCCTATGGGTCAAAATGGGGGTATTACAAGGGACTTGACATATGTCTCAGTCATAGGTAAAGATGGGTTTACTGGCCATTGCAGTGTTTTCTTTTTTATTGACTACCAAGGGGAAAATTGATTTGTTTAAAAAGTGATAGGTTGATGGTTTTCCATGACTTCCATTTTATGGCCAGGTTTACGAAATCTACTCGGTGACATAATGGAGTAAGAGTTGTTGTTGAAGATGGAAGAGCCTTTGTATCTTATGTAACTACTATTGCAATTCCCCTTGGTGTTCTAAAAGAAAACACAATTAAATTTGAGCCATGATTTCCAAAGTGGAAAGAGGTGGCAATATCTTACACTCTTCTATGAATATGTTCACTTTTGAATTTTTATCCTAGCTTGAGAACATTGTTTAAAATGTGATTGAAGTAAAATCATATCCTTTAACTTCTTGATTGCCTATATACTCAAGTTTTAACTTCCTATTAATAGCATTGAATAAATAGTGTGTGTTCTTTTCTCCCTCTACAATTCATTTTATTCTTGCTCATATTTGAGTATATTTTTCCTTGTATAATTGGATAGTCATTATGAGAATTATCACACCAAATGTGCAGACAAATACAACCCCCAACACATTGAGCAACTTGCAACACACACCTAAATTGCACTTGCACTAAAAAATTAAGTGAGCAATTCCTTTTCAATTAAACTAAGAGATCCATTTAGATACCCAACACCATGAGTCAACACATCACTCAAAGTAGATTATTTAACTTTTTTTATAATGAAAGGTGCTAGATCCCCTTTGGTACATTGAAGAAACTGGGATCTATCTTCACCATCTACATTTGAGTACATGGCCAGATCAAGATCAGTAAGTCGTGCATGTTTATGTGTTGGCACAAACACTAGAGTTGGTTTACCTTCATTTGCATGTTGAATTGTTGATGTGTACGTTGTATTCTTCATTTCCCACATTCGAGCCTCAAAGTTGGCAATATCAATCCCCTGGATGTGAATCTCAATTGGTATAGGATGCACACCAGGTGGAAAATTGATGAGCCCATGTGTAGTAGCACCAATCCACCTCCAAGATCTTTAGCAATTGCAAGTGAAGTGCAAAGGGAAATAATGAGGATCACACACAAGATATGAATAACACGTGAAATATAATAAGTTTCTTCTCCAAGTTTTTGAAGTGATGCCATGTTAATGGAAAACAAATAATTGCTACTTTGATCCCCAACCAACTAGCCACAGACCTTCTTATTTCAATATTGGGATACCTGGGTGCATCAATTGGACGTAATTCCTACCTTCCTTCTAGGTCTCTTTCAAGAGTAACTTGAAATGTAACAGTTTCCTTAACACTCACATCGTCACTCTCTAATACATCACATGCCAAACCAATGTTTGGACAGTGTTTACAAAAAATAGCAATGTCTAACCACTGTGCATCTATCATCTGCAATAATTTGCATCTTTCGTCATCCTCCATATCAACTAAATAAAAAAGTGTAAATGCTTTTGCCTAGATTTTATTGGTACATTTTGGCAAGTTCCTTTGTAAAATGTGGAAGCTGCAATAGGATACAATCATGCTCCCGAATACCTTGGGTAACCATTTCAATCAATTCCATTGTTGCAAGAGTTGGGTTCAACCAACAATTACTAGAAACAACATCCACCATTGCATGGAGAAGCTGACTTGAATAAAGGGGTAATTCTCATTGATCTAATGTTAGGTTCCCAGCAATAACATGCCTAGAGAAGTAAGCTTGAGAAAATACATTTGCATTTACATGTGGATCAGTATATTTTGGTTTATCAGTAGAAAATATTTGATGATTGATTAATTTTCTTATAGTTTCTTCTTCACTTGGTCATATCAGAAGTCGTGAATACTTTGAAGCAGAAGCAAGAATTTCAAGGATCCCCTTAAAATTTGTCTTTACAATCAAGGATGAGCGAAATAACCCGATGGTGGTGTAGCTGATATAATAATAAGATGATATAATGTCAAGGTTCAAAGAAGAAAGATACATGTCATCTTCTATGTGTTACCATTCAAACTAGTAGTCCTAAATTATCAACACAATGTGGTTGTATGCTAGTGATTGGTAAGCATGTGGGAGAAGTCTAGGCCAAAATGTCACCATATCCTAGCCCCTCAACTTCTTCAGGTAACTCCTAAACCTAAGGGAGAGCCCTTGAAGATACCTGCAAACACTAAAACATGCACATACCTTTCTACAACCTTGTAACTAGATCGGTACCTTATATGGAGTTACACACTATATAAAGAAGAAAACTAGATCTAATTAAGGAGTTAGTTCAATAGCTATTCATCAACATCATCAATCACTTTCCTCTTTGATAGATTTCAGAAATCTCAAAGCAACTTCACACTTATCAAGGTATGGTTTCACACTTCCCAAGGCACTACCTCAGAAAAGTGCACTCTGAAGAGGAAAAGATCAAGTGAACTAGAACGCACTTGATGATCCAGTCAGAATTTCCAAAAACCCTATAGAAACCCTAATTCGGGCAAATTCATGTTTCACAGTGCACCAAGGAAAATGGGGATGCTTTTAGAAATCTGTGGATAAATCCACTAGGGCGAATTTGGTGAGTGGACTAGAATTTCAAACTCACGTCTAATTTTGGAGTTATGAATTTATTTAAATTTTTAGGGTATTTCCAACAATATTTATATTTTTAAGGTATTTCCAACAATATTTATATTTTTAAGGTATTTCCAACAATATTTATATTTTTAGGGTTTTTTCAATATCCAATGGGGGTGCCCTCAAAGATATGTGGATAATCCACTAGGGCGAATTTGATGGGTGAACCAAAATTATCAAATTGCAATATTTTTGTTTTATGAATATATTTGAATTTTTAGGGTTTTCATATTTTTAGGGTTTTTATGCATAAAATTGCAGCCAAAATACAATACAATAAAATGCTGAAAATAAGAGTAATTTAATGACAAGAAAAGGGGATACGATCTTTGTCTCAATCCCTAAGGAATTGAGAGGTCAATGGTCAAAGTCCCTCTCTTGAAATGTCCTATAACACTTGCATGCTAGGGCATAACCTAGCGACCTCTAGGGTTCAGTAGGAGAGCCTAACTAGGGAAAATGAAGAAGTCTAAGGCCCCAAATCGCAATAGAGACCTCCTATGGAAGACGTTCCCTTCATACAAAAGTTGATAAAAGTGTTGACAAAAAATCCCTAACAAATCAACAAAATACACCATAAAAGCACCATTCAACTAAGCTAGGAGCATAACTTACCAACATTTAACAAGAATGAGCAAGGAAAAAGACCTTAGGTAACAATTGTGCGCGAGTTCTTCCAACTAATGTAGCATCAACCATTTGCATGTGTAACAAGAAGCCCTAAAACATTATTCATCCACCTTCAATCCAAATAATTCATCCCAAGAGAAGTGTGCATCACATTAATGACTCATAGAGTAGGGGAGAGAGAGTGAAAAACATATTTGAACCCTTGTCTTCTAATTTTACAATAAGGTGAGGTGATCTATTTATATGATTTCATCCTCAACCTTTTTAATTTTTTAGCCTACAAGTCAACATTAAATTAGAATATGTTTAGGGTAAATCCCCCACCAGTTAGGGAATAAGCCCTAAAATAGACATAAAATAAAAAATAAGACTAAAATAAAGGCATCACTTGATGAAATAGTGAGCCGAAGGAGTATTTCATGCCCCAACTAACCCCAAAGTACCGTTTATCCCTCAATGCCCCCCTTTCCAATTTTGTAGGCTTAGTTATGGAAGGATGACATCATAGGCCAAAGAGCTAGAGGAGGGGTTTCTCTGTATTGGAATGAGGTCTAAGTGGGTGAATGAGGTGTGCTAGATAGGGGATAACAATCCTTCACAAAACGAAATCACCTCTACATAAAAAAAACCAAGGTGGTCATGTGCCCTAGTCGGTCACCCCTAGAAGCCCCAGGCACCAACCCATGGGCTTAAAGCCTTGCATGGTGGGGACAACCTCACACTGAAGGGGAAGACAATTATGCCACAAATCCAAGTAATCCAATGATTGAAACCAAGGGAGCCTACCATGAAAAAGCTAGGGGGACAACCCCTAATCCAAATATCCATACAATATAACCCCACTTTGGCCTTTAGAATAAAAAATTTAAACCTCTTGCTCTAGGTTTGGCCCTACTGGAATGTTGCAGTAGCTCTGAGGCATAACACTTGTGAAATTATTAGCCTTAAACAGATCTAATTATAGCGTCATTTTAATTATTTACGTTCAAATATCTACTGAGCGAAAACATTGCATATCTGAAAACTTAAACACTACAACACATTGTCTAAGCTAAACATAAACAGAGAAAACCACAACTGAAGAGATACGCTGGAAACCAAAACTGGGGAAAACCAGCCAATAGTTATTTGTAGGTTTTTTAATCAACACTTACAACGACAGGATCCCGGATATGACTCACCGGATCTCAAATTCTTGACTCCCACTGAGCCCAAACCCCTCATCAGAAAAAGACAAACTCTGACAGAAGATATGACACGTTTGTCACTCACAAGAGATATGACTCACTCTTGTCCACTCAAGAGATATGACTCACTCTTGACCTCTGACCACCACAAGAGATATAACTCACTACTGACTTGGTTGTGACCACTACAAGAGATATGTCTCACTCATGTCCAACTGGTGGTCCCTAAGCAACTCTCCATGGACTCTTTTATAATATCACTTTAGATCAATACCATAGGCAATACCATGGGCTCACCAAATACCATTGACCCTCCAGTACCATGGGATAACAAATACCACCCAATACAATAAAGTATTACAAAATCACTTTTACAAGACTATCTAGGGAATTTCACTCAACTCCTTCTACATTGCTAGACACCCCTAACATAGAGGTACCTACCGAGATACAAAATCTAACACTCCATCTTAGCGAGGGAGGTACTTTCGGAGAAGCATCCACCTGGATCCACCAAATCCTCTATTGCTATAGCTTCTCCCTCTGAACTAGAAGACTTCTCAGCTACATCCACCTCACTATGATCTGATAATTGGTGCTCCTCATCCATCAGTGTCACCTTGAGGGAAGCCTCACATTGTCCCTCTAACACTAACACTGATCCAAACTCTAGAATCCCTCTGAAACTTTGCTCCAAACTCCCTCTAAATATGACCACATGATGTCCCAATAACATGTACAACATGCCCTCCCTAATTCCAAGCCTCACCATTGCATCCTGGGCACCTACTCTCACTTCACATATGAGTACTTCTCCATCTTGAAACTCCACCTCATACCCCATCTCTTCTAAAGTTGATACTGAGAGCAAATTCACTCTCAGCTCTGGAACATGCATCATTCTTGCCACCTCCAATAGACCTTCTGACTCCAACCGAAACACCACTGATCCAACTATCCTTATTGTCTGCCTGGTTTGCACGCTACAACTCACATAGAAGTCTAAATATGTCTCTGAAACACTGAGTACTAATCTCACTCCTATCATGTGGCTAGATGCATCACCTTCCCGAGCCCTATTGCTTGCTGCCCGGATTCCTTTCTAAGCCCTATCCAATCACCCTACTAGGATTCCCAAGCCTATATCTCACTGACCAACAACATTTTTGGGCTGCCCACAGCCTTTCTGAGCATTTTTCCCCTGCCCGAAGATGCCCTACTACCCGAAATTTTTACTGGGCACCTATACCCCCTGCTCAAGGTTTTCTGACTACTTCTGCAACTACACGAATTTTATTGTCCACTACTCAGGACGTGCCTGACTACTCGACGACTCATGCCATCAACTTTACTATTGCTCGATGGTTTGACAGCTGACTGTTAGCAACTGCAATAGCTAGCCTTACTGGTCCAGCTAGCCCTGCTAGTCCCGACCATTGGCCTCTTCAACGTTGGCGGCTAACCTTTCTTGGTGCCTCCACTCTCGGCTCCATCCAGCACACACTCCACATCCGCGGCCCCAAAATGTTCCACCATCACAATTCTTTTCCCCACGGCTGCTTATTGTGGCTTACGACCCTCTGTCAAGCTTTTATGTCTTCCTACCGGCTCAACAATTCATTTTCCAGGTTGTTGTCAATACCTCTGTGTGTTGGTTGTTTCTCCTACAGCTTCCACCTGGAGTTATCCTGCTCCATCCCTACGGCTCTTCTTCAACTCTTCCAACCTGATCCTTACGTTTTCACGGGCCCGCATCCTGCAACAAACTCCCCTTCTGCTGACAACTTCATGCCTACCTCCCGTAGTCGTCTAACAGCTACAAACTCCGGCAGCCCATCAACCTTTTCCCAAACAACAGTTGTGAACTCGAGCTCATCTCCTTCGATGACGTTCCTCCCACTACCAATCTCGTGGATCTCTCGTCTGCCATCAACCGTTCCACGCACAGCGTGCACCCTCTACTCTACAACACGTGCGGTGATCCTCTGTCGACATCCACGTCCATGCTATACTCGAGCTCTATTGACGGCTCCCTCGTGACACATCCCCTCTCGACCGAATCCACAGTCGGCTCAAACTCGCACAAGATCACATGCTCAATTGGATCTACCCAATATCTGGCTCCATCCACATTCTCACATGCTCAGTTATGTGTCAACGCACCTATCCATCGGTTCCCACTTCATCCTCTGCTCTACATCCATTCACAAAGCATGCAACTACCAACCCAATCTTGATCTATTCCTCGCAAAAATATCCTACTGGCAGGGAAGTCTACTGTCGTTGCCTATAAATCTAGTACAACTCCATCAGTCGATGCTCAATATCATCCTGTCAACTAATCATTGCAGATTTGAGATGCCTCTCTTGTCCACCTAGAATTGTTCCACGATTACAACATAATCTCCACTACGTACGTTGATGTACAGTGTTTGTACGGCCCATACCGTGGCCATACAGTTCCCTTTTTTTTCTTGTGCAGGTTTCCTGAGACCCACTCTAATACCATGTGAAACTTTCATCCTTAAATAGATCTTATTACAACTTCATTTTAATTATTTACATTCAAATATTTACTCAGCAAACACATCGCACATCTGGAAAATTAAACACTAACACACTATCTAAGCTAACCATAAATAGAGAAAACCACAATACAAGATATACCCTGGAAACCCCAATAGGGGAAACCAACCAATAATTTATCTTTTATTGCAGGTTTGTTAATCAACACTTACAATGATGGGATCCCAGATATGACTCACCGAATCTCAGATTCCTGACTCTCACTGAGCCCAAACCCCTCAACAGAAAAACACAAACTCTGACAGAAGACATGACACCTCTATCACTCACAAGAGATATGACTCACTCTTGTCCACTCAAGAGATATGACTCACTATTGACCTCTGACCACCACAAGAGATATAACTCGCTCCTGACTTGGTGGTGACCACTACAAGAGATATGACTCACTCATGTCCAACTGGTGGTCCCTAAGAAACTCTCCATAGACTCTTTTATAATATCACTTTACATCAATACCATGGGCAATACCATGGGACACCTAGTGCCATGGGCTCACCCAATACCACTGACCCTCCAGTACCATGGGCTAACAAATACCACCCAATACAATAAAGTATTACAAAATCACTTTTACAAGACTGTCTAGGGAATTTCACTCAGCTTCTACGTTACTAGACACCCCCAACGTAGAAGTACCTACCAAGCTACAAAATCTAACAACACTATGGCCACACACTTGGTTGATTCCAAATCATTTAATTTGCTCTCTACAAGCTCAAAAAGGTGATCTGACAAGTGTTTATCACTAACACCCTAAAGATTATACTAATTTGGATTTTGCGTGAATATCCGATAGAGATACGTCCAAGTGATATAATCCATAACATTTTGCTTACTTTCAATGGTTCCTACAACCACTTCAGCATTCATATGGTCATGGAGAAAGTGATCAAGATTACTCTCAACTAGGTATGGCCCATATAATAATTTCTTGTAGTATTCCTTGTCAATTGCATGGCACAAAATCAAGCATTTTCCAACATCATCAAGCAGAGGTCTACTGGCACAGTCCATTTTTTTGTGGAAGATCAATAATGGGATATTCAATATGAGCATTTTCACACCCATCATAATATTGTGTCCCAATGACAACAACAAAATGTGCAGATAAAGACAACCCCCAACACATTGAACTGCTTGCAACACACACTTGAATTGCACCTACACTAAACAACTAACTGAGCAATTTGTTTTCAATTAAACTAAAACCTCCTTGTAGATACCCAACACCATGAGTGAACACATGACTCAAAGTAGGTTCTTTAACTTTTGCAATGAAAGGTGCCATATCTCCTTTGGTACATTGAAGAAATTGGGATCTCTCTCCACAATCTACACTTGAGTACGTGACCAGATCAAGAGTAGTAAGCCATGCATGTTTCCATGTTGGCACAAAAACTAGTGTCAGTTTTCCTTCATTTGCATGTTGAACTAATGATGTGTACATTGGATTTGTCATTGCTTGCATTCGAGCCTCAAAGTTGGAGATATCAATCCCCGGGATGTGAATCTCAATTGGTATAGGATGCACACCAGATGGAAAATTGAAGAGCCCGTGTGCAGCAGCACCAATCCACTCTCCAAGACATTTAGCATTTGCAAGTGAAGTGGAAAGGGAAATAATGCAGATTTGATTTTCAATTTGGCTTGAAATATATCTCATTCTAGATACAATTACCTCTAGGATTGGACCACCCTCTCCACCAATTAAATGAAGTTCATCCATAATGAAAACGCTAACTTGCTAAACTAGTTTGCAATCTTTCCATCTCTGAGATAAGGCATCCCATTTATCTAGTGTGCTTATTATTATCTGGCCATTTTCAAGAAGCTTCAAATTAGTTGTAGATTCACCTATCAGTTCAACTACTTTGAGTTCCAATCCTTTGCCAAATTTCTCCTCCCAATCTTGATATCCTGTAACAGGACATGGGAGGCTATGGAATGGGTAGCCAAGCCCCCAGGGCCTATGGGCTAGGTATCCAATCCCCCAAGGCCTGTTATAGGCCTTATGAGCCAGGTATCCAAGCCCCCAAGGCTTGTTATAGGCCTTATGAGCCAGGTATCCAAGCCCCCAAGGCCTGTAGCAAGACCTGGGAGGCTTAGTCAACCTCCCAGGGCACCTTGATAGGGCCCCCAATAAGCCTTGGGAGCTTGGATACCCATCCCCCAGTGCCTGTAACAAGCCTTGGGAGGCTTAGTTAGCCTCCCAAATCTTGTTCCAAGCCCTGAGAGCTTGGATAGTCCCAGCCCCCAGGGCCTATAACAAGCTCTAGGACGCTTAGTCAGCCTCCCAGAGCTTGTTACATATTTTGAGGGCTTGGATACTGTTACCAGCAAAGTTGTACTTGGTTGGGATTTCAAGTGAGCAGGCAAAGTTGAACATGTTACATGTTCATCATCAATGTTCTGAAGTCCATCGGGCTTTTTTGAGGGCCCTTTTTTTTAATTTTTAATTCACATGTCCATGCCCTGCGGGGTTTGTAATAAAGTGTGCTAACATGGTATTTTATGTAAAGGACTTGGCATCATAGGACTTATCGATCAAGTTAAGTATTCTAATGAGTTTTTCACTTATTAATTATGTTTTTCGTTTTAGCAGGAAATAATTTTTAAGTTTTTCTCCTGCTCCTCCAAAGCTGGAATGCCTGGCGTGGTTGTTAGGCCTTAGGAGGTTGTTAAAGTCCATGGATCAATGTATATGAACATGCTAGACACTAATTTTCAGTCATATGGAAATGTGCTAGGTCCCCCTCGGTTTTATTTTAAGTTCCGAGAAAAACAAAATTCCGTAAAAACAAGCCATTTTTTAATGGTTTGATAAAAAAAATTGAAAATGGTGTAAAAGTGTGGTCTAGTGGTATTTTTTGCCATCGAGGTGCTCATTTTCAAACTTGGAGCACCCACTATACCGCAAAACCCACTTTCCTAAGTAGTTGAGTGCTTTATTTTTCACTTACTATCAAAAAAAGTCAAAAAAGTGGAAAAACAAATAGCAAGAAAGTGAAAAATGTCAAAAAATCCACTTCCTAATTTAAGGGAATTTGGAGTAAATTAAGGTCAGATCTGATTAAGGAGATTAATGAGATGATTTTGGAATTTTTTGGGGGCATCTACAATGATGGAACCATTTCCCCATTTAGGGGGGCGCATTTCCCAAGAGAGGGGGGGCATTTAATGAGGAGTGTGCAACCCAAATGGTGGTTGATTTGTGGCTGATTTTGGAAGACCTAGGAGGCTTATTCAGCCTACTAGGGCACCTTAGAGCCTGTTATAGGACCCTCAATAGGCCTTGGGAGCTTGGATACCCATTCCCCAGTTCCTGTAACAAGCCTTGGGAGGCTTAGTTATCCTCCCAAATCTTGTTCCAAGCCCTGAGGGCTTGGATATTCCCAGCTCCCAGGGCCTGTAACAAACCTTGCGATGCTTAGTCAGCCTCCGAGAGCTTGTTACATATTCTAAGGGATTGGATATTGTTACCAGCTAAGTTGTACTTGGTTGGGATTTCAAGTGAGCGCGTAAAGTTGAACATGTTACATGTTCATTATCAATGTTCTGAAGTCCATCGGGCCCTTTTCAGAGCCTTTTTTTAATTTTTCTTCACATGTCCATGCACTGCGGGGTTTGTAATAAAGTGTGCTAGTATGGTATTTTATGTAAAGGACTTGGAATTCTAGGACTTGTCGATCAAGTTCGATATTCCAATGAGTTCTTTCACTTATTAATTATGTTTCACGTTTTAGCAGGACATAATTTTTGAGTTTTTCTCCTGCTCCTCCAAAGTTGGAATGCCTAGCGTGGTTGTTAGGCCTTAGGAGGTTGTTAAAGTCCATGGTTCAATGTATATGAACATGCTAGACATTAATTTTCATTCATATGGGCATGTGCTAGGTCCCCCTAGGTTTTTTTTTAAGTTCTGAGAAAAAAATATTTTTTCATAAAAACAAGTCATTTTTTAATGGTTTGATAAAAAAAAATGAAAATGGTGTAAAAGTGTGGTCTAGTAGTCTTTTTTTCCATGGGGGTGCTCATTTTCAAACTTGGAGCACCCACTATACCCCAAAACCCACTTTCTTAAGTAGTTGAGTGCTTTATTTTTCACTTATTATAAAACAAATAAAAAAAGTGAAAAAAAAAAATAGCAAAAAAGTGAAAAATGTCAAAAAATCCACTTCCTAATTTAAGGGAATTTGGAGTAAATTAAGGTCAGATCTAATTGAGGAGATTAATGAGATGATTTTAGAATTTTTTTTTGGCATCTACAATGATGGAATCATTTCTCCATTTAGGGAGGCGCATTTCCCCATGAGGGGGGCGCATTTCACAAGAGAGGGGGCATTTAATGAGGAGTGTGCAACCCAAATGGTGGTTGATTTGTGGCTGATTTTGGAAGCCTAAAAAAGAGGTGGCATCCCCCCTCTATCAATCCCCAAATGGTGGCTTGATTCCCTCACTTGGTGTGCCCTCCCTCTTCCTCTACAAGTGCACCCTCCTCTCCCTTTTTGCTATATAATGAAGGCAATGCCCTCCTCTCTTTTCTAATTGGAGTTTGAGATTGAGAGCACTATATTGTAATTGCTTATTTTGTTTATGAAAATAAAATAGACTTTGGAGATCAAGCTTGGTGTAGTCCTTTGATGAGTGGATGTACGTCATGATCTTTATTGAGGTAATATGTATTTGAGCTGCTTGTTTTCTCTTGCATCTAAATCTAGCTTATTGTAAGGATCGATATCGATTTATAAGAAAGGTTAGGCAATAGTTATATTGTTTTAATCTTTTATATATGCATGTGTAGAGATCTTAGTAACTTTGATGTTTCATTTGTTTATGAGCATTATAAATTTGATTTCGTATATGTCTAGATTTGATCTTTTGTTTTCAAATTGATGTGATTTGCATGTTATCTCAAGTGGATTACTGGAGGATCTTGTTTGCTTCCTTCATTCTTCTAACATCCATTGCAGGATTAGTCCCTCAGTTCTCCACCGGAAGCCTCTGAAGCCTCTTCTCAAGAATACATAAAAAAAACCATTTCTTATATCCCTCTCTCTTTCATACATTTTCTTGTTCCGGTTACTCTATGCAATCAAATAATAGATATATATTTTTCTGATTCAATCATAAGTAGACCTACTGTTTAGTTGCATTAAGATCTAGTTGTTTTACAAGTTTTAGCTTTCTTTGTAGATCTAGTTACCAGTTTGCATACAAAAGTCATTTTTATCATAAAATCTTAAGGGTTGAGTAGGAAGATAGTCATTTGGATTCAAAGATTATCTTGTAAATTTTTTAAAAAAAATACATCTTATTGGTTGCCTCACAAGCAAGCCAAGATCAAGGAAAGCTTGCTTTCCTTGGTTATATTCTGTTGATTAATCATAGATTAACTTAGTCATTTTTTCTAGTAATTTTTTTAGTGACCCAAATTCACTTTCTAAGTGTTTTTGGGCACTTTTTATTAACATTTGCTTGTTGTTTTGCAGCATTTTACAAATAGGTAGGAGGAAACTCTGGCAATTTTTTGGTAGATTAAGCCATTTGGAGCTCCCAAGAACCATACATCTTCATCCAGATACGTTTTCTATCATTTTTTGTAAGCCTTTGAGTCAATTTTCAATGACTGCGGCACTTCTATTTGCATTGTAAAAGAAAAATTAAACGAAAGCAAGTGGGCTACCTAGCGCCCACACCTCATCCCCCCAGGTGGGAACTGTGTTGACTCAAATTTTGTGGTTTGTTTATTTAGGTTAGATTTTCTTTTCTGGCACTTAATAAAATCAAATTAGTATTAAAATTTCCCTTGTTGGCTCATTCCATTGGTGGGCCACAAGTTCACTCAGGACTTAGTTTTTCACACTTTTTTTAACAATTTCCATTTTTTTTTAGTTTTAATCAACCCCCCTTGCTTTCCCAAAGTACATATATCAAGATAAGGGCTTGCCCGAGTACTGGCCAAAAAATGGACTCTTGGGGTTTAATAAATAATAAAAATACATTGTTCAAAAATCCATAAAATTAACAAGGCTTCGTCCACGTATGGTCTAAATCACTGCAGCTTGACTGAGCATGCTGATCATACCAAAAAATGACTTAGTGACTAGTAATTAGTCTAACTTTTCCTAATTAACCTCCCATTTACGAAAATCCGACGTAATCGCTTATTGATACTGTGTGGGGAAATTCCTCAAAGGAAGCGGGAACCACTGGGTAGTGACCTCGGGATATCGTTAGACTGCACCCTCGTTTGGTGTAGTGTTGAACACCTCCCAGAGACTCTGATCCATCCCACATTTCCAAGTGAGGAGCCACCTGTGTCAAATTCCGGACATATTTCCAATACCTCACGGTATATTGGAAATCCCCCATCCCTAATAATCAACTCATTACACAAAAATAATAAAATTTACCAAGAACACTTGCAAAACATTGTCATTTTATTTCAAGCATTTCAATTGAACTTATTTGACTCCATTATTAGCACTGGTCTTGTTGATGATTATTTTATGATGTTGATATTTCAATAATGATGATGATGTTGGATAATTTTACACCTTGTGATATCTTTCAAACCAAACCTTCTGAGAATGATTATTGTGAACATGAGGATGGGTATGGCCAGGGTTGTGATACAATAGACAAAGACTCCCCCTTCATTTATAGGGATGGGCATGATGATTATTGGACGGATTTAAAAAAACCCATCTTTGATATATCAAGAGAAGAGAGTGTGGATTTTGAGACCTTGGGGAATCTTGATATGGAAGAGGAGCCTGCAAATACTTCCTATGATCAATCAAAGCCATGCATGAGTATTAATAATGAAGACTTGGATCAGCAGTGTAACGAAGAGTTGGATATAATGCAATCAGTGGAATGTCAATTTCAGCCTTCATCAACACATACAGAGGTTCCTCATGATTTGGAGCAGCCTAGGGCTTATGCTTTCACAAAAAGTTATTATCAGAAGATCCTTTCAGATCAATATGATGAAGTAGTAGATCGGCCTCATCCTTTAGACTCATATCTCAGTCCTATCCAATATTTGATAGAAGAAGCCTGCAGGAGGACTTACCAGTTTGGGGAGAAGTTCAATGATATTTTTCATTCATATGATCACCCATCCAGCCCTCCAATCCAAAACTATCATACAAGTTTGCATTTTCTGAATAAGGTATCCTTGTTTTGGCTAGTAACCAAACATAAGGTGAAAAGTTTTTATATTGATAAAATGTTAAAATTGTTGCATTGGATTTATCATTTTACATGACATTTTAATTTTGTTATGCTTAGAGTCGAAAAATAAACTCATCAAAGTGAGAATTTCTTTTTCAGTATTTTCTTTTTTGTACTTAGAAATTTTTCATTAGTTAGTTTTGTTTTTTGAATAATGCAACTTATGGTTCATTGGATTCTTATAAGAACTTGTCCTACTGAAGGGTTTTCTTTTCAAGTTGAGATGTTTTTACAGGTCATAGAAACCGGATATTCTGGTGTTCTCATATGCTCTCTTTGCCTGAAGACCAGATCGAGCACACATTCCGCAATTGGAGCCAGATGTTACTAGCTGAGTTGTACTTGGTTGGGCTTTCAAGTGAGCGGGCAAAGTTGAACGTGTTACAAGTTCATTATCAGTGTTCTAAAGTCCATCAAGCCTTTTTCATTAATTGGCGTCCTAGGATTTGTCAATCAAGTTAAGTATTCCAAGGAGTTTTTTCACTTATTAATTATGTTTTTCGTTTTAGTAGGACATAATTTTTGAGTTGTTCTCCTGCTCCTCCAAAGTTGGAATGCCTAGCGTGGTCGTTAGGCCTTAAGAGATTGTTAAAGTCCATGGGTCAATGTATATGAACATGCTAAACACTAATTTTGAGTCATGGACATGTGCCAGGTACCCCTAGGTTTTTTTTTAAGTTCCAAGAAAGAAAGAAAAAAATTCCATAAAAACAAGTCATTTCTTAATGATTTGATAAAAAAAAATTGAAAATGATGTAAAAGTGTGGTCTAGAGGTCTTTTTTGCCATGGGGGTGCTCATTTTCAAACTCGGAGCACCCACTATACCCCAACACACACTTTCCTAAGTAGTTGAGTGCTTTATTTTTCATTTATTATTAAAAAAAGTCAAAAAAGTGAAAAAAAAAAATAGCAAAAATGTCAAAAATGTCAAAAAATCCACTTCCTAATTTGATGGAATTTGGAACAAATTAAGGTCAGATCTGATTGAGGAGATTAATGAGATGATTTTGGAATCTTTTTGGGGCATCTAGAATGATGGAATCATTTTCCATTTAGGGGGGCGCATTTCCTACATGAGGGGGGCGCATTTCCTACATGAGGGGGTCGCATTTAATGAGGAGTGTGCATCCCAAATGGTGGTTGATTTGTGGCTGGTTTTGGAAGGCTAAAAGAGAGGTGGCAGGCCCCCTCTATCAAGCCCCAAATGGTGGCTTGATTCCCTCACTTGGTGCGCCCTCCCGCTTCCTCTACAAGTGTGCCCTCGTCTCCCATTTTACTATATAATGAGGGCAGCTCCCTCCTCTCTTTTCTAGTTGGAGTTTGAGATTGAGAGCACTTTATTGTAATCGCTTATTTTGTTTCTAAAATAAAAGAGACTTTGGACTTCAAGCTTGGTGTAGTCCTTTGATGAGTGGATGTATGTCATGATCTTCATTGAGGTAACATGTATTTGAGCTGTTTTTTTCTCTTGCGTCTAAATCTAGCTTATTGTAAGGATCAGTGTCGATTTATAAGAAAGGTTGGGCAATAGTTCTATTGTTTTAATCTTTTATATATGCATGTGTAGAGATCTAACTTTGATGTTTCATTTGTTTATGAGCATTATAAATTCGATTTCTTATATGTATATGTCTAGATTTGATCTTTTGTTTTCAAGTTGATGTGATTTGCAAGTTATCTCAAATGGATTAGTGGAGGATCTTGTTTGCTTCCTTCATTCTTCTAAAATCTTTTGAAGACTTAGTCCCTCAATTCTCCACCGGAAGACTCTGAAGCCTCTTCTCAAAAACACTTAAAAAAAAACTATTTCTTATCTCCCTCTCTCTTTCAAACATTTTCTTGTTCTGGTTACTCTATGCAATCAAATAATAGATCTATACTTTTTTTATTCAATCATAAGGAGACCTACTGTTTAGTTGCATTAAGATCTAGTTGTTTTACAAGTGTTGGCTTTTTTTCTAGATCTAGTCACTAGTTTGCATACAAAAGTCATTTTTATCATAAAATCTTAAGGCTTGAGCATGAAGCTAGTCATTTGGATTCAAAGATTATCTTGTAAATTTAAAAAAAAAATGCATCTTATTGGTTGCCTCACAAGCAAGCCAAGATCCCAAGGACAGCTTGCCTTCCTAGGTTATTTTCTGTTGATTAATCATAGGTTAACTTAGTCATTTTTGTAGTGACCTGAACTCACTTTCTAAGTGTTTTTGGACACCTTTTACTAACATTTGCTTGTTGTTTTGCAACATTTTATGAACGGGTAGGAGGAAAATATGGTCATTTTTTGGTAGATTAAGCCATTCAGAGCACCCAAGAACCATACCTCTTAATTCGGATACTTTTTCTATCATTTTTTGTAATCCTTTGAGTCAATTTTCAATGATTGGGGCACTTCTATTTGCATTGTAAAAGAAAAATTAAACGAGAGAAAGTGGGCTACCCAACGCCCACACCCCATCCCCCAAGGGGGGTACTATGTCGACTCAAATTTTGTGGTTTGTTTTTTTTAGTTTAGATTTTCTTTTCCGGCACTTAATAAAATTAAATTAGGATTAAAATTTACCTTGTTGGTCCGTTCCATTGGTGGGCCACAAATTTACTCAAGACTTAGTTTTTCACTTTTTAACAATTTCCATTTTTTTTTAGGTTTAATCAACCCCCCTTGCTTTCCTGAAGTACAGATTTCAGGATAAGGGCTTGCCCAAGTACCCGCTAGAAAAAAGACTCTTGGGGTTTAATAAAAAAAAAAACATTGTTCAAAAATCCATAAAATTAACAAGGCTTCATCCCTGTATGCTCTAGATCACTGCAGCTTGGTTGAATAAGTTGATCATACCAGAAAGGGACTTAGTGACTAGTAATTAATCTAACTTTTCCTAATTAACCTCCCATTTACGAAAATCCAGCGTAATCGCTTATTGATACTGTGTGGAGAAATTCCTCAAAGGAACTGGCAACCACTGGGTAGTGACCTCAGGATACCGTTAGACTGCACCCTTGTTTGGTGTAGTGTTGAACGCCTCCCAGAGACTCCGATTCAGCCCACATTTCCAAGTGAGGAGCCACCTGTGTCAAATCCCTGACATATTTCCAGTACCTCACGATATATTGGAAATCCTCCATCCCTAATAATCAACTCATTACCACAAAAATAATAAAATTTACCAAGAACACTTGCAAAACATTGTCATTTTATTTCAAGCATTTCAATTGCACTTATTTGACTCCATTATCAGCACTGGTCTTGTTGATGATTATTTTATGATGTTGATATTTCAATGATGATGATGATGTTGAATAATGAATGATATCATGTTTTATATTGCATTGTTCTTGTAATCAAACTTCTAACTCCTAGATTTTTTAGTTTTGTAGATTAAACACCTTAGATTTTTCATTTTTTAGGATCCACTCCTCTTGGCTTCGCTAGGACTAAGCCTAGACGGAGGAGTCGAGTTTCAGGTGACAACACTTGACTCTGGCTTGCCCCAAGGCCACACCGAGCGCCTTGAAGATTTCTGCCACGTTTTCCTAGGTCTGATTCCAGGCGACAACAGATACCAAGCCCACTAGAGACTTAGTTAGTAATTGGGGGGCTGTAACATTGAATCTAAATGTACTGTACACATTGGCTGCAGTGACATACAAGAAGTGATCCCCCATCTCTTCTTTAGACCATTAATTCCCACAAATCATAATGAGATGTTGTTGAGTATGGGTTGAGTAATTGCATTGTGGGAGTAGTGTGCATCCACAATGTACATCAAAAGAATCAAGGTGCATTGCAGAATGCATGTGGGGTCACAACATAAGTATCATGTCACAATACTAGGGGTATAAATATAAAGGGATATAAAAAATGTCAATGGAAAAATGGATACCTCCGATATCTACTGAAAATAGGGGATTTTAAAATTGGGAGGGGGTTTAATAAAACGATTTTGGGAGGCATTTTCCAATATCTAGTGAAATTAGGGGTATTGTTTCATATGCCACAAACGAATGTGTTATGCTAGAGGTTCATTGAGTAAAGCCTCCATGCATAGGTATATCATCACAATGACGAAATATTTGACAAGACGAGCGAAGGTTGTGTCAATAGAGGATTGTACAACAAACATAATCACGCGGTTCTTTTTCAAGAATATTGTTACAAGGTTTTGTCCAAGGATGCTAATGAGTGATCAAGGTTTGCATTTTCTCACTGCCATAACCAGTGTGTCGACCCATGAATTCATGATATATCATCATAAGAGTATCCCTTACAATCTTCAAGTGAATGGTATAGTAAAAGCATTTAACAAGGTCCTTGAGCATGTATTGACAGAAGTTTGTAGTGTGGAGTGTGAAGATTGGGACCAATGAATACCGGTAGTACTATGGCCTTATAGAACAACTTGTAAAAGTTTGACAAAAAACAATATTTTTTGGCTCATATATGGGAAAGAAGCAGTGATGCCTCTGGAATTTGTGGTGTTGATTCTTCGAATTGAAGTCTCGACACGAATGTCGAATGATTGGTCCCTACAAAAACCATTGGACAAGCTAATGAAATTGGAGGAAGAAAGATTAATTGCAGGTTATAGTCAAATTGTAGAGAAACAACAACAAAACGCATGTCACAACCACAACATACGATGTGAGTTATTGGAGGTTGGTTCGCTAGTGTTACTATATGACAGTAAGTTTATGAAAACCCAGACAAGTTATGGATGAGGTGGATGGGACCTTTCCAAATTATAGACATTACAGAATTCGAGGCAGCAAAATTGATGACACTAGATGGGAAGACATTAAAGGGCATCAGTAATGGAAGTCCATTGAAAGCATATTACGGCCCAAAGGGGTCAAAATAATCATGAGCCACAAGATTCGGAAAGTGTATCATAGTAGGGTAGTATTAATTGCTAGTACAACTAATCAACATTTCAGACATGCTTCTAGCATATTAGGATTGAAATTTTCTTCTATTAATTATGAATATTTTTCCAAAGAAAAAATATCACTAAATGCCAATGAAAACTCGATATAAATCAAACCCCAAAAAGTTTTCAAAATGTAAACTATAAATAACTGGAGCAAAAGGGTAAAAACGATACAAGATGGCCCAATATGAACCAAACACATAAAAGTATTTGTAAAAGGTAACACTAAACGATCTGCAAAAACAAAACTAAGGATGGTGTGTGAGAAAGTATATACTATCATAAAAATACCCTGAATTTGCCATCAAATTTTCAAAAGAAACTTAGAAATATGCTTCTAGATTTACAATACATCTGCAAATTCCATGCATACAAGATTGTCTTCAAATTTTAAGGTGAAATATTTAGCATTAATCCACACAAGGCAAACTATATGTTGTTTCTTGATTTTCCGATTTTCACAAGATGGAATTATGAATTAGGTTAAAAGCGTAAATGGCTAATAACAAAATATTTGTAATCTTAATATTTTATGGCCTAAACCTTAAGACAGTGTTACAAAAAATTTCAACCACTTAAATTTTTAATCTCTGATGCTGTTGCCAATAGGATTTCGACTCACTCGTGAGGTCAACAAAGTGTGAATCCATCTAATATAATTCCTTTCCCATCTTTGTATGTCCCACGAACATGGCATGAGTTTCAAAGATACAAGGCTGAATGCACACCTTGGCAATTTTGACACAATCGATACCCCTCAAACCTTGCACCTAAACCATAGAAAGTCCATTCTTTGCACCACAGCCCCTCAAGGAATGTTTCTTGAAGCACTTTTGAGGAAAAAAGAAGCAGGTTTTTACTTTGCTTTCTATAAATTCCTAGTTTCATACATGCACATTACAAGTAGGGTATCTTTTTTGTTTCCTCCTCACCCCCAAGGGGTTTACCCACAACCAAGCCAATTTTCATTGGAGTTCAAAAATGTATATCCTTCTTGTGCTACACCCAACTTTGCCATTTGACAAATAAGCTGCAACTTCAAATTCTATATATAAATTTATGCAAAAATTGGATGCCTTTTTTGGCCATTTGACAGAAGTTGCAACTTCAAATTCTATACATAAATTTATGCAAAAGCTGAATGCTTTCTTTTGAAGTAATGGGTATTTGTATTCATCAAAAATTGATTGTGGCTTACAGGTACAGCCTTACTACAATCCAGAAATTTCATAATCTAGAAGTTAGAAAGGCGAAACAGAGATATCCCAAACCACCCAGCAACCAGAAATAACAATGTCTTTCTGCTCCAAAATTTGCAGGTATAGCCTAATAAACTGCCCTAACAAACAAAAAACTCCCCGTACATAACCTATATAATGAAAATAAAATGGCACTATCAAGTTTCAACCCAAATCCACCATGGCAACCCCCTGGTTGTTACTTCTGTGTCCCCATGGTGTGTCCCCATGGGAGTTTTCAATGTCATTGTGCAGTTCAAGTGCTCCAGGAAGCAGCGCCTTAGGGGGCATACCAACAGCATTGCCAATCTGAACTAGCAAGTCTTGAGTCACAGACGCTTGCTTCCAGTTCTGTGTGCTTCATCTATAACATGACAATTTCAATCCTTGAATTCATCTCTTAGCTCCACAGAGCCAAGATGTGCTTCTCTAAGTCCACACAGAATTGCTCCCTGGCTCTATTGACCTCCTTACTCTTGGATACCATCTCCAATTTCCATCTGTTTGTTTGTTCAATCACTGAGGACAGGGTTGCTTGAAATCCCTAAGATCTCCTTAGACCATCTTCAGAGGCAGCACCTAACCTTGTGGACGTCTCCCACGGTGTTAGGACAGCAATCGCAGTAGTCCATCCTTGCAATGAATACTGAGAGCAGACAAGAATCCCATCCCCCAACTTTGGCTCAAGAAGCAAGGTTCCATGAGAGAAAGAGGGGTGGTTTGCACAGAGAGCAACTGGACGAGATAGCAGGAAGAGATGAAAATGCCTAGACAGGAGCTCTGTTTGAACTGCATGAATGCTACATTTCCTGCCATTAATCTCTGAGGATATCAATAAGCGCAACATGGTGACTTGCCTTTCTTCCTGTGCATGAATAAAGGCAATTGTCATATTGCACAATGAATCTACTGGAGAGTGATAGATAACACCATATCCAGAGCCAACAAGGACGGTGCAATCTTAACGCATCTACCCACCACATAGAAAGGTGATGACACAAGGGAGGACCATGAGGCCCCTTTCATTACTTTGATAATGATACATACTCAAGGGACGGGGAAATGCAACCTCTAGTCCCTTCCCTCTCCTTCCACAACCTCAAGGTGCCCTCAAGCTACAAGGAGCCATTATTTGTCATTTCATCAGAGAATGGATTTAAATGACACCAGATTTGAAGAGAAACCTCGTTGAATTCCATTGGAAGTGACAGAATTCATTGGACTACACAAGCATGGACCCAAAAAGAGGAGGATTTCGTCTGTATGAGGGCCCAAACGAATCTCCAAAAATGACAATCTTACCCTGAATTTGTCCTCTTAGAATCAAGACCCCTTGATAAATTGCAAAAGTCTCCACTTCATTGTTAGTAGTGATCCCCAGACCTCAAAGGAAAGTTAATTTATGTTGTCCTTCAAGATCAAGGATGATACCTCCCACACTAGCCACCCGGCAAAAGTTGAATGTTAAAGCCAAGTAATAGACAGCATTTCTTGAGCAAATTAAAAGCATGACCAAAGAAGACTGTTGAGAAACTACACTTCTATATGAAATTGAAATTATTCAAGTTTGTTTAGGTTTTCAGGAATTATCCTCAATACTACCTAGAAAGACTGAGAAGAACTTCACTTCGAACAGTCCCATCCAGACATTTAAAAGAACAAGCAGCTACATTTAATGCAAGTATAAGATAATTTTGTTATGCCATCTGAACAGAGCCAGATACCATTTTGCCTCGGCACTGCATGGAATTTCATTTCCAAATATATCCTGCAAAATAGCTATCAAAGAACAACTTTATGGACTGAATACTAGAGAAGAAGACTCAACCTCCAAGTTTAAGGTCTTTCTCTATCCTACAATTCCATAACAGAAGTACCTAAATCAATGCTGAGAGAAATAAAGACATACAAGTAAATAGAAAATAAAACCCTTAACACAACAACCAACAACTCCAGGCCCCAACCAACAAACAATTATTCAAGCCTACAAGCATAAAACACACAACAAAATACAAACTTACAAATGCAGAGGGCAAGATTTTCAATTCCATATTATTGTTATGATAACACTACACCCCATCTCTGAATGTGTGTACTCTACAGCTATTCTGGGAACTCTTACATCAGGTCTGGGGCTTCAAAGAACCTTGGGCTTGAGCAGCAAGCAAAAATCTCAGGATCTGGGTGAATTTCCAAGCAATCTGGGCAGTCCTTTGAAGTTAGAACAGTCACTTGCAGCATTTGGACAGTCCTGGGGATATATCAGCATCATAGCAACAGATAAGTGCATCATCAAAATCTGGGCAGTAAACCCTCTGTTCTGAACAGCTTGTGAGAGTAAACAGAAGAAACAGGGCTATAATTGATGTTCACCTTTATATAGATCCAGGACTTTGTCCTCAGTAGATCAGTGAATTGGATGGATATAGGGTGCACCTGTAAGGGATGTTTATACCTTGTCGATGTAGGACATCACATTAGTACTGTGATTCAATGTAGGACATCACACTATTCACCCTGCTCTAGCAGCATGCAAAACAGGAGGGTGTTTTCAGCGAAATGATCATCTTCTGCCAATGAGTTTCTGAAGCCTGAGGCATGAACAGTAAGCTAAGGTTCCAAGAATCCAAACAGCAGTCCCATGTATTTTTTGAGAGTTCTGGGCATTCCGAAGGTAGTTCTGAGCATGTTAAAGGCATGAGAGGGGTCCTACAGCAACATCAATCAATTCTGGGCACTCAGTATCTTCATTCAGCAGTAAGGAGGCAAAGCAGCAAATGATTGACAGTTCTGAGAGTTCATATCAGCCCCCTAAATCAGCAATTCTGGATGATGATTTTTCCTATCTGAGCAGAGATTGGTGGGCAGAATGGCTTTATTCCTCAGAGGATCATAGAATCATGGAAATTGATGATCTGAACATCACATTTGAGAACACTTCTACTGAAATTCAGCGGAAGCTGCCAAGCAAAATGATGATCGGACCCTCCACCTTTGCCTTCACTGTTGCGGATTTATGCTGGACCACGATTTGTGCTGAGAATTCGTGAGGCTGCATATCTGAGGGAGTCAGAGGTTTCGAAGGATTTATGGTTCGTTTTACATTCTCTAAGTGCGATTAGAGGATGTCCGTGATCTGAGTTTCTTTACAATAGATTTGAAATTATGCTCAGGTGACATGACTGTCAAAGTTTAGAACTTTGCCCACTGTGAGATCAAGCTGCTTTTATCACTCTGTCTCTTTTCATTTAGGGCAATCTAATAATGTGTCATTTTTGGTGGTGCCTCTGCCCGTAATTTGGCAATTAGTGATACTCCTGGTGTCCACGTAAAAAGGGGAACTGTTAAAATTCGAATTTCCTTTCCCAGATCTTCTCCATGTCAATACGTGTATGGTGGCAGAGAGAAGCGGCGTTCTGTTTTGGAAATCATGGAACAGTCTACAGTGCAGCCCGGAAAAGGTTTTCCCTGTCGAATCACCTGAACACGAGAGGCAAAAGGCTCAAGCATGCTGTTGATGCATAAAATAATTATCCTGTCAAGCAGAGATCCTCCTAAATTCCCATGTGATGGTTTGCATATTATTGAATGGATACATCAATAGTTGTCTCTCAACTGCCGTTGCCAAGAATTACAACCGATATTGGTAAAGTGGGGCCACCTTTCGGCCGGCTGCTTATAGCTGTTAGATGCACTGGGATATAAGTTAGGTCATTTGCTCTTGGAGGTTCAGTTTGGGAAGCCTTCTGTGTTTCTTTTGGAGGGGCCGTCCCCCTTTTTGAGATGAGATTATTTATATATGACCTTGGTGGTAGTATGGGAGTATCTTGGAAGGGATTGATGGCTTTGGAATGAAATATATATACGTATTGCTTGATGAAGTAACCCTGGAAGTTGGCTTGATTGGTTAAATAGAGTTGACATGTGGACAGTAGGTGGAGTGTTTTGGCTTGAAGAGTCCCTCTCCACTTGATCATCTTTTGAATATGTGGGGATGTCAACCATGAGCAAGGGCTATGATTTGGAGGATTCCTTGTGGATATGTGGATGTTCCTTGTTGCTTGAGGACCTTCCAAACCTTGCTTAATGGACAAGATTACCTTGAGGAATACTAAAGTGGGCAATCTTGGTGGTCTCAAACCCCCTTGGTGAACGTTGCTTGTTTAACAAGTAACCTCAAAGGAATCCTTTGGAGGCTCTGGCTAACATAGGCATCGACTGATTGCTCGGTTGACATGGTGGGTTGGAGACCCCACATTGGAGATTGCTTGGAGTTAGTCTTGCAAACATTGCTTGGAGTGTTTTCTCTTGGAGGAGCCTTTGGAGGCCACGTGGCATCTTTCACCAACCATGTTCCTTGCTTGTTGGAGCATTTTCCCCTTTGTTAGGTGCCATATGTATCTCATCAGTGTACAAGTGGCATTGACCACTTTATTGCACCGGGAGTAGCGAGATGCTTACAACCCAGTATGGGGGAGATGTCACGTTTGTCATGTTACGTTTTCTTGTCGGCTCAAAACTTAACAAAAATATAAAATAATTAAAAAATCCCTATTTGCTCATAAAATAAAAAATTAAAAGTCCATCATAAACCCATAGCTATTAAGCACCAAAAGGGATTCAATTCCTTAAGGTGTAAACATTTGTGTAAAAAATTAAAGATACTAAAATTTACACCTCAAAAATTGGATCCTTCTCGATGCTTAATAGATCCAGGTTTAAGGTGGATCTAGGCTGGTTTTATTGTATTGTTAGGATTTAGTTGCTTGTAGTGGGGCTTTTGCATTATTTTACCCCCACCTTAGGCTAAATTTAGGGAAATAATGAATATTTTATTGTAAAGGAAGTTGTAGCCTTTCCTATAAATAGAGAGGCATTTCCCCATTTCATTTTCATGGTTGGATTTTGAGAGCTTCCTCTCTTTTGGAGCTTCAAGGATATATCTTTCTTTTGTGCAAATTGTTACGAGTTCTTTCTATGTGGTGAAAAGTGTTGTCAAGTCTGGAAGCTTCTTCTTCTTGGTTCTATTATTGTGCTTAAGGGTGACTATTGGAATCTTCACGTCTTCTACAAACCTCTCATGATTGATCCAACAATAGTTGGAAGGAGGGCGTCCTAAGCTATTGGCTTGCACATTCTCCTTTGTTGGTTTGGGTGAGTGTTTTAGACCTTGTCTTGATATGTGTGCAAGCTCCTTGGCAAGGGTTCTAAGGTATTTACCTTCTCCATAGTTAATCTTGGGTGGCTAGGGACTTTCCCCCATTGGAGCTCCCTCTTGAATACCTTGAAGTCCATTGTTTATCCTCAATTGGGTGATGTGACTAGTGTGTCCCAACCCCTAACCTTTTAAGGAAATAGACCAATTCTTGAAGGACCATTCTTCTTGGCCTCATTTTCCCTAGTTGGATATTGGCACTAATCTCCTTGGTCTCTCCATCACTTATTCAAAAAATCCTAAAAACTACAACCCCGTTTTGCTAAGGCTATCTCTTCCAAATCACCTTGTGCCTTGTTACTGCTCAAACTAGCATCCCTTTGCAAATCAAGGCAATGCATACTTAGTGCTAGTGAAGGTAAGCTCGAGATAGAGTTAAACCCAATGTCACCACAATTTAACCTCTCAACACTTCGAGTAACTCTAAAACCCAGGGGGAGACCCTAATCAATGAAAGATACATGCAATCACCAACAAGACACAAATACCTTATCGGAGTCAAACAATATCAAATCTAGACACTAGAATCATATATAAACGGAGTTATTCACTTTAGCAAGTAAAATAACGCCTTTTGAGGCAATTTCACGTTTCCCAATGCATTGTCACACTTCCCAAGAAAAGCACTCCAAAAAGTGCACCCTCAAGGGAAAGAGGACAATTGGACTAGGGCAAAGTTAGAGGATAAGCCATAAATACAAACCACCCTCCAATTCATGTTGTGTGAGGATTTCACAGATCCCAATGCACTTCCTCAAATGAGGACACCCTCTAGGGTTTGTGGCTAAAACCCTAGGGCGAAATTTTAGGGTGAACCAAAAATACCAAATCACGTCAAGTTAACCAATTACAAGGTTTTCGCGTATCCCAAGCACTTCCTCATAAGAGGATTCCCTCTAAGGTTTATGGTTAAAAGCCCTAGGGAGAATTTTTAAGGTGGACCAGAAAAACAAGTTTATGACTACTTGGACTTTTTTAATTTATTTAGATTTTAGGGATTTTTTCAGCTATAAAATACTTCTATGCATAAAATAAAATAAAAGACATGTAAAATTTGATGAAAAGAGGATAGTTGAAGGATAGGGTATTAGGTTCTTGTCTCCAACCCTAGGGCTATGAGAGATTGAGCCTAACATCCCTCCTCTTAAGATGGTTTCCACTACTTGCAACTAGTGCAAAGCTAGCAACCATCTAGGGTTAGGTAACAAAACCCTAATTAGGGAAAATAGAGAATTCCAAGGCCCAATAGAACCATGCAGAGCTCCTTGATAGGAAGGTATCGTCATGCAAGTAGACAAAATGCTAGCAAACAAAGCCTACCTTAGTCCAAAGCACTTCAAGAATGACGTTAAACTAGGGTTAGGAGATAGACTTACCAACATTAATCAAGAAATGAGCAAAGAGATGCACCTTAGGTCACCCTTAAGCACGAGTTATCACAACTATTCTTAGCATCCACTTAGCACGTGACAATCAAACCATAGAAATTCTTTCATTCACCATTCATGCAAGAAAAAAATACAATGGGACCACTCCAAGAAGCACTGGACACCATCTCAAGGCTCAAATAGCCCAACAAGGGGCAGTCAGCAATGCTACTAAGCCAACACTTCCTAGAATGAAGACCAAGAGGACCTGCCATGACCTGATTAGGGGTATTTAGCCCCAAAACCAACACTCCATATAATATAGCCCCAAAATCTTGGCCTTTACAATAAAAAAATGAAACCCCTCGCTCCGGTATGTCTGGAAAGGATGCATCATGCACTCTAAGGCGTAACATGCCTTATTGCCATAACCTAGCAATCATATCTAGGGACACCCCCTCAAGTTGGAGAAGAGCCAACCGGAAGTGCATAGAGGCAATTATCGTGCACCTCTCAAGTTACTATGAACTAGCAGCAATCTTTGGGGATTTAACTACAAGTGCTAGTTTGCTCGGTGTTATCGGTTGAACTAGCAGGGCTAGCCTCCGATGACAAATATGAGGGAAAGTGACCACTGTCACCTCAGTCAATTCCCTAACTTCTTCGGAGAGTCAGAACCTCCAAGGGGAAGATCCCTTATGTGGCCTGCAGGATAGCTTCGCACAAGAATAGCTATGTCTTCTTGACAATAATATTAGTGCCCAGTGCCTTAGACAATAAATTTTAAGAGAATGAAGAAGACATACTATTTTATCATCCAATGTTTATCAATCCTAGGAGCATCAATCGATGTAAAAATTCAACAGTAGGTTACAAATACACTTGCCAACTAAGCCTAGTTGTCCATAAGATCTTCAATCAAAGCATTGAGGCAAGCAATCTCAATATGCAAATACTCTATATCATAACACCTTGTATCAGATTTCTTATGAAGATATATCAACAGTATAATTGTTATTATCAATAGTAAGGATGTCATCAAGGTTCTACCAAGGTCAAACTTGCACTTGCATACCACAATAAATTGCTAACAAAACTCCAAGATCATACGTCAATGTCTATCATTCACATAGAGCAATGTAGATCACCAAGTATAAAGAAAAGTGTTATCATTAATTGGTATTTAGGCCAAGAATGTAAGCGACTTACTAACACGTTAAACCTTAAAATGTTACCACTTCAAAGAAATCAAGAATTATGTATTTCAGGTTTGCATGCAGAGATGTGTAGCAATATATATCAGCAGCAAGTTTTTCCCAATAGATGTCAAGTTCACAATCGACAAGGCTAAAAGATATGTTTATGATAAAGACATTCAAAACATCAATTCTCAGAACTACCTATAACAGACTATAATACCATTATCATCAACCACTGAAAACAAGTTTTTAGCATGTTGTATGTAATGGACTTTTCAAACCTGCTTTATGTAAATTTCAGACTTTCATTCACACAGTACATGACTACAATTAGCACATAATTTATATGGACACTTAACCTTGTATTTTGTTCGTATGTGCAGCTGTACGGTATGGCTTTGGGACAGTAAAAAACAAGGCCTGCAACTTATTGCAGATCTTTGGGACAGACCTTGGAAAGGCTTCCCAACCCGAGTTTAAGGGGCTGCTAAAGAGGGTCGTGCCCTAGGAAGACCCTGTGGGAGGAGGCTGAAGGCAAAGGGAATCCCTAAGGGCTAGGCCAAGGGTAGGATGGATGAAGAGTAAGAGGTGGAGTGGGAGAGCGAAGAAAGGGAAGGAAGAGGGAGGAGAATGGAGATGGAAGGGAAGAAAAGGGAGAAAGTGGAAGAACAGAAAAAGAGGGCAGCGAAGGGAAGACAGGGATGAAAAGAGGGCAGTGAGGTGAGAAAAAGAGAGAGCGAGGGTAGGAAAAGGAGAAGAGGAAGGGGGAGAGCGAGGGTATGAGACAGAGAGAAGGAGGGCCGCTAGGGCCAAGAAGGTCTGCAATTAGGGTTTAAAACTTAGAAAAATAGGTTTTTTAGTTTTATTTTATGAAGTAAATATATACAATAACATATAAAAAAAAGGATAATGCTAATTAATCAAACAAAATACTAATCTAATAATTACAAAATACACAATCTAGGGTTTTTAAAAAAAATAGAAAATAGAGCAACTTAGGGTTTTGAAAGGTTCTAGCCTAACCCTAGCGCATCAAGGAAAGAGGCTTCCCCTCTTGAGATGGTACTTGGCAAGTTTGGAAATTAGGGCCTTCCTTAACAACCTCAAAGGTTGGTTAAAGGAGACCTAGTTACGGCAAAACTTGAAGACCTAAAGCTCAAGCCTAAGAAGAACTCCTTTGGAGGAGGTCCTTGTTGAGCACAGAATTGGCCCCTTTTAATCATCCTCGATCACCTTTTCTTCCCCTGTCCTACACCATTTAGCATGCTAATCAGACCTGTTGTCCTCACTTTATCCCCCCAAGCTGCCAAGGTATGACTAATCATTGCTCTATCTTATTAATGCTTATGATTGTGATAATTAAGGCTGTTTATCCCTCAATTGTGCTAACATGTTATGATTTATGAAGGTAGTTTGAGATAAGTGGACTGCAGGAAGGTGGGGCTGAACAAGTCTTGAAAGGAGGGATGTTCACTGCTTAAAAAGGATCCTCGGGGCTCCGATCATCAATCAAGGCACATGGTTCTAATGTAACATCCTAGATGGAGCTGTGACAGGGCAGCTGTAACAGAATGCGCTATAATTGGAGATCTTTAGTATGTTGTTGCTCGAGTATAGTTGTGATCTGGAAAGATCGCCACTCCTGGGTCAATCAACAGCTTTCTCACGTTTTTCTATGTCTTTACTATGCCACGTTTGTAACCGCTTGTATTATTTAGGGCGCCTGAAGATCAGAGATCTTCATGGCTTCCCGTTAATAGGATCGGATGTTATGATCTGCATGTATAAATATGGGGAGCTGTCTCGACCCAGGGGGTTGAACAACGGAGAATTTATTCATTGTATTAGCAGTAAAAGCAAACTGTGTAATCATTCTTCTGTTAATATAAGGAGTTACCTCTGAGTTAAAGGAATTTTACGTTGTTCAGCCAGCATCTTTGTGTGAAGGCTGGGCCCGTCTTCCACAGAGATTGCTGAGTTAAAATAGGATTTCTCGAATTTATTGTTGTGTGATGTTTTGATTCCTTTGTACGCAGCAGTAGTAAGTGTGGATTGCAGTATAATTAGGATTGCATTTCTTGGAGATTGGTAAATGGTACAGAGTGACAGTCGACTGAGTAGGAAACTTTCTTTATGCAATTTATGTGACAGTCGTACACAGCCTTGTTCATCTTGCAGTTTAAGTTGTTATCCCATGAACCTTTGCAAGTTATCTTTCCTGTTATGATTGTTGATTTTCATTCCTGTAATTCAAACTCTTAGAGCAGTTGAACTCAATCCTTTGCAATTGAATTTCTAGATTAATATTCAGTTTATGCTTATGGTTTTCAAGAGTGATCAGATTGAAGAGATGATTGTTCTAGGATGTGAATAGGATTTTTTTTTATCTACAGTTGTTGTTGAATCTTACTTCATTTATTGTTGATGCATGGTAGAAAGGAATTGAAATTGTAGCATTTAGAAGGCAATTGGGATTACACAGATTCTTGGGATGAACATAGTTGTTAGAGGATAAAAGTATTCAATTATAGTGATTTGGTGTTTAAGCATAGACTATGCATTTATCCTTTGAAATAAAAGACTTTCTCGGGTTGACAATAAATCTCGTCTGCTCTGTATGTTGGAATAATCTATCTGCATATTGGGTGCTCGACAGTCCTAACAATGCTATGGTGACTAAAGGCAAAAAATGACCTAGTTAAGACAAAATGCAACATTAATGGCCGTCATTCAACCCTAAACAAGCATCATTCTCCAAACATTTAACAAAGAGACATTAAGAAGAAAGCATAGATACCTCCTTGTGCATGTGTTAGACTAACAACTCTAGCATCACCTTAGCAAGAAGCATGAACAAAAGATACTTGAAAGAAATTGCTCCAAACACCAAGAAAACTCCTTCCTCAAGAGGTGCACATCAATCCAAGAGCCCTAGTGAGGGTAAAAATTATCATGAAAAGTTTTGTCCCATAAGTTGTTATGTTAAAAAATAAAATGAAGTGAGGAGAAGTTTATTTATACTTTCTCATACTCACTTTATAAAAATTTAAAAATATCCAGGCCAACATACCTTTAAAATATCGATTCGAAATTATAAAATGTCAACTTAAAATTATAACAAAAATAATATAAAATAATCAAATATGTGGGTAATTTGGGACATTTTCCCCAGAATTTACCCACATGACTAAAAAGCTAAAAATGAGCATATCACTTCATTTTGAAGGACGAAATGCAAAGGGAAGGTCGTCATGCCCCATCTAACCCCAACAGTAGTGAAAATTCCTCAACGCCCCCCCCCTAATCAAGCAGTGCAGCATGGCCTGGAGGATGACGTCATCATCAAGAGGAGCCCACGGAGAGAGGGCATTGGTGAACTTGAGGACCAGGAGGGTGTGGAAGGTGGCCTGGAGAAGAGACATATGCCTCAATGCTGAAAAAATGTGCCACCTAGATGATAAATCAAGGTGGGGGTCATGTGACCCAAGTGACCCACCCCTAGAAGCCCCGGACACCAACCTCAGGGCTTCAAGCCCTTTCATGAGGCAGTCAACTATGCCACTAAGCCATAGTACTTCCAAGGGAGAAACCAAAGGGTCTGGCCATAACCCCTACTCAGAAAAAGGCTAGGTAACACTCCTCCTGGTCAGAAAAATGACCCCCTCTCCTTGGGGCATATCTGCAAAGTGTGTTGGTACTAGTACCACATAACACCCGGTAACAAACAGTAAATGTCAATCAAAACAGGAATACCATTATACATTCTTAAAAGTTAACAGTAATAAGAATACACATCGATCCAATATAGCGAATATTTCAATATTGTGAATATAGAATGAACAACTCCATAGCTGGGAAATGTTCATGGAGATGAACAAACCAAGAATATTCATAAATTGCACTCATACATTCTTAGTAAGGATATTATTTCAACCAAGTTTCTCTATAACTGACGCAAGTCGCCTTACCTGAAATAAGGTTCTTGCTTAACAATACACACGACACAAACCACAATGCTCACACAAACAAGGTGTAGAACAAGATGCCTGGATTAGCTTATATTACTTCTCTTGAGAACGGTTACAATATAAAATAACTGTAAGCAAATAACTAACTACAATCGGCCTCAGCCGTTACAACTCAGAAGTAACTGTGGTGTGTTCTCCTTGTGTCTCAACCTCGCCCTCTCCTGGTTCTCCCTGGAACTCTGAGCTATGGTTTGATCTCAACACTCTGCACTCGGCCAGTGTGACTCTTCACAACTCTCTCAGCTCTGCTCTCTGCTATCCTGCCCAACAGTCTCACCGTCTCTAGACTGAAAGCCTTCTTCTCCTCTTCTCCTCTGCGGGTGCTATTCCCAAGGTTATGACAATCCCGAGACACGCGTTCCCCTCGATTCGCCGATCCTGTCCAAATCCTGCGAATCTGCATTGTCAGCTTCTAGCCGTGCTGTCCAGCTTCTGTCCATGACGTCCTCTGTCATGTCCTTCACCAACTCGCAATAACTGTAATAACTTCCTCAGCAACCCCGAACGGCTACTAGTACAGTCCCTTGACTTTTTTGTCCTTCCGACCCTGCTACAACAGTCAATCACATCTCGACTGTCCTGTCGGTTCACTCCTCCCCATTACACTTGGCTTCACCAAACTCTATCATGTTGTAGTTCGACCACTAGTCGACTATCCGACCTCTTACGCCGCTCGTCATCTGTCGACCATTTTCTGTCGATTCTCGACCTCTCACGACATTCGCTGATCCTTTAGTCGGCCGCACCCCAACTGCTTCTGCTCGACTTGTTGACTTCGACAAGTCAACCTGTTCCCTGACCAGTGGTCATCGGCACTCCCGCTGGTCGGCTCCCTTCGGTCGATTAACTTCGCCTGATCTGCCTAGGTCTCGATGCTCCTGCATCAATAACTTAACCAAAATCTAGCCTTGGGTCATTACAAATCCTAACTAAAATTGGTTGGCTTTTTATCCCATCCGTCACTAAATCTTTGGCCACTCCATCTCAAAGTGGATGGTAAATTTATTGTGCACCACCACCTACAATCAAAATATAACCCATAAACAAAAATATTACTGCTGCCCAATCTTATTCCAAATACACATTATGAGGAGATTGTGCAGATTTCAAGATTAAATAGAGCACTATATTCACAGCAAATTAATGATGTTTCATGGATATGAACCAATTACGATCAATGTTGCAAAACTCTTCAATATCTGATGAGTCTTCAAAGTTTTTCAAGTTGTTGAGATTTCTGAGTTTTTCTGGGCCAATTTTATGCCAATTTTTTCCCACGTTTTCCAATTTCTCAAGTTGATGAACCCTGCAGAGTTTTTCCCAAACCCGTGTTTTGCAACACACTAGAAATATGTTGCAATCAAAATTGTGGCAAATGCTTGACAATTTCCACCATCAATAAGTTATCAACCTCTCTATAGTATTAGTTATCAACCTTTTCGGATGTTTTGAAAACACATAGCCCCGTATGATTTAGCTGCATCTGCCGATGAACCAAAGAATTAATTTCTGCAGTATTCAGTCACTGCTTGCTTGGTCTTTCAAGTTCATACACTTCATCTTATTCCGCTGCAATTACATTCTCCCACTATCAATTTAAGCATCTTGACAAGATGTTGAGAAAGAACAGTCCAGGGTTGATATATCCTATGTCAAATTGCTAACTGGACTTCATAAAAACAGACTCTTGTTCAGATTTAGGTGTCAAAAAGGATTTAACTGTAAACAATCAACAAGTTCATAGGGTGGACCACGGAATCTTTGGAAGCTGAATATCCCATATCTCTACTCTTATCCTTATCTTCGGACCCATGCACAAAGTGTCAATTGTAATTAAGAAAAACTGTGTAAATAATGGACTACGTGACCAAAAAACACTTTTTCACTGTATGCAGTATGGTATCCAAAACCTAAAAGATAGCACATCACTCAAGTGGATGCATTTCCTTTTAGCATACATAGGTTCCTTTTAGCAACATATCCTTCTATTCAAATTAAAAATGCCCCAAGGGAATTTCATATTGATGATCCCTTTGTGACTATGACGTTGACGTTTCCATCACCATTTTCAGTTGAAATATACTCTCAACATATGAGTAGAATATAAGAAGCATAGTTCAAAACAATTGTCCACAAGAATAAATTCCCACTATATGTCATGTAAATACCTTGTCCTTTGAAAAGTTGTGTATAAATTGTTAGAGGATAAATCAAGAAGAACTAGAAAATGCAATTTGACATCGTGGCCCACTGGGATGGATTTGTATCTAATAATTAACAGCCCATTTACAAGTTTTAAATTATACAATAGACATTCGATCTTGCTTCGAACACAGCAAAAATTAATTATTTAATAATGTTGCAGAAAATCTATCTGGATATTTGACATAGCCCTCAATAAAAAGGATGATTGATGACTGTCCTTTTCATGCAAATATGCCACCTTAACTAAAAAATTTAAAGGATGAAAAACCATTATCAAGTATCAGGGAATTGATAGAGATTACATGTATTGTAGGGGATAAAATGGATTGAATGAAACAGTCTGAAACAGGACATTGAAATTTGGTCATTTCTTGCCTTTTCCCTTGGAAGACTTTCTCTGCCTCTCAAACACTATCTCACCATGCGTGAGCACAGGAACTGTTGAAAGGGAAGTTAAGGAGCCATATCGCTTCTTGAATTTTTCCACACGATCAGCATCCAGAAGTAGAGCTGACCTGTTTCCCTGGTAAAAGGGATGGTTTCCTGACCATACATCAACTACATACTCAGGCTGGGTTCCTCCAGTGACCATTACCTGCTCTCCTTTGCAGTAAACCTTAGCTTGATCATAGTACTTCGGATGAATGTCCTTCTTCCTACAAACCACACGTGCCTCCCCTCTATCCACCTATGACAAACATCACATCAAGTAACGATATGAGAAACATAACTAAACTCAGTAATGGTACCTCAAATTCATGGTTTAAATGCAGTTGACATTTATTTTAAAGGCAATGTGGACATTTAGGCAACTTCGAGCTCTCGTTTTAAGGGCAGCTTACACATTTAGGCACTATGAAATTGTGATTAAGGCCAGCTTGTCTATTTCGATAGTGAAATTGTGATTTAAGAATGGTTTTGGTCCCTTGGGGAAATTGAAAGCATAGTGTAAGTGCAGTTTGGGAATTTGGCCACTCTGGAGTCTGAAACTATGGTTTAACTTTTAAGCACAGTCTGGATGTTTAGGCAAATTGAAACTACGGTATAAATGAGGTTTGGGTACTTTGGCAATCTGGAACAATAGTTTAAAGGCAGTTGAGACATTTTAATGTTAGGAAACCACTATTTTAAGCACAGATTCGGTATCTGGACACCCTGGAGCTATGGTTTGAAGGAAGTTAGACCATTCGGGCACTTGGAAACAGTACTTTGAAAGGCAAATTAGTGTAAGTGCAGTTTGGGAATTTGGCCACTCTGGAGTCTGAAACTATGGTTTAACTTTTAAGCACAGTCTGGATGTTTAGGCAAATTGAAACTACGGTATAAATGAGGTTTGGGTACTTTGGCAATCTGGAACAATAGTTTAAAGGCAGTTGAGACATTTTAATGTTAGGAAACCACTATTTTAAGCACAGATTCGGTATCTGGACACCCTGGAGCTATGGTTTGAAGGAAGTTAGACCATTCGGGCACTTGGAAACAGTACTTTGAAAGGCAAATTATGCAAGCAAGCACTCTAGAACCATGGTTTAGATGCCGTTTAGGCAAGAAAACACTCTGGAACAATGGTTTAAGGACAAATTAGGAAAATAAGCACTCTGGACATATGGTTTAAGGGCAATTGAGGAAACTAAACACTCTGGAACTATGTTTAAGGGCAATTTAGGCAACTAGACAGTCTGCAACTATGGTTTAAGGGAAGTTACGCAAATAACCAATGTGGAACTATATTTTAAAGCTAGTTTGGGCATTTGTGCAGTCTGAAATAATCGTGTTAAAAGGCAGTTTGGGCATCCCTGAAATGGTGGTCTTAAGGGCAGATGGGGAATTTAGACACTCTGCAACCGTGGTTTCAAAGGCATAGTGGGCTTTGGGCTACTTTGAAATTGTGGTCTTGGGGCATTTAGACACTCTGAAAGCGTGGTTTTGAGGGAAGTTTGGGCACTGGGGCACTTTGAAATTGTGTTTTAAAAGTAATCTTGAAATTTGGGTTTGTTTTATGTGTGTGTCCGCGGCAATGGCACTCTGAATTTCTACTATGAGGGAAGTATCGGCATGTGAGTATTCCAGATTCAATATTTTTAAGGGTTGTTTGAGGATCAAAAACCACAAAACAATTAAGCAAATTGTTAAACAGTGACCAAAGATGCCAAATTCAGCAAATAGGAGCAAAAATAGCTTACCTTGAACAAGTTTGAAGCCGAAGATCCCTGAAAATACAATGAGGACTGACATGGGGCAAATAGGTTTATCGCGAGCGCCATGTTTCAGGAATCTCGAGGAATGCTCTGCCCTGGAGGCCTTTTGGTTCTCGTGTGACTCCTAATTTGTAGGGAGCCTTATCCACTTGTGAGCGATATGGAGTGTGGTCTTATCTTTCACTATGTGGTTACTGGTTATGACGAATTTTTTCACTATGTGGTTATCGTCAAAGACCATGGTCACATTCTTATGGCATTTTATGTTTTAACGCTTGTGAAGCTCAACCATTTCCTCTCGACACCTTAGTTTTAATGTGAAATGAGGATATGTTGATATGAGTTTTTTCTTTTTTCATATGAAAAAAGAAATTTCTTAGTAAGGGTGAATCAAAGAAATTTACAATATAATCTATCTCGGGAATAGTGTACCATCATTCAGTATATCTAGGAACCAAATGAAAAAAGATATGTTGGTATGAGTTTTTTTTTTTTTCAAATGAAAAAAGAAATTTCTTCGTAAGGGTGAATCAAAGAAATTTACAATATAATCTATCTCAGGGATAGTGTACCATCATTTAGTGTATCTAGGAACCAAGCTTTACTATTCCTCACTGTATCAAAAAACTACAACTGATCCATTCACAAAAATACTATAACCAATCAGTTCTGACAAAATTTCTTCAGTGTAATCACTATTTAGAATAGTGACGTTACCCACTAATTGCAATAGAGCAGTGAAATACTAAGGAAATAACAGCGTTAATAAATACGCATATTCGCAAACTCCGAAGGCCTAAGCTCATGATAATGTATAACCTCAAGTACTCCTTCATCCAATAAAAGCCCTTGGGACGTGTCGAAATGGGAGTAAGACCTTTGAAACATAACATACATTACTAGTCATTGTTGTGTTTTATTTATGTGGTAAGGAATATTGTAATAGCGAGATGTGGTTTAATGCAATATGTATGTTGAAGAAAGGCAATGATCATTGTCATTGATTTTGAGTACATTGAAAACATGTTATTGGAGTACAATATATTGTGTTATGGGAAATGGTCCCTGTGTCAACATCCTAGGTGTATTAAGGGAATTTAATCACATTCAACCTAATGTTTTTATTGAATATGTCATTTGTAAATGCGATTAAACAATTCACATAAATGGCATTTAAACTTAAAATAGGCCTAATGGCTTGTCATTGGGGTCTTTTTTAGCATTTTGGTTAATATTTTAGAGAGGCCCAATGGCAAAGCCATCAAGCACAAATGTCATCGGGCATAATCATAGATGTCATTCTAATGTTTAAATATGGCCCAATGAACTATCAGGTTGTTAAAAAAAAAAATCCTTCCAATGACTCATGATAGACCATCAGGGATTCTCAAAAGAAGTATAGTTTAAAATTTGAAATTGCATGATGAGCCATCAAGGCATTTTGAAAGATGTCTCTTTTGAATCTTCAAAAAGCCCCCGATGAACTATCTGGCACATTTGAAAGAATGGAATTTCAGAGGACCTCCAACAAACCATCAGGGGAATTGGAGAGATAGACTCCTTTGAATATTAGCCTCCATATGATGTGATGCATAGGACCCATTTTGAAGATGCAACTTTTGAATTATCCCAATGAACTATTGGGGACCTTCGAAAAAAGACATTCAAAAGGAGCTCAATGAATCATAAGACCAAATTGAAGTATGATCTTTGAGACTAGCCTGATGAATTGGAGGGCACTCATGAAAGTTGGAGGCATTCAAATTGATAAAAGATCCCCACTAAACCATCAAGATTTTTTTAAATATGGATATTTCGGAAATGACTAACGAACTGTTGGGCACTTTTGAAAGATAACATGTTGGGCCATCACACGAACTTTGAAAATGGGTTGATAAAATTTTGGTCCAACAAAAAAGATGTGTTTGTTTGAATGATGGCTATGGACTAATAAGTATGTCGAGCTCATTTCAAGGATGAAACCAAAGGGAAGTTGATGAACTATTAGTGGATTTGTAAGATCAAAGCATTTGAATGTTTAAACAAAACCTAATGAACTATTGGGGGCCTTCAAATGAAGATCTTTAAAATGTTCTCGGTGAACTATTGAAGATATTTGAAAGATAATCTTTAAAAATCCCTTGATAAATTGCCAGGGATATTCAAAAGATGATCTTTGAACAGAGGTCAAGAGGCCATCAAGGAATTTTGAAATATGTGCCTTATTCAAAATTGAAAGATACCCAAGGATTCAATTTGTTCTATCAATCATAGAATGTATTGATACTATTATCAACTTTATGATCATCGTGAAATGTTTTTTTTCTCTCTGCAATTTTAAGGATATAATTAAAGGAATGCATAATCCCATCAAACAGCTCAAACAAATGTGATTTGCATTTAAAATAAGATCGATGGCTTTCCAGCAAAGACTTTTCTAACATTTGGGATGATCTTTTAGAGGGTCCCTATGGCAAAGCCATCAAACACTTTCTAAATGTGTCATTGGGCATGATCAAAGATGTCATCAAGCCAAAATGAAAGATGTTATTTAAATGTTTAAATCTGTCCCGATGAACTATTGGGGGATTTCGAAACAAATTCGTCAAAGGATTCCTAATAAGCCATTGGGAATTTTTGAAAGAAGCAGAGTTCAAAATTTGAAAGTGGCCCTATGAACCATTGAGCCATTATGAAATTTGTTTCATTCAAATGTTCAAAAGGGCCCTAATGAACTATTGGGCACATAGCTTGGGTGGTTGGGATGAATGAATGTTACACTTCCCACCTAGGTTCAATTCCTTGTAAGTGACACGTTGAGACCTTAAATGGGTCTATTAGATGCTCTTATTGAGCCACCTTCTCAGTGGAAATATCCAGCCTTCCCATATTCCTCGCAGAATACCAGGGGGTTATCTGTGGACGTAATGAGCACCAATCTCTGGTGGTGTGAACCACCTAAAAAATGTGTGTGTGTGTGTGTGTGTGTGTGTGTGTGTGTGTGTTTACACACACACACACACACACACACACACACACATTGCAATTCCCTTTTCCTATTTACTTATTTAGATATGCTTGCCTTTGATGCCATTAAATATAGCCTTGCATTTATGGTGTCATTTCTCTTGCCATCAATGTCTTTACTACCTTCGATTCGAATGTTCCATGCTCCTCGCCTCATACCATCATAAATAAATTTTTAAACCATTTTAGCATTAATAAGGAATGCATATTCATCATTTTAACATGTATACTCTTTAACATCCCTACTTACATCTACGGTGGATCCAAGTTTAATTTATCATTGGCAATCCTTGCAACGGACGTCACATCAATGCAACAATAAGAGTGACCACACACATTATGAAAAAGATAAAGAGTGCATAAAGGCACACAGAAGCTTCCTCTATCAGACAAATAAAGAAGCCATCAACATTCAATGGAGAGAAAGAAGACATGGCAACCTAGAATCCCATCCTTTCACTTCTAATTCTACAAACAATGCTACTTTAGACTAAAACTAGGCACTTCCATTTTCCCTTTCTCAAAATCATGAAAATGTCCTCCATTATTCCCCTACACAACAATATCAATGCAATTACAACTACATTACATATGCAAATTGCAAATTTTGTGCAAGGCTTTATCAGTCCCATGCATGGATGCCTACTCAATCTATAAGGAATTATATACTAGATCCAAATGTGAAATTCAAATGGCCTTCATACTTGTATATATGCATTGCAGAGAAAAATGGAAATCACTACTCCATATGGCACAACATGAATCTTGAAGATTAACCTATTGTCATACCATCCCTTACACACGTTGAGGAAACAACCATAGAACATGTAAACCCAACATTGCATGTTACCCACACATGTCATTCTGAAATAAAAATATAGTGAACATATAATATTTTTCCTATAAGACATCACTACACTCATCAAATACCTTCCCCACCATGCCTAGGACTTGAACATTTTGGTTGTCACATGCCATAGTTTCAAACAAAAAACTAATGCATGCATTGTTAGTAGGTCCCATGTTATGGAGACATTTGAGTACATGTTAGCAAATGATGCTTATTATAAGGATCTATAGCTTGACCAAATTTCAATTACGACTATACCTACCACCCCTACCAACCACTTCTATTCTTGACTCTAGCAATGAATTTGTACAACCATATGTTCTCTATAGTGACTATATATATTGAGATGGCCAACAACCTTGGTTCTTTTGTAATCACCCCCCCTAATGCAGATATAGAAGAACAAATAATCAAAAGACACCTGTAATCATTGGAATTTAGATCGAACAATGCCATTAAATGGCCATTATCAGTCAATTTATGTGCAAATCCTACTACACTTAACTATCAATTTGGATTTTCTAAACTCTTGAGATGTCATGCATTATATATGCAGGATTACAATTTCATTTATTGCATTAGCTTATCTAATATGCTTCTAAGAAAAGGAAATAGCATCACTCATCACAATTCAAAAGCTAATTCAGACACTTTTGGCAATTGATCATGCATTTTAGCACCTATCTTGCTACTAGGACCCTATTGTCACCACGTTATCCCTTTGTGTGATTTAGGTAGTTCTTATTTCCATGAATCATAGGCTCTTATTGTTAGCAAGCATTGATAAAGGAAAAATAGTCTATGAATTGAAAATAATCATTGCGGAAGGGAAGCACACTCACATAATTAAAAAAATTGAATTAAACCACACTTGCAGAAAATAAATAAATGGAAATAAAAGACAACTTATATTAAACAATGCTCTATTATTCTAGAGTGGGCCCTTTCTCTAAGAACAAAGTAGTGATACTAATATACAATCAAACTACACTATTTTAATCACACAGTCCTCCCCTATAGAATGGAGAAGGCACTCTCTTTTATAAATTAACTTTCTTTGAAACTAAAATATCAAATATTAAATTCAGATCCATAAATTTCTCATGTGGTTACAACATCTTGCTAAAAATCAATAACTAAAAATTATCCCCAAGATATTTGCTAATAAATCTTATCAAGAGATCCAAGATTCTTCCATATCCAAGATAATTCACCCAAATCCATTGCAAATCTTTAATTGTTGAATAGGAAATTTGAATTTTACCATGTGGATTTGGAGAAAGAGGAAAAAACTACAAAGTTACCAAAACTACTTGTTCCTATAATCACTAGCAAACTAGCCCAGTTTTGAAAGATAAGTGAGAATATGTTTTTTTTCTAATACTTAATCATAAATTCACATAAAATACCGAAACAAATGCCATGGAAAAATCCTTGAGCCTAACCCAATGTATAAGCATTAAAATGGAATAAAACAAGGTTATGAGTAAGTGAAAAATGATTAAAAATAAGGAGGAAAGGATGTGAAAAGATGGTAATTTTGCGGCTCAACATCTCCCCCAACTAAATATGTTGCATTTCCTCATGCAACCCTATATTTCAATGCAACTAAATCCTCATTGTATGCAGTGAATAATCACATACATGTGCAAAAGGCACATACCAAAGGGTTGTGTAACTTTGGTATAGATTCAGAATGAGGGAAACAAAAAACAACAAAATAAACTAAACTAAACTAACAAGATCTCATCATTCTTCAATCATGTCACACATAAAGAGTGCCAATACGATGCATAATGAATCAAAGAATGTTTTTTTTTTAATATTATCACAAACAAGTGGTACAGAAATGAGCGCCTTGGTATAGTGAAGAGGAAGAGGGGTCTCGTTGAGGGGAAAAACTAACCTTCTCATGAACATGGGAGAGACAACCCGATCCAAGGATTTTCTAGGTCCCCAGTCGTTTGGTGTAGCTACCTTTGACGGGATTATGCTGGCCCCATTGCCAATAATTGGGTTGCTCCTCAAAGAGGAGACTTTTGAATACTTTTAACTAAAACCTAATATGCAATTCTAATTAAGGATACAAGTACAGACCTAAAACTAATCTAACCTTAAAAAGATTAATAGGAAAACATGTTAAAGATAAGTAACTAACAGAGGAAGGAGTTAGTGAAAAACTAAAAGGAAATAACCTAAAGAATTTACTTTAAAATTAATTGTGTTATAATTAAATCAAAGATAAACTAGAGATTAAATCAAAACACATTATTGATCTGAAATTATGTATGCTTAATAAGATATTAATAAACATGCATTAATCATTTGAAAAAATGTTTCCTTACAAAAAACTATGATATTGATTTTATGAAATAAATCACAAAATTGTCAATAAATGCTTATGGAAAAACAAGATTAACAAATCATGTACTATCTATAATTAAAGGAAAATAAACCAGGACATAAGCAAGGCACAATGGGAATATCCAAAGAAACCCTATTCATGACACAATGATATTAAATCAGTACTAGGATTAATGAAAAATCTCAAAATCAGATTATAGCACTTTTTTTTAAAGGTGGTTCGTCGTTTGTTAGAGGGCTAGTCCACTTGGGAAATGGTCACCACCTGCTATTCTAGAGAATCAAAGTGGCACAAATTACAATCATTACAATATGGACTCAACAAGAGCAATATGTCACTTACAAGAATTGAACCTGGGTGGGGAGGGTAACAAACATTCCTCCCAACCACCCAGGCTACAACCAATGGACAAATCAAGAATCAGATTATAGCACTTGTAATGCAAATCAAGAAATTATTTATATTCTAGAAAAATATTTCAAGAAAATTGACTCAGAATAGGATCAAAAGCATAATAAATAAAACATTAAAAACATTCAAATCTTACTCATCAAGCAAACCAGATTGCAGAATAACCTCCAAGTTCTATTAATTTACTCCAGAAAACATCAAAGAGTTCCTCAAAAGAGATTACAGGTTTTTCAACAAAGTCTAGTGTAAAATCATTTCTCCAGCGATTCGATCCATATTCTAGGACCCATTCCATTACAAAGATTACAAATAAATAGATACAAGTGGATAACGTAGATCCAAAAAATAAGTAACAGACCTCCTAGAACCTAGAGAGATCTAACTACTAGATTGACTAGGATTTGACACATATCCTTTCCACTTGTCATGCATCTCCATTACATGAGTAATGTCTTCATAAATTTCATCATTTAGATGTAGTTCTTCCTTACAGATGAGAGAACGAATATCATTTTTCCTAACTTTACCCCAACTTTGAACGGAATCAGTAAGATGTGATTTCATGGCAATTGGATGAGAAATAAACACTTTCATAGTTGGGAAATCGAGTTGGCTAAGTGTGCTTTTTTGTACCATTGAATCATTTCTAATTCGGTCAACCGCATTTCACTTGAGCTTACAAGGCCTCACATCGGCCAACTCTTCAGATGTTTTCATTCTCATGTCTTCAAGTATGCTGTCAGTTTCAACGCAAAATATTCCACAGGTTTTCTTCCCTTTTTCAACCATCCTTGAAACTTCATCACAAACAAAAATCCAATACTTAAGAGAAATATTTACCTTTTTAGATTGCATAGGATCCAATCTAGGTAAAGATTCAAGAACATTCTTCATCAAAGTGGTCCAATTGGCTAGTTGTTCAAAATCTCTATTAGAAACCTTATTTTCTTCCTTTTTCTCCTCAACTAAATTAGACAAATGAACAAATATATTGAATTCATTTTGAACATCATTCATTTAAGAAAAGAATCTTATTTGAATGCCCTTATACTCCTTATTCACTTCTAAAGCTTTCACGTTGAATTCTTCTAAAGTAAGTGTACGAGATAAACCGGAGGTAGATTGATTAGTAAGTTGTTGGATGTTATGTTACAATTCCCTTATTTGGAGCAACAATCTCTTATGCTCTCCTCTTTTCTTATACAAGGAATTCAATTGCTTCCTCAAATCATCTAATTCACTCTAATGTTGAACCTTGAGGTCTTCTATTTGCTTAGCAAAATTAGCATGAAGGGATAGTTTCTCAGCTTCCAAAGAAGCTACCTTAGCCCTCTCTTCATCAATCACACTATTCAAGGTGGAAATAGTGTGGTAGTTTTGTAACGCCCCGTTTTGACATTGCTACCTGAACTACTATTATATGTTGTATTTGTTTGATTGTGAGACTTCGTCGGTTTGACGACACTGTGAACATATGGTTCTATTATTTTTCCGATATATATATGTGTGTGTGTAATGTTAGTATTATGATCAGTAGTCATGTTTAGATATGTATAATGTGTTAAATATGTCTCATATATGCAATTACTGAATGATGGGTACATGGATACAGTTACAGTTATATGTTGAATAAATGAATGTTATGGCAGGTGCATGGCGAATAAATGAATTTATTGTTGTTATGTTATGATGAAATGTATGTGTACATGTTGAGGATTTATGCACGATATTCTAGACTGTATGTCAGAGACTAACTTACAGGTCAAATGACTAAGTAATAACTAGATCCTACGAGGTGGGAGAGCCTCGGGAACATGGAATTCGAAAGATAAATGGTATGCGAGTGATGCATTATTTACTTTCGCATGTTTATTATGTTGTTTATTATGATGTATGGGTGGAGTAGGGTTTCAGGAAACTCAAACGGCCCAGATTGGTTATACGATGACAAACTAAGTACAAGTGCAACGCAGTTATTATGTCGGGTAGACATAGTCCCTTGTTCCATTAGGTGGGTGTAAGCTTTACCCACCATTTATCCCCGAAACCCAGAGTCATGGGAGGGTTGTGCTACGATGCACTCCCTAAGGTGTGTGATGATGACTGGTGGTTGCCTGCTGGGGAAGCTTGGTTGATGTAGTTGACACTTCCGCTTACGGGTTCTAGTTGGAGCCGGTCATGGCTTGACACTTCAGGGTAGTCCATCAGAGGAAAGGATAGGATGTGGAAGTTGTGATTTAGGTAGATGATGTAGGTAGATGGGTGTAGCTTAAAGACGAGATGAAAACGAGATCTAACTGTGTAGGTGGAAAACCATTGATTGATTATGTGTCGTAACTTAGTAATGTATGAATTGTTGTAACTTAATAAGATGTAGTTAGGTAAAAGATTGTACCTTGCAAACTATGTTAAACATGTGTCAGTGAACAGTAAGTTTCGTGATTATGATTGATGTGTGTGATTTATTACTGTTAGTGTACTTACGCGAGGTATGTAAGCAGTAGCTACGCTTACGTAACTCGCCTACATATTTATAAATTACATGAAATAATGTTGAATAATAATGTAATTATTGTCGATTAATAATTAATTAGAGTTGATAAACAAACGAACTATGGTTAACCTAGGTAGTAACTAATGCAATTAATTAGTAATGCTTGATTGATTGCTAATAAATTTATCTAGTCAAGACTAAGGGTTAACATGTTAAATGTAATTGTCATGTCAATTGGGTTAATATTAAATTGTTCGGTTAATATTAATTATATGTTAATAATGGTAATTGATGACAATAAACTATCATTATCATTAACAAAGGTTGTTAATTAGTTTAATTATCAACTAGGGTGCAATTAGTATGGAACTAGGTGAAGGAGTTGATTAAGTCTTAGTTAATTTAATTAATTAATATAAATGTACATTCATAATGATGTGAGTTATATTGATACGATTATTATTGATATTTGATAAATTAGATTAGTTTGAAATTATAATAAAAAAGGTAATTAGCATATCAGAGGTATGATAAATTCTTAATTAAATGATTAGGTTATTATTATTTAATCAATTGACAATTATTATTAAGTAATTAATTAATAGACCATAATCAATTAAATGATTATTACGAGTGGTTGGATGTTGAACTAAGAATAAGGATTTATTATTATAAAGATTAAATAATAAAATGGGGATGATTAATTAATTGTTGTAAAACATGGCGGTAATAATTTAATAAGTTAAATTGTAATTATGTCAACTTGAAAAGACAATAGCGATGGAACCGTATTAATAAATTTGATTGACTTGTACATATGGTATTAGCATCAAGAATAAAAAAAAATATTTATAATTCTTTGGTAAATTAATTAATTAATAAATGTATTGATAAGTGTTAATGAATGTGGTCATGTCTCGAGGGAGGAAAGGAGGACTGACATATTAGCTGAAATTTAATGGGGAGGATAAGGGTAGTAATAGGGAGGATAGAGTTGGCAGGAAGAGGGGGGTTAAGTGGAAGGATGGATTTGGAGGAAAGGATATTTTTGCATGTTGTAGATTTTAGGAGAGCTTAGAAAATTACAGAGCAGAAGACAAGGGTTTTGTTGGAGAGATTTTCACTAAGGGAGAAAATGTGGTTGGCTTGTACTCGGTTTGGGCTCGGGGGTCCAAAGGGGTACCTTTGGAGCTAGGTGGTTGGCGAGACCTCGCCAGTTGGAAGGGTGGCATACTTGTTTGGGTCGATTGAGTTTCAAAGGTTTGGGAAAGGCTTTGTTGCAGGGATACAACATGGCATACAACAGAGAAAAAGAGCAACAACGGGGATCTACTAGCTATCTACAAGTATTTCTCATTCAGGTATAAATGGCTTTTAACTCTGTAAATTTTACTTATGAAAGATAGAACTTAAGAAATTATTATGGTAAATTACATGCATATATGTATGCTGTTGAAAATGAAAACTTGTTATTGATGTTAGAACAATAACTAGAAAATATATTTATTTCAAAACTGTAAATACTATTTTTACAGCCAGTAGAACCAACAGAAACTAGAAAAACATAAACATGAACCAGAATGTAAACAGTCAAAGATAGATTTTTATTGAGAGATTAAAACAAACTGGGGACCTAGGTTAGGGTCCCTACAAGTTTGCTACTGCAAATGCTCCCATGGAATATGTTGTTTCAGAGGATTCCTTCTGTACATCCAAAGTTGCTTGCTTCCATATGATTTGATTCTCAGGAAGAGCACTAAAAAAATCATCAATCCTTGTTCTTTTGATACCCTTCCTCATGTGGCATCCTTCTTTTTTTTACTAAACAAATAATCCCCTAAGGAGACTACTACATCTTCCCAAAATCCATTGCTTCTTGGGAGGATGAAAGTAAGACGCCAATAGAAGACATAATAGGTAAGGGTTTAGTAGCTATAATGGACAAGGCTTGAGAGGAAACATCAGAGACTTGTGGATTAGCTTGGACTATTAGAGGGGCAAGGGTAGACAAATTTTCTGACTGTGACTGAGAGGTTTGAGTAACAGGAACAATATTTTCAAACTGAGAGGTTGAACCAATACTATATTTTATTAAAGAGGTACTATCAACTTCCGTTGGTTCAGAATGTTTAAGGGCAGGGGCTTCTATAAAGTATCTTGAAATTAACTTTGGAATTGTGAGTATATTTGCTCAACCATATTAGCTAAAGATTGATTTTGAATAGATGGTGAATATGGGGAGTATGTATAGGAGTTTGAGTATGGTCATTACTTGGGTTAGTGACTTGGCCATTAAATTGAGGTAAAATATGTTGGTAATCTGTGGCTAAAGAAGTAGGTGGAATATTGGAAGTAGGTAAAGATAAAGGATCTAGGTCTTCTTGAGTAACTTGGGTGGATTGGAATACTTCTTCGGGTTTTTCTAAATCCAATTCAATAACTTGAACAATAGACTTGGTGGGGATAGTTTTTGGTGTAGAAGTGACTAATACTTTTTCTTCTTTAATCACTAAATTATAAATTTCCTTGGAACTAGAACCAACAACAACAAGAGTTTCAGTATTTTTAGGTAGCTTACCTTTCAGGGTTTCTACCTACTTCATAAGATTGGAAAGAGTTTCAAGAGGCGTCTGAGGTTTTGATGTACCCTATTGTCCATGTTCAACTAATTGCTATGCGGGGCCTTTAGTTTGTGCAGTAATGACAACCAAATATTTATTCAGTGCCTCTTGCTATGCCTTCTTTTCCTCTTCTTTTGCTGCAAAGGCTCTGTTTATCTACTCTAAGACCATGATTTCTATGTTTTCTATGATTCATGAATTAGGGCTCTTTTACTTATCAATTCTTCAAAACTCAAAACCCCCTGATAAATCGAATGATCGGTCTCTGTCTCATGAATGTAGGTTGACTTGATTTGGGCTATAGAAAAATGATTTTCCACAAAATGTAGTGGATCATGCATTCTCCTAACTCCCATGCCAAATTTTAACTCTTGCAATATGGAAGCCGTAAGGTGTGCATTAGGGTCATTATGAATCACAAGGTGTCCCAAATATAGTGGAAACCTAGGCCATGTTTTCCTTTTTAAAGTGGTACATCAGTCATGAATTCCTTCTACAACCGTTTGATAAAACACCTCCTCAAGAATAATTCTATCTAGAACAAATCTGAGCAGCAGATGTAGAGAATTATGACCCCAAATCCTAATGTAAGTGAAAATCTCTCCACAGTACCAATCTCCCATGGTAGAAACAAGTTGCCTTATATCTTTTGACAATCTGGGTGAATTTAACTTGAAGATAATAAAGTATGTAGGCCTGAGAAAATTCTCACATGTATCATATATAGGAGGTTTATAACTATCCTCCCATAGGGTGGCACAATAAATGTTTACAGGGGGAGTGTTGAAAATCCAATGCCATTTCATCAATGGGAATGTGAAAGATGAATGCATAATGTCAAACAGATAAGTAGACATGTATAATTTGGGATTCTTGGTGGATGGAGAATCCCTCACCAATGTCATGGTAGCTTTTAAATTAACAAAAACAAATTGAGCCTAATTGAATACATGCCCATGAGTTATGATGTGATGTACCAAGGGCACCCACTCTAGACTAAACAGTGAATGATTTTCTAGTTCATGGAGCGGCTAGAACATTGAATCCAATAGCTTGATAGGTTCCCTCAAGTCCTGAATAGGGTACTGTTTGTTAGGTCTGATTTGAAAACTATCCACGTCGAACCACCATCCTTTTACTAATTCACCCAAGTTGAATTTATTTTCATACGTAGCCATCAAAACTTGAGTAAGCAAGTGTTGAGGTGGTTTCAAAGCATATATATGAGCAAAGGTTTCTACTTTACAGAATGTAATTATGATTTAGTTCGAATCTCTGAAAGAGATTGAGGAAATATTTGAAAAAGAAATCATCAATTTGACCAAGTCTGTGTAGGGCAACGCAATTGGGCATGCAACAATATCATGGATATTGGAACTTTTGATCTTCTGGAAAATTTGTGCGTCGTCCCCCGTTTGGGAGAAATCACCTTTGTCAAACAAACTATAGATTGATGCCTAGTCTAAGCATTGAGGATCGTTATTTCTATAATCCGTGTCAGAATAAATCCCGAAGTTGGGGTCTTTGTTTTTGAACTCATCAATAACAACTTTGGACCTTCCTCACCATGCCATGATGACTGTAAGTTTTTATGCAAATAGAAAAATCAACATAAGCAAAATTTGAATTCAAAAATACAATTAACAGGAAAACTATAGTAAAATCTGTTACTTGGATAAACTGCAAAAACTTCTAGCAAATAAAATTTTCACTTAGCCATAAATATGCAATTTTAGGGTTCTGCACATGGTGAACAAGTGAAATGGACAGGTAATTTTTTGAAAAAAATGTTCAAAGTGTCAATTATTAGTGGTAGTTTAACCTCTTATCAAGATTAAATGCATACAGTTTAAAACGACGACTTAAAAATATGTTTTAAGCATTACATAGGATTTGACCTATTCAACATTTCCATACTCATGTTGGAGCGGAAAATGTCAGGAAACACTTATCCAATTATGATATTAAAATTTTCGATGTAAACATACCAAATTGTCGGAAGTTGCTTGTTGGGTGTTAGAATGTAAATATGTTCTATAATGTTCAATCCCACAAAATTGGACCCATAGTAGCATATTATCTAGAATGAATAATAACAAAGGGTTCAAAAATATTAAAAACAAAATTTACAAATTGATAATACTCATACGATGTAATAATGCGATGTATACGGAACCTGAAGCAAAAATAAGTTGAATTGGAAACATTTATGGGTCCACAAAATGTCAGGAGGATTGAATCAAAATTCGAATGATAATTTTGACATCTGATGAACTAAAACATTATATTAAAACATTAGAACATTAAATTGATTTTTCAACTAAAAATCCCGACATTTACGTTGGGATGAAAACATCAAAAATATGACTTAATAAAACTGAATGTTACCTTGATGTCCAATGTTAGATAAAATGGAAAAGTTGGGAACCTCAGAATGAAAATGTCGAGATGGTAAGATTTAAATCTGAATTACAATTTCGACGTACCCGACCCGTAGTTAGACATCGGAACATAATTAATTAAGTGAACCTCAGTAACATTGGAGCTAAAAAACGCCAGAAATTTGATTTGAAATCAAGTAAAGATGCCAACATAAATTAGCCCAATGTCGAGTTCTTGAAATATGATTAAAACGTCGAGACCTTGGGTGCATCGGGATCGAAAATCAACCCTTCACAATTTTAAGATAGAAATTTTCAGTTAAGTGTAAATAAAATCACAAACTAACTTAAAAAAGAATTTGAAAAAGAAATAAGTGGAAAAATTTTAAGGGGTCACATCATTTTCATGATGGAATCTATTGTGGCTACAACAAATGGTGATTCACTGGGAAGAAGCAGTTATCTCTGTTGTAATAAAAAAAATTCATTATCTCCAAGAAGTTATGATTTGGGATACTTATAGTGTAGTTGACTCACTATCATGGTTAATACTTTCACCTGTTCCATCCTTATAATATATGAACTTGAACAATGACCAACCTTTAAAGCATTTTTAGCCGCATGATCTTGAAACTCAAACTGTAAACTACTGAAATGATCAAGATATCAGAGAATAAACCTTACTAGGGGTAACCATGAAAATACGATAAGGAGTAGAAGATTCAACTAATATTTAGATTTTAGCCCCAATATCACAGGAATTCCCATTGTTTCTAGCAAGCATCCAGAGCCTCGATAAGGTTTCCTTTTAACAAATTCTGGTTTCTTTGTTCCCACCCTACAGATTAAAGATATATGGTTTAGGAACTCCAATGTTTTTGTAAATGGGGGAGAATTCCTTGAAAGTGTGGATGGCATGAAGGTCCTGTCAAGATTCAATATGCTAAGACAAAAAATATCAGCATTACATTCTATTTCACAATAATAGCATATACAGGATCACTGAAAGAACAACAAGCACAACATAAAAACAAGAGACACAGATTTATCTTGGGAAACCCTCATGGGGAAGAAAACCCAACGAAGCTTCCTCAATATAGATGACCAACAAATACAAAGATGTAATCCACAACCATGAGCTCCTTCTCCTCCATAGCATACCTCTCCCTCACCTATGCGCTATTCACAAGTGAGTGTAATGTGTGTTTAAATGAGGAACACACCTCCTCTATTTATACACATCTCCGACTTGTATTTTATATTAACTAGGTTGGCCCCAACTTTACCACTGGGTTAAACACCCCATTACAACTGACTGGGCTGACCCCTCTAGGGTGGTCTAATAACCCTTTGACCCACATAACACATACAGGACCGACCCCCACTAGGGAAGTCTAATAACCCAAGTTACCACATTCCGACAGAGGAATAAACATCTCCGGATATACAATAAGATCTTCTCGGAGGAATGAAACATCTCCAGAATAATAAAGTACAAATATAATATTCTTTGAAGTTATAATATTTCAACACTCCCCCTTAACGAGAAGGATATTATAACAACATCTACATGAGCAAGGAGTCATCAACATCATACATGATACATCTATAAATCATTGGAAGCTTTCTCAACATCATCAGTAACTCAAGCAGTTACTGGAACATCTTCAATACTGGAACATCAACATCTTCAGTACTGAGTCTTCATATTCTGCAGCACTCAAACAACTACAGCAACATCAACATCATCATCTGGAGGATATTATAACAACATCTGCATGAGCAAGGAGTCATCAACATCATACATGATACATCTATAAATCATTGGAAGCTTTCTCAACATCATCAGTAACTCAAGCAGTTACTGGAACATCTTCAATACTAGAACATCAACATCTTCAATACTAAGTCTTCATATTCTGTAGCACTCAAACAGATACAACAACATCAACATCATCATTTGGATCCTCACGATCATCAGCATCGTCATCTAGATCATTACGGTCACAACATCATCATCTACACCATCACGATCAGCAGCATCGTCATCTAGATCATCACGATCACAACATCGTCATCTAGACCATCACGATCACAGCATCGTCATCATGCGATCAACATCATCGTCATCACACGATCAACATCATCATCATCACACGATCAACATCATCGTCATCAACTGGATCCTCTCGATCAACAACACGATAGCAACATACCCTGCAACACACATGATCTATTTAAGACACCATATCATGTCTAGGTACGATGCAGTCCACTCATCAACTTAGAGAAAGTGTAAGGACCACTTCTCGGAGACATATGTCTACGGATCAATTCAGGGACCGAAGTCCAGGGATGATACAATCCCCTCACTCTCGGAGACATCTGTCTGCAGATCAATTTAGGACTGAGGTCCAGGGATGATACAATCCTCTCACTCTTGGAGACATCTGTCTATGGATCAATTTAGGACTCAGGTCCAGGGATGATACAATCCTCTCACTCTCGGAGACATCTGTTTGCGGCTCACTTTAGGACTGAAGTCTAAGGATGATACAATCCCCTCACTCTTGGAGACATTTATCTGTGGCTCACTTTAGGACTGAAGTCCAAGGATGATACAATTCCCTCACTCTCGGAGACATCTGTCTGCGGATCACTTTAGGACTGAAGTCCACGGATGATACAATCCTCTTACTCTCGGAGACATTTGTTTGTGGATCACTTTATGACTGAAGTCCACGGATGATACAATCCTCTTACTCTCGAAGACATCTGTCTGCGGATCACTTTAGGACGGAAGTCCACGGATGATACAATCCTCTTACTCTCAGAGACATCTGTCTGCGGATCACTTTAGGACTGAAGTCCATGGATGATACAATCCTCTTACTCTCAGAGACATCTATCTGTGGATCACTTTAGGACTGAAGTCCATGGATGATACAATCCTCTCTCATCCATTTTGAACTAGTGGTTTTGGGATGATGCAATCCCCATCACGTACATTTTGAACTAGTGGTTCCGGGATGATGCAATCCCCATCACGTACATTTTGAACTAGTGGTTTCGAGATGATGCAATCCCCATCACGTACATTTTGAACTAGTGGTTCAGGGACGATACAGTCCTATTATATGAACTAGGTACCATATACTGACCTCATCGTCAGAACAAGTAGCCTCATCATCGATACAAGTATCCTCATCATCAATACAGTATCCAAATCATCAGTACAAGTATCCACATCAATACGAGTATCCACATCATCAATACAAGTATCCATACCAATACAAGTATCCACATCATCAATACAAGTATCCATACCAATACAAGTATCCACATCATCAATACAAGTATCCATACCAATACAAGTATCCACATGGGCAATCTCATCATCGATACAGGTATCCATACAATACAGGTATCCATATCGATACCAGTATCCAAATATCATTATCGAACATATCACTCCCCCTTTCGAGGAGGGTCCTTTTGAACTATACCAAGCTTGTCTCGAAAATACTCAAACTTTACTTGATACAGAGGTTTGGTCAATACATCGGCAACTTGTTCATCAGTGCCTTCATACTCGAGCTTTATAGCTCCTTTCTGCACCATATCCGTATATAGAAATATCAGATCTCTATGTGTTTTGACTTATCATGGAACACTGGATTCTCTGTCATCTTGATACAACTCTGGTTGTCACATAGAATCACAGTGGGGTCCATCTCTAAGTCAAACAATCCTAATAATGACTTCCGAAGCCATACCGCTTCGCAACTAGTAGAGCAGGAAGCTATATATTATGCTTCAACTGTGCTGAGAGCCACACTTGACTTCTTTCTGCTAAACCACGAGATCATGGTAGATCCCAGACAATAACATCCACCCGATGTGCTCTTCCTGTCTGATACACTTCCTGCCCAATCGACATCTTATGTAGCCATACAATCTGAAGTCATGATCTCCAGGAGAACATAAACCAAAGTCTATCGTACCCTTTAGGTACCTCATCACATGCTTTGCAACTATCAGGTGAACTCATCTAGTTTCCACTAGATATTGACTCAAGGTGTTCACAACAAAGCATATATCTGGCCTTGTATTCGTCAGATACATCAATGATCCAATAATCTATTTGTACAGAGTTACATCCACTAACTCTGAAGAGTCATCATCTAACAGCTTCAAGTCGGAACCCATGAGAGTGGCCATGGTTGTACATTCCAACATATCAAATCTTCTCAAGATTTCCACAGCATACTTTCCGAGGTTGAGAAAGATTCCTTCTGGGCCTTGCCATACTTCCAGACCTAGGAGTAATGCATCAATCTAAGATCTTTCATCTCAAATTTTGTAGCCATCTTATTCTTGCTTTCCATGATCTATTTCTCATTCCCTGTCAGAAAGAGATCATCCTCATTAAATAATAGTATGACAGGTTTATCATCCATAACCTTAAGGTAAAGGTTAGGATCAACTTTACTTCTGGCAAAGCCCAAGCTTGTCAAGAAACTGTCAATTCTCCCTCTGTGACTGAACATCATTCACACTCTACATTGAGTGATCTTCTACATATCTATTTGTGCCATCTCTCATCAGATGGGTCTACTGATATTCACCTCAAGATCATTCGAACTCTGTGGTGAGTTCCTTTTGTATATAGATACCATCTTCAACCTTGTAGCAAAGGTTGAAATTTGTATCACCCATGGTGATCATTAATCTCATCAAATGACTATTGATCCTGGGTACCCGTATAGAGCTTTCTTCAATTGAATCCTGGGAGTTTTCTTGATTCACACTTCTTCTTCAATTACACCATTAAGATAATAGTCTTATCTAGCCACTTGGAGCAAACATCTCGTCATGATCCTCTTCCTCTTTCTAAGAGAATCTTCTAGCCACGAGCCTTCTGTATTATGTTTGATTTGTAAATCTTCTTGTTGAACATCCATCACTTGTTCGTTGTTCATCATTCTTCATGATCTTTCCTACAAATCAAAATTAATTACATGATTAGTAATACTTCATAATCATCAAATCATGTTGACATGATAACCTATTATGCATACAGATATGATTCACATAGTTATGCAACTATCTTGACCAATACTTTGGCACAACACTTTTCCATATCCTGTATGCATATAGTGGCTATCTAGATGCCTTCCATCTCTACCAGAACATACTATCGAGAGTGTGCACAACTCTCAGCATGTCAGCAAAGAGGTTTCATTCTAGACAATCAACAATGGAATGTTTGTCCAACTTACCAATCAAATGCATAATAGTAGTATACTGTTCAATGCTATATGAATGCTTACGCTTAGCATGATATATTCTAGGAATACAAATATGCATACAACTATTACGAGCAATATCATAGACTATTCAGTAATTCAAATAACAATTCAAATACTTATCTTTTTATGTCTTGTGAGGTTGCATCCTTCTTGGTCTCGACTTCCCTTCCATGTCATGAGCTTCTATCCATCCTGTACCACTATGCATGCTCAAGTGTGCACTAGTGTCATCCTCATGATCTCATACGCAAACATACATTTATTAGTATAATCTCAATATTATCAGAACATTATAATTCTAAATATTCTTAAGTATGTATGGTCATGATTATTTCATACACAAGTATACTTACCTAAGATCCTAGCAAAGTAGGATTCTAACTTGATATAGGAAAACATACCTGGATTATCAAGCTTGGTCATGTCTTAACATACCCAAACAATATCTTCTTTTGTTCTCTTCAATGATTTAGAGATCCTATGCTAGAACCTGTATATCTCATAGGTTAAGCATAGTAGAACAAAGTCATACATACCTCATAAGTAGAACTTCCATATGATCAAGGATTATGGATGAGTCTTTCTCTTCATGTCATCATGGTCATGGAACTTGATTTGTCTTTCTTGATGTACCTGTATCTTGTTAGCAGACAACATCAACCTCATACAACACCACAGTGCATTAGTACAATCATATAACCCTAATCAATGAAGGTCTTCTATCATTCACATGCATTCATACTTTTATTAGGGTGATAAGACAATTCTAACATTGTACTAACCTAAATAATATGAAGACAAACATATTATGAACTTAATCAAGAATCATATTTCAAGACATACCTGTATCTCCTTAAGTCATACCTGTCGAGACTTCTTGTAGTCTTCTTATGTAAGGCCTTAGCCTCATCTCCCCCTGAAACTGGATCTGGAGCTTGATTAGGGTTTGTCAGAGAAACCCTAAAAATTCAAACTTTGACTTTCACACTTCTGAATGGATGGAAAGATGTGTCTTGCTGAGCTGATCAAACTAGCATACTTCAATTTTGAAATCTCCAAAATTTGACCCCTCAAAATTGCCTTTGAAACTTCTGGATCTTCTGTACAGGATCCTGAACTAGGGTTTGATGAAGCCCACCCTTATGCCTAATCAAAAGGTTCGATCCAAAGCTCTAAACTTTTATTTTTTTGAGGAGCTTCCAGCCATGGTCACAGACTTCAAAAATTCCAACTTTTGCAGAAGCCCTAATTTTCACCTTTCCGATCAAAATCCCAAACTAGGGTTTGATCAAGCCCATTCTTCTGACCAACCAAAAGTTTTGATATTGGTCTCTAAATTTCAATTTTGATGAGGAGTATTCATCCATGGACTCCGATTACAAAAATTCCAACTTTCTCTGAAACCCTAAATTCCGGAAGCCATGAATGAAGGTGCTCAAAAATAATTCTGTTTTGACAGAAATATGTACTTGATTGTTTCTGGTGTAACTCCAAACTTTTCGATCCACAGGGTCTGAAAATTTTTCTTGTGGTATCTTGACCTATAATATTTCCATATCGACAGGTCTGACCTCAATTGGATTCTCTGAGAGGGAGTTATGCCAATTGTCGCAATGTGACCTATTTATGGGATAAAACAGGAGAGCGAACTTGTACGGCGTGCCACATGTCATTGGTTCAACTTCAGCCTCTAAAAAAAGTTTCCTGAGATAGTACAGTCCGTTCAATACCTGTCAATTTTTATGAAATTTCATTTGGAGCTTCCTAGCCCAAGTTATGACCTTTTTTCCTAGGTCACCTGATTACGACTGAGATATGGAAGAGGCAGAAACCCTAACTTGTACTGATCATAACTCACAAAGTACAATGAACTTGAGGGTTCCCTTTGGACACAAGATACATGGGAATGTTATCTATGACCTGGAAACTTTTCTGATCCTGAACCTTTGCCAAAATGGATTTATAGCGAAAGTTCCCGAATGACTGGTTTTTGCTATATAAAACCCTAACCTTCAAATTGTCGTAAGTGAAGCAAGTGTCGTAAGTGCCATACATTGCCTTCCTTCAGGTTATCTCTAATACCATGTTAAGATTCAATATGCTAAGACAGAAAATATCAGCATTACATTCCATTTCACAATAATAGCATATACAGGATCACTGAAAGAACAACAAGCACAGCATAAACACAAGAGACACAGATTTATCCCGGGAAACCCTCATGGGAAGAAAACCCAGCAAAGCTTCCTCAATATAGATGACCAACAAATACAAAGATGTAATCCACAACCATGAGCTCCTTCTCCTCCATAGCAGACCTCTCCCTCACCTATGTGCTATTCACAAGTGAGCGTAATGTGTGTTTAAATGAGGAACACACCTCCTCTATTTATACACATCTTCGACTTGTATTTTATATTAACTAGGTCGGACCCAACTTTACCACTGGGTTAAACACCCCATTAAAACTGACTAGGACGACCCCTCTAGGGTGGTCTAATAACCCAAGTTACCACATTCTGACGGAGGAATAAACATCTCCGGATATACAATAAGATCTTCTCGGAGGAATGAAACATCTCCAGAATAATAAAGTACAAATATAATATTCTTTGAAGTTACAATATTTCAACAGGTCCTTACAGATGTATTTAAATATATATATATATATAATTTTGAACCTCAAATGTCATAGACATTGCCACTACTTCCAACAAGCGTCCATAGCCTTGATAGGGTTGTCTTTTAACTCATTTTAACTGAGTGCTCTAGTCCCAAATATTTAGAGAAAAAGAAGTTAATACCATAGTAATTTAGAATAACCTACAAGAGCTCATCTAGAATGTGGGAGAGCAACTCCAGAAATCCTTAAAAGAAGGGATGATGTCAAGAACTCATTGATAACTATCCTTCACCACTCATCTTACCCTTTCTAGGTTATTCCCTTCAAATCAAATTCATTCTTTGTATTTCTCTTAAAATTAATGTGTTTGAAGTTTATAGATAATAGATAAAAACCTATCCATCTAGACTATAAATTGTTTAGTAATTTTTTCTTAGAAATCAAGGAAGTATTTGGCCATGAAGCAAACCATAGAGCATGCATTTTCCTTTCCTTTACCCATGAGAAATTGAATTCCAATGATTAATAAAGAGTAAAGATACAGCTCAATGTTAATTTAAAGTAACCATCTTTATTTAAAAAGAACATTATCAAAGCCAAACTTAATTTATACTAAACAAACCAAATTCAATCTAAAAAAAAAAGCAAAACCAAAGCAAAACAGATCAAAACAGAAACTAAAATTACAGTACATTCCCATCCCAAAAGGCTAGGAAAAATATTTCTTCAGAATCTATGCATTCATGAGATAAGTCTCAAGTTGACCTTCTAGTGTATGCAATAAAAATGTGTTGGGACAAATTTTTTTTGTAATAGTAAATGGTCCTAGCCATAAATGTTGAAATTTCGTATGCTCACCCTTCTCCTTGTGTGCTTTGTCCCATTTAAGAACTAGATCACCTACTTGGAAATTCCTATCAGAGGAAGATTTCTCATCAAACCAGTGTTTGACAAGTTGTTGATGTTGATATAATTTGTGCTTGGACTTCTCTTGTTCTTCCACTAATTTAAGTAAGGTGTTTATCCTCTGTTCCATAGTAGCGCAATCTTCTTCCTAAATAGATCGAGATAATTGGAAGGAATGTAAAAATATGTTTGGGGGTAGTATGGCTTCTTTTCCATACACAAGGGAAAAGGGTGAGTTTCCAATGGAAGCTTTGGGGTTTACCCTATCTTCTCACAAGACATTGGTAAGTGCATTATGCAAATTCTTTTTGTGACTTACCATAGTTCTTTTCAGAATTTTTATTAAGTTTTTGTTAATTGAATCAGCTAGACCATTCCCCCGAGGATAATAGTTTGTTGAGTATGTTAATTTGATGCCTTTATCAAATGCAAACTCAGTGATATCTATATAAGAAAAGTAAGATGCATTGTCAAAAACAAAAAATTATGGAATTCCAAACTTGGTGATAATATTAGTTTCTAGGAAAGAAAACACCTGGTTTGTGTTTACCAAATGAAGTGGGACAGCCTCCACCCATCTGGTAAAATAATATGTGGAAGTAAGGATATACTTATGTTGCAAAGGTGAAGGAGGATTAATCAGTCCAACAATGTCCAAACCCCACTTCTAAAAAGGAGCATCAACAGTGACTGGTTGGAGTGGAAATGTTGCTTTCTTTATCCTGCTAGAAGCTTTCTAGAAAACTTGACACCTGCACACAAAAGCACGAGAATCCCTGAACAGTGTCAGCCAATATTATCTAGCCCTTAAAATCTTATGCAATAGTGTCCCTACCAAAGTGACCTACAGTGGGTCCTGCATGCAATTCCATCAGTATCTTATTTGCATCATCTTTTCCCACACAATGTAAAATAACTCCATCATATTTTTTTTCTATATAGGGTATTATTGATTAGTTGGTATGGAGCAACTTTTAGTCCAAGGTCTCTTCTCTTTCTAGGTTCTAGACTTTCAGGAGCAAAGCCATGTGTTAAGAAAGACTTTATCTCATGATACCATGGGTTAGAAATTGTAGGTAGAAAACAAATTTAATTTAATACCAGATATTCCTCATTTTCCCAATCAAATGTTGATTGCTGTGCCTCTACAAACTGTGCTACCAATCAGCAAAGACCTTGTCCTCTAACAATGCTAGCGGTTCTAATTTCAATATCATACTCTTGCAATGTAGTCATCTAGTGTGCTCGTTTTTCCTCAAGTTCCTTTTGAACTAATAAGTTTCGAATTGCAGAATAAGGCACTATAAGTTTGGTTCTGGATTTTAAAAGGTAAGGTTAGAAATGTTTGACAACATTGTAAACATCATAAGCTTGCTTGTCCACTTCTGGATATTTAAGCTTAGCACCTTTGAAACTAGAACTCATAAAAGATATGGGAACCTCATTTCCTTCATGATTTTGTTGTGTTAATACTACAACATAGGACATATCAGAGGAAAAAGTGTACAAAATAAAATCCTTTGAAAAGTCAGGACTTGTCAATGAGGGAGATTCAACAATAGCTTCTCGAATCCTCACCAAATATTCCTTTTATACATTACTCCATTTGAACATAGCATCTTTTTTTATCATATCCTATAAAGGTTTAACCATTTATGCGAAACTAGGAATGAATCTCCTGACAAAATTGATTTTCCCAAGGAAGGACTGCATAGATTTCTTTGAACTAGGATGATTAGTATTTGATATTTCCTAGGTTCTTTTTGGGTCTATAATCATCCCATGTTTGGAGACTACAAAACCTAACAATTTTTCTTTAGTAACGACAAAAATAGACTTCTTAGGATTAAGAGATATGCCAAATTGCTTACAGCTCTTGAAAACTTGTTTGAGATGAGACAAATGATTAGATCTATTCTTTGATAAGATAGTAACATCATATAGATATACAATGACACATGTATGAATCAATCCCCTAAAAGCAATGTCCATTTCTCTCTAGAATGTAGCCTGTTAAGCCCTAAATATGGGCACATTCCCCCCTATATTGTGGTTCACTACATTAGTTTTGATGTCGGCTTTGCCCCATCAGTGGTAATTGTCATTAGTATGGTTATATTATTTATATCGGCTTGGGTCAGTTAGTTTGGATTGTACCCCTTAGTCTCCTATATATAGGAAAGAGACCTTTCATTTGGAGTATCTTGTCTTGTCTTGTCTTGTGTACTTAGTACATTGTATAAGGAGGTTTTCCCCTCGACGAGGCTTGTTGTTCATCTATTTTATTCAATCAATTCGTGGATTAATCTTTTTGATCTATTTCTTCTCTTTTCATACTCTTTTTTTATATTTGTTGCATAACATTTGGTATCAGAGCTCTTTCCTCGAGACTGAGTTCTTTAAAACGAGTCATCTTGGAATTTTCACTATAATTTTTTTTCTACAAGGATTTAGAGAGAAAGATTAAAAACCCACTTCTCTAACAGGCCTATATATTTTTGATCTAAAATTTAGGTCCTGATACATCACAGGTTCAAAGATATTGGCCTCATAATCTAGGGTTTTTTACTAGTCCAAAAACTAGTCTAAAACAGGTGTTCTAGGGAAAAAGGTCATACATGGGGAATGCAAGGTCCAAATTGAGTGAGACAAGTGGAATTGGAAATTTTATGAACCAAAGTATCTGTGGTAGAAGTTTCGGACTCAAATCCAAAATATTGGACACATGGCGGTCTGCACAAGTTCGATCTTCTAAAAGGACAAAAAATAAGAAGTATTGGGAGATTCACAATAAATTTCTATTGGCATATCAGAATTAGGTTAGACCTACGGAATCAGAAATAGGACACCTAAGAATTCAACAAGATGAAGTTTCATACCTAGAGGAGTCTAACTTTGAATTTTACCTCAGTTTCAAGTCAACACTAAAATGATCTTCCAATCAGGGTTTGAAAAAAGGTACGCCATTTTAAATTTGAATAAATTTGAGTAGAAGGATATAATTGTGGTGAAATATAATGTGTGATATATATTTGTATTGTTCATAATGCCACCAAAAGTAAGTGAAAACTCACACTCCACTCAAGCCACTTGAGGAGTCATCCCCAACATACGATGAAAGGGAAGACCTATCTTTTTGAGTGTCCTAGTTGGAAAAGATGATAAAAGGATCTGTGAAAGCATTTGATTTAGTTAATTTAGAGGGGAAGTTGATGAAACATACGGATAATAAGATGTAAGAAAATATGAAAGGTTTGATGGAACAAATGGAAAATATTGCTAATCTCATACAAAATTCAAAGGATACCCCTTCTCCAAGTGATGATGTGTTCCATGATATGTTAAAATTCAATATGCTAAGACAGAAAATAGCAGCATTACATTCCATTTCACAATAATAGCATATACAGGATCACTGAAGAAACAACAAGCATAGCATAAACACAAGAGACACAGATTTGTCCTGGGAAACCCTCATGGGGTAGAAAACCCAGCAAAGCTTCCTCAATATAGATGACCAACAATATACAAAGATGCAAACCAAAGACATGATCTCCTCCTCCACCATAGTAGACCTCTCCTCCATAAGTGCGCTACTCTCAAGTGAGTGAGTGTGTGTGTAAAATGAGGAATACACCTCCTCTATTTATACACTACTCTGACTTGTCTTATACACAAGACATGTAGGCTCGTATTTAACCAATCGGTTAAATACCCCACTACAACTGACTGGGACGACCCCTCTAGGGTGGTCTAATAACCCTTTGACCCACATAACACATACAGGGCCGACCCCCACTAGGGAAGTCTAATAACCCAAGTTACCACATTCCCGACGGAGGAATAAACCTCTCCGGATATACAATAATATCTTCACGGAGGAATGAAACATCTCCAGAATAATAAAGTACAAATATAATATTCTTTGAAGTTACAATATCTCAACACTCCCCCTTAACGAGAAGGATACTATAACAGCATCTGCACGAGCATGGAGTCATCAACATCATACATGATACATCTATAAATCATTGGAAGCTTTCTCAACATCATCAGTAACTCAAGCAGTTACTGGAACATCTTCAATACTGGAACATCAACATCTTCAGTACTGAGTCTTTATCTTCATCACACGATCATCAGCATCGTCATCACACGATCGTCAACATCGTCATCACATGATCATCAGCATCGTCATCACATGATCATCAACCTCGTCATCACATGATCATCAACATCGTCATCATACGATCATCAGCATCGTCATCACACGATCATCAGTATCGTCATCACACGATCATCAGCATCGTCATCATACGATCATCAACATCGTCATCATACGATCATCAACATCGTCAGCACACGATCATCAGCATCGTCATCACATGATCATCAGCATCGGCATCATATGATCATCAACATCGTCAGCACACGATCATCAACACACGATCGTCAGCATCGTCATCTCACGATCATCAACATCGTCATCACACGATCATCAACATCGTTAGCACACGATCGTCAACATCGTCATTAATACAAGTATCCATACCAATACAAGTATCGATATCATCAATACAAGTATCCATACCGATACAAGTAATCACATCATCAATACAAGTATCCATACCGATACAAGTAACCACATCATCAATACAAGTATCCATACCGATACAAGTAACCACATCATCAATACAAGTATCCATACCGATACAAGTAACCACATCATCAATACAAGTATCCATACCGATACAAGTAACCACATCAATACAAGTATCCTACCGATACAAGTAACTACATCATCAATACAAGTATCCTACCGATACAAGTAACCACATCAATACAAGTATCCTACCGATACAAGTAACCACATCATCAATACAAGTATCCTACCGATACAAGTAACCACATCATCAATGAATCACTTTCTCGGAGACATATGTCTACGGATCAATTCAGGGACCGAAGTCCGGGGATGATACAATCCCCACTTCTCGGAGACCATACATCTACAGATCAATTCAGGGACCAAAGTTCGGGGATGATACAATCCCAACTTCTCGGATACCATACGTCTATGGATCAATTCAGGGAGCAAAGTCCAGGGATGATACAATCCCCACTTCTCGGAGACCATACGTCTACGGATCAATTCAGGGACCAAAGTCTGGGGATGATACAATCCCCACTTCTCGGAGACCATACGTCTACGGATCAACTCGGGGACCAAAGTATGGGGATGATACAATCCCCACTTCTCGGAGACCATACGTCTATGGATCAATTCAGGGACTGAAGTCCGGGGATGATACAATCCCCATCTGTCCACTAAGGACTTTATTCTCGAAGACCATATGTCTACGGATCAATTCAGGGCCGAAGTCCGGGGATGATACAATCCCCATCTGTCCACTAAGGACTTTATTCTCGAAGACCATACGTCTATGGATCAATTCAGGGGACCAAAGTCCAGGGATGATACAATCCCCATCTGTCCATTAAGGACTTCATTCTCGGAGACCATACGTCTACGGATCAATTCAAGGGACCAAAGTCCAGGGATGATACAATCCCCATCTGTATCCTTATCAATACAAATATCATCAAAACGTGTATCCTCATTGATACATGAACAAAATATGTATCCTCATCGATACATCAACAAAACACGTATCCTCATCGATACATCAACAACACATGTATCCTCATCGATACATATATCATCAAAGTAAAAGCAAGTAAAAAAGTATTCTAAGTATAAGAGTCCTAAGTCTAAATGATCTAAGTATCCAAGTGTAGTAAACAAGTATCCACATCATCGACCTTGCTGTTGATGAGGCAATCTCATCATCAGTGACCATATCACTCCCCCTTTCAAGGAGGGTCGTTCCAAGCTTGTCTCGGAAATACTCAAACTTTTCTTGAGGTAGAGGTTTGGTTAGTATGTTGGTAACTTGTTCACTTGAGGTAGAGGTTTCGTTAGTACATCGGTAACCTGTTACAAATTCAAACTTCATAGTTCCTTTTTGCATCATATCTTGTTAGATCCCTATGTTCTTTGACTTATCATGGAACACTGGATTCTTTGTCATCTTGATACAACTCTAATTGTCACATAGGATCACAGTTGGTTCTATCTTTAAGTCAAACAATCCTAAATCCAAACTTCTTCACAAATAGCAAAGCAAGCAGCCATATATTCTGCTTGTGCTGAGAGCCACACTAGACTGCTTCCAGCTAAACCATGAGATCATGGCTGATCCTAGACAATAACATCCTCTCGATGTGTTCTTCCTGTCTGATACATTTTCTGCCCAATCAACATCTGAGTAGCCATCTGAAGTCATGATCTCCAAGATAGCATAGATCAAAGTCTATCGTATCCTTTAGGTGCCTCATCACATGCTTCGCAACTATCCGGTGAACACATCTAGTTTCCACTAGATACTAACTCAAGGTGTTCACAGCAAAGCATATATCTAACCTGGTATATGTTAGATACATCAATGACCCAATAAATTTACTATACAGAGTTATATCCACTAACTCTGATGAGTCATCCCCTAATAGCTTCAAGTTGGAATCCATAAGAGTGGTCATTCCAACACCTCAAGTCCTTTTAATATTTCTCGGCATACTTTCCCTGGTTGAGAAAGATTCCTTCTGATCCTTGCCATACTTCCAGACCTAGGAAGTAATGCATCGATATGAGATCTTTCATTTTCATTTCTGCAGCCATCTACCTGTGCCATCTCTCGTCAGATGGGCCTCAACATCATCCAATTCATCTGTGTATGGAAACCATATTCAACCTTGTAGCAAAGGTTGTGATCCACATCACCCATGATGATCATTAAGCTCATCAATTGACTATTGATCCTGGGTACCCATACAGAACCTAATTCACACTTCTTCTTTAATTACACCATTAAGCGAAAGGTCTTATCTAGCCACTTGGAGCAAACATCTCATCATGATTCTCTTCCTCTTTCTAAGAGAATCTTCTAGCTACAAGCCTTCTATAGTGTGTTTGATTTGTAAATCCTTTTGTTGAACATCCATCGCTTGTTTAGTGTTCATCATTCATCATGATCTTTCCTACAAATCAAAATTAAGTACATGATTAGTAATACTTCATAATCATCAAATCATATTGACATGATCACCTATTATGCATACAGATATCATTTACATAGTTATGAAACTATTTTGACCAATACTTTGGCACAACACTTTCCCATATCCTGTATGCATACAATGGCTATCTAGATGCCTTCCATCTCTACCAGAACATACTATCAAGAGTGTGCACAGCTCTCAGCATGTCAGCAAAGAGGTTTCATTCTAGACAAGCAACAATGGAATGTTTGTCCAACTTACCAATCATATGCATATTAGTAGTATACTGTTCAATTCTCTATGAATGTTTTACACTCAACATCATATATTCTAGGAATACAAATATGCATACAACCTATTACAGGCTATATCATTTACTATTTCAAATAACAAATCAAATACTTATCTTTTATGTTTGTGTGGTTGCCTCCCGCTTGATCTTCTGTATGTCTTTTGAACTTCTATTCATTCTGTACCACTGTGCATGCTCAAGTGTCATCCTCATGATCTCATACACAAACATACATTCATTAGTATATTCTCAATGTTATCAAAACATTATAGTTCTAAATAATCTTGAAAATGTATAGTCATGATTATTAGTATTCAGGGTTTCAAGGAAGTCTTCTTTTACTCATGCATGTTCTTGTTTGATCATAGTACTCTTCTGGTTAATTAAATCATCAAGATAAGAGACATAATATGCATAAACCCTTGATTACTAACTTTATGAATAAGCATAACCAATCATACCAAGTATACTTATCTAAGGGATCCCAACACAAGGTAAGATACTAACTTGACATAGGAAAACATACCTGGATTAGTATACCTGCTTAGTTATGTACAACATACCTAAACAATCTCTTCATTGATTTAGAGATCCTGAGCTAGAACCTGCATGTCTCATAGGTTAAGCATAATATAACAAAGTCATACATACCTCGTAAGTAGAACAAAGATTATGGATGAGTCTTTGTCTTCATGTTGTCATGGTCATGGAACTTGATTTGTATTTTGTGATGTACCTGTATCTTGTTAGCAGACAACATCAACCTCATACAACACCATAATGCATTAGTACAGTCATATAGCCCTAATCAATGAATGTCTTCGATCATTCACATGCATTCATACTGTTACTAGGGTGATAAGACAATTCTAACATTAATCAAGATTGTACTAATAAATAATTATGAAGACAAACACATTATGAACTTAATCAAGAATCAGATTTCAAGACATACCTGAACCTCCTTAAGTCATACCTGTCGAGACTTCTTGTAGTCTTCTTATGTAAGGCATTAGCCTCAACTCCCCCTGAAACTTGATTTGGAGCTTGATTAGGGTTTGATAGAGAAACCCTAAAAATTCAATCTTTGACTTTCACACTTCTGAATGGATGGAAGGATGTGTCTTGCTGAGCTGATTAAACTAGCATACTTCAATTTTGAAATCTCCAAAATTTGACCCCTCAAATTTTCCTTTGAAACTTCTGGATCTTCTGGACAGGATCCTGAACTAGGGTTTGATGAATCCCACCCGTCTGCTCAATCAAAAGGTTCGATCCAAGGCTCTAAACTCTTATTTTTCTTAGGAGCTTCCAGCCATGGTCACAGATTTCAAAAATTCCCATTTTTACAGAAGCCCTAATTTTCCATTTTTCTGATCAAAGTCCCGAACTAGGGTCTGATCAAGCTCGGCCTTCTACCCAACCAAAAATTCTGATCTTGGTCTCTAAATTTCGATTTTGATGAGTAGCATCCATCCGTGGTCTCTGATTACAAAAATTCCAACTTTCTCCGAAGCCCTAAATTCCGGGAGCCATGAATGAAGGTACTAAAAAATAATTATGTTTTGACAGAAATATGTACCTGATTGTTTCTGGTGTAACTCCGAAATTTTCGATCCACAGGGTCTGAAAAAGTTTCCTGAGATAGCCTGACCTATTATCTTTTCATCTTGATAGGTCTGACCTCAATTGGATTCTCTGAGAGGGATTTATGCCAAGTGTCGCAACGTGACCTGTTTTGGGATAATACAGGAGAGCGAACTTGTACGGCGTGCCACGTGTCACTGTTTGAACTTCGGCCTTTGAAAATTTTTCCTGAGATATCTCGCCCTGTTATATTTCCATCCTGACAGGTCTGACCTCAATTGGACTCTCTGAGAGAGAGTTATTCCAAGTGTCGCAATGTGACCTGTTTATGGGATAAAACAGGAGAGTGAACTTGTACGGCGTGCCACGTGTCACTGGTTAAGCTTCGGCCTCTAAAAAAGTTTCCTGAGATAGTACAGTCTGTGTACTACCTGTCACTTTTTACAAAATTTCATTTGGAGCTTCCTAGCCCAAGTTATGACCTTTTTTCCTAGGTCACCTAATTTTGACTGAGATCTAGAAGAGGCAGAAACCCTAACTTGTACTGATCATAACTTACAAAGTACAACGAATCTGAGGGTGCCCTTTGGAAACAAGATACCTGGAGATTCTATCTATGACCTTTAAAGGTTTCATATCTTGAACCTTCGCCAAAATGAATTTATGGCGAAAGTTCCACGATGACTAGTTTTTGCTATATAAAACCCTAACCTTCAAATTGTCGTAAGGAAAGCAAGTGTCGTAAGTGCCATACATTGCCTTCCTTCAGGTTAGCTCTGATACCATGTTAAAATTCAATATTCTAAGACAGAAAATAGCAGCATTGCATTCCATTTCACAATAATAGCATATACAGGATCACTGAAGAAACAACAAGCATAGCATAAACACAAGAGACACAGATTTATCCTGGGAAACCCTCATGGGGTAGAAAACCCAGCAAAGCTTCCTTAATATAGATGACCAGCAGTATACAAAGATGCAAACCAAAGACATGATCTCCTCCTCCACCATAGCAGACCTCTCCTCCACAAGTGCGCTACTCTCAAGTGAGTGAGTGTGTGTGTAAAATGAGGAATACACCTCCTCTATTTATACACTACTCCGACTTGTCTTATACACAAGACATGTAGGCTCGTATTTAACCAATGGGTTAAATACCCCACTACAACTGATTGGGACGACCCCTCTAGGGTGTTCTAATAACCCTTTGACACACATAACACATACAGGGCCGACCCCCACTAGGGAAGTCTAATAACCCAAGTTACCACATTCCTGACGGAGGAATAAACCTCTCCGGATATACAATAAGATCTTCACGGAGGAATGAAACATCTCCAGAATAATAAAGTACAAATATAATATTCTTTGAAGTTACAATATCTCAACATGATACTCAGGAGGATAATGATAAGGTCCATGTTGAAAGACATTCCATGAATAAGAATATTCCAAGAGGAAATGATTATGATACTGGAAATAATTAGGGATAGTAACCAAGGGTTACCTAACTTCCCAAGATTGGCATGAGAAATTTTGATGGCAATGATCCAATAACATGGATATTCCAGATGGAGCAGTTCTTTGATCTACACCGGGTTCCAACTTTGCAGAAGGTAACTATTGCATCTTTATATTTAGAGCCTGATCAATTTGTATGATACCAATGGCTTTGTGACCGTAAAAAGGACTCTATTATCTCTTGGTCTAAATTCACAAAAGAATTAATTGCACATTATGGGGATATAAATAGCAACACCTTCTTTAGCCAGTTGGTAAATCTCAAGCAAAAAGTCCCAGTTAGTGAGCACATCAAGCAATTTAAAAATCTAAGTCTCAGAGTGAAGAATATTTTAGAAGATAATGCGTTGGATCTCTTTATTGGAACTTTGAAGGATCACATCCAACATGAGGTTCACCTTTGGGAACCTAAGTCCTTGGAGCATGCATTTAGGGTGGCAAGAAAAGTTGAAAACAAAATTATGGAAACAAGGAAGTCTACCACTTACAACTATAAAGAAGGAAGTGTGGTATCTAGTCATCCACAACCTACAAGGTTAACACCGCAACAACTAGAGGAAAAAGGAGCAAAAGGGCTTTGATACCGTTGTGATAGAAAATACAGTAAGGGCCATAAGTGCACTGAGAAGAAACTATTTTACATAGATTGTGAAGAAGAGGAAGAAAATGAAAAAGAAGCACCAAAAGAATAGGAACCACATCAAGATGAAGATATAGAAGATACTACTTCCGAAAAGATTACTCCCACCATATCTTGTCATGCATTGGCTGGAATTAGCACTCCTCAAAATCTCAAGATCGAATGATTTATCAAAAAGAAAAAGGTAACAATGTTGATTGATTCTAGTAGTACTCATAATTTCATTCACTATAAATTAACAAAAGCTCTCAATTGATTTGTATATCCAACACCAGAGTTTCAAGTAATGATTACAGATGGAGGAACTATTAACTGCTCAGGGAAATTCCATAATATAAATCTTACTACGGGGGAATATGTAATGAATAGGCCAACGATTGTTATTCGAATGGGTGGTGTTGATTTTAACTTAGGAGTTCAATGGTTACAATCCTTGGGAACCGTGGCTTTTAATTTTCAGAAGCTTTTCATGGAATTTTTATGGGAAGGAAAGGAATATGAATTACAGGGTATCACAGGGAAACCAAGCAAGGTGATAAGTTCTAATGGTATGACAAAATTGATGAAAAAGGGACATCAAGATGTAATTGCACAATTATGCTCATAAGATGTTCAAACATCTAAGTCTCTTGTTTCCCCATATCTCCAAAGGATCATTAATAATAATTCCAAGGTATTTGAAGATATTTTGAAAGGTCTTCCACCTGTCTGAGATTTTGATCATGCTATTCACTTAATTCTAGGAAGTGTTCCTCCTAACATCAGACCTTACAGATACCCTTATGGACAAAAGAGTGAAATTAAGCATATGGTTGAAGAAATGTTAGAGGCTGGAATAATTAGGCCTAGCCAAAGTCCTTACTCTTCACTAGTGGTAATGGTACACAAGATGGATGGATCATGGCGTATGTGTCTAGATTATAGTGAGCTCAACAAGATCACTATTAAAGATAAGTTTCCCACTCTTGTCATTCATGAATTGCTAGATGAATTACATGGAGCAATTTTCTTCACAAAGTTGGAACTTTGTTCTGGGTATCATCAAATTAGAATGAAAAATGAAGACATCCCAAAAACACCATTCATAACTCATGAAGGTCATCATGACTTTCTAGTCATGCCATTTGGTCTCATGAATGCGCCTTCCACCTTTCAAGGTTTGATGAATTCCATTTTCAATCCATTTCTTAGAAAATTTGTGCTAGTATTCTTTGATGATATACTAATCTATAGCAAGTCTTGGGAAGAACATGTTGACAGGGTACTACTACTACAGGAGCAACAACTATATGAAAAAATTTCCAAATGTTTCTTTGGGGTGAAGGAGATAGAGTATTTGGGTCATATTGTATCTCATGAAGGTGTCAAGGTAGACCCTAACAAAACTAAAGCCATGATAGACTGGCCGATTCCCAAAAACATGAAGAATCTTCGAGGATTCTTAGGTATGACAGAGTACTACCGCAAGTTTGTTCGAAATTATGGAAGAATAACAACACCTCTAACAACATTATTGAAGAAAGATGCATTTTCTTGGACTCCAAAGGAAACTCAAGCTTTTGAACAACTTAAACAAGCAATGTGCACAACTCCTGTATTGGCCACACCAGACTTCACAAAAATATTTATTGTGGAATGTGATGCTTCAGGAAATGGCATTGGCACCATTTTAATGCAAGAAGGACACCTACTTGATTTCAAAATTCATCCAATCAAGGGAAAGAACTTACAAAATCCCATTTATGAGAAGGAAATGTTGGCAATACTACATGCTCTTAAGAAATGGTGTCCTTACCTAATAGGTAGGCATTTCAAGGTAAAAAAAGATCATGGAAGTCTTAAATACTTCTTGGAACAGAGACTATATTCAAAAGAGAAACAAAAGTGGGTAACCAAGGTGTTGGGATATGACTTTGAAATCATCGATAGAAAGGGGAAACATAATGTGGTGGCAGATGCACTCTCCAGAAAAGATGAAGATTTTAGGGCATTAATTTGTTCCATTTCCAGTCTACAACCAGATTGGGTAGTAGCAGCAAGGGAAGAATGGAAAAAAGACCTATCGATATGGAAACTCATTCGAAATCTATAAAATGATCCCAGTGTATTAGATACTTTTGTGTGGAAAAATGATTCATTATGGTATAAGGATCGCTTATATTTATGCAAAAAATCCCAAATCAAGCAGAAGGTCCTTTTAGAATTACATGCCTCTCCTATAGGAATAGGAACTCAGGATTCCTGAAAACTTACCACAGGGTCAAGAAGGAATTTTTTTGGGAAGGTATTAAATCTGATGTTCAAAGGTTTGTGGTTGAATGCTTAGTTTTCCAACAGAATAAGGTGAAACACTTAAGACCCCGAGACTTCTATAACCATTATACATACCTTTCCAGCGCTAGGAGGAAGTCTCCATGGATTTTATCATAGGTATAACCAAGTGCGAAGGAAAGAATGTTATTATGGTGGTTTTTGATAGAATCATGAAGTATGCACACTTTTGTGCACTCTCTCACCCATTTAATGCAAGTACAGTAGCTGCAACCTTTATGGAAGCTGTTCAGAAGTTACATGGAAATCCGAATATTATTGTAAGTGATAGAGATCCAATTTTCACTAGAAAATTTTGGACTGAATTATTTTCTTGTTTGGGTACTCAATTGGCTCACAGTTCATCTTATCACCCTCAATCTGATGGGAAAACTGAGATAGTGAACAAGTGTTTGGAAGGCTATCTTTGTTGTTTTGCATCTAATAAAGAAACACAATGGGTGAAATGGTTGCCTTTGGCAGAATGGTGGTACAATACTTCATTTCATACATCATAAAAAATGTCTCCATTTATGGCACTTTATGGGTACCAACCTCCATCTATCACATCTCCTTTAAAAGGGAAATCTAAAGTTCAAGCAATGGAAGATCACATAGAGCATCAACAAGAAGTTCTCCAGATACTTAAGGACAACTTGACTATGTCAAAAAATAGGATGCAACAACACACTGATCAACATCGTAGTGAAAGGAGTTTTGAAGAAGGGGATTGGGTATTTCTCAGGATACAAACTTACAAGCAGATGTCCCTCAAGTAACTAAAACAATGACTAAACAATTATGAAATCGGGTTATTACTGAGTACCTCATAAAGTGGAAGATTCAACATGGGAAGATGAGTCCTTCATACAGAGGCATCCACAACTAATCAAGCATTGAGGACAACACTTGTTTGAAGGGGAGGGGCATGTTAAGCCCTAAATATGGGAACATTTCCCCCTATATTGTGGTTCATTACATTAGTTTTGATGTTGTCTTTGGTCCATTAGTGGTAATTGTCATTAGTATGGTTATATTAGGGTGGGCGCACAAAGTTACTCCCCCAAAAAATTGCAATGGGGCCACGCTAGCGTGGAAAAAACGAAGACGTGCATGCACCTAAGTAAGCATGCACGATCCATTAGGTTTGGTACCGAATTGAGGCGCATGCACATTTTTAGCGCGTACGTGCCCAAAAGTGCGCACGCGCTCCTGTTAAGCAAAAAACAGGGCATAACGCATTCTATTTTCCTTCCAATCGGCCAAGCTTCACTCGCCCAACGCATACGCGGGGTAAGAGACCACTACACTCACCTATTGCACTCAAGAACTCCCTCAATCTATCCACCGAGTGATCATCAATTGCATTGGATAGGTAAGATCATTGTTTTTCGTCATTTTATTGATTTTTTTTTGTTTATTAAATTTTTAAAAATTCCCAAATTAGTAAAATAATATAAATTTTTTCAATTGCAGAGTCTAAACCTATATAATGAATGAAAAAAATGTTAACATGGAGTCCGGTGGAACACAAGAAAACAAAAATCTTGGAACCAATGAAAACCCTTAAGAAAATCAAAATGCCCAAGAAAATCAAAACCCCCAACAAAATTTCGACCAAGAAGACTTGAACCATTACGTAAATGAAATGAGAGTGCACACTTGAGAACTAAGAAATACAGGGGAACCATCTTGAGTTTCCCTTTCCAACTCAATTGACTACCTCGTCCATGCACATCGCCAATTGACTAACATGACCGAATATAGATCTAGAGTGCGGGAGTATTATTCCATAGGAATTTCCAAGGAGGAAATAAAAGCATTTTATATTACAAAGGCCTAATTATATAGTATGTCCACCGATCCAAGAACATAACCACCACCAGACATTAGAAAGCCATGTGTCTGCAAGGATTGGTGTCATTTCCAACCATGGAGGGACAATTGGATGCATAGGTGGTTCATGGCTTACGATAAACCTCCTTGCAATAATAGGGAGGTTCCACAGTACTTCCTTCGACAACTTTGGGATGAGTTTTCACTCGGTTTACATGTCAACTATTTTGACATAACCAAGTTCCAGGGTTTGGGGCTTGGCTCTACCCAAGATCGACCTGCTTCCAGGAGGAACCCACTAAGAGGGCCACTAGCTCCTAGGCGCGATCCCAACCCCTCTCCCCAGCCACCTCAGTTACCCCACAAACTTGATCAGATCAAGGGGGCCATGAGGAGTGTTTCACGTGGACTCCTTAGACACATCGCCTTTGTAGCAGCGACTATAATGGAGAGATAGGTTGACCTTGATAGAGATTCAGGTGTAGGGCCTTGATGATAGAGTCAAGATAGACCTGTAACTGGTAGTAGCCATGCTGGGCCTTCTAGTTCGACAGGGACAATACCACATCTTTGTCCCCATTGCGGGCACACTTTCCCTGGCTCGATCGAGGGCTGCTATATGGAGCAGTTTAACACTTTTTGAATGAGTTTTGAATCATCACTTGATAAATTGTAAAGTAATTTTAAAGCAGTTATGTATGACTTAAACTGTTATTTCAATGTATAGTTATTTAGAGTGGAGGTGCCTACATGGGAGAATGTAGGATATCCCAACCTGGACACAGCAATGGCAGCTGCAACTAAAATTGCAACACCTCACACAGAGGTATTTTCAGTACCTCACACAATATTTTTATTACTTATGGCATTCCTATTATTTATGTATTTATATTTATGACATACACGATGATAGTTCGTACAATATTTTTGAATATTTTGATTGCCTAAATAAGTAATTGTTTAATACATTCATAATGTGCATGCGTTTTGGTGTCCACAAGTATGCCCAGGCTACGATGACCATCCATCTCCGACAGGGATTGACAGGTCACCATATACACAGGTACAATGTGTAGTTAAAAGCATGCTTTTAATTTGAATTGTTATGACTTACTATGGTTTAATTTGATTTTTGTCTACTAAACTATGATATTACAAATGTATATGCAGGGGCCACCAATAGATGTAGGTGACACTGTTCCACCTTCCCACTTTAGTCCCATGTTTCCAACCTCTCCCATGAGTCGCCCCCTCCGCTTCCATCCTGACCCCTCCCTCCGTCCACCCCCTCCCTTCCATCCAGCCTCCCCTCTCTGTCCATAATCCCCCCTCCGTCCATCCTCCCCCCCTCCATCCAGCCTCCCCCATTCATCCATGCCTCCCCATCTATACATCCTCCCCATTCATCCACTTCCCCCCATCTATCCATCCTCCCCCATTCATCCATGCCCCCCCTTCCATCCAGCTTCCCCCCTTCGTCCACAACCCTCCTTGTATCCATCCTTCTCCCTCTATCCAAGACTTCCCTCCCATTCACCATGCCTCACCATCCCCCTATCCCCTATCGTACAGCCGGTAGGGGTTCATCGTCCATGACGTCCTCCTCCACCCCATACCACCATGCCCTTTTCCACCATATCTTCTTCAGTTCTCGCCACTATTGTGGCAACTACTCTTCCAGTATCCGTCGATGTATCTACAATTGTTGCACCTACAGTTGCTGCAACTGCATCTATGCCCCCCCCATGACTGCATCAGATCAGGTTGTCTACCCAACTGCTCCACTTGCTAGCCCTGAAGCCTAGTCATGTCCATTGTCAGAGGTTTTCACGGTGAGAATCAAGTTAATTTATGAAAATATTTTGATTTATTAACGAAAATTAATTTAAGCAATTGTTATTTTTCAATGAAATGATTGTCATAAATTTTGTAGGGTGGCATTGCGGAGAGGCTTAGTAGATCGAGGACACTTGCCTCACATATCCCACTCCCATCAACGATGAGTTATTTAATATTTGAATTCTACATTCATTTTATAAATGTGGTAAATGTTACAAATGCTTGAAAATGATGGTATCTTATATCATTTGTTTCAGATCCTAGAGGACGGTCTACACCTAGACAGAAGAAGGCCCAAGATACCACTTGCTCCAAGAAGAGGAAGATCAATTTTGGAGATGCGTCTGGGAGTGATGAGGGTGGGCATAATGCTTGACATACCATGTTATGTACATTAGCCACGATGTGGCACTTTTGGGCACCAGTTTCCATGTATTTTGGATCTATGGCACGGGTTTCCATGTATTTTGGATCTATAGCACGAGTTGCCATTGTGTGTACATTGGGAACCATGTTCCACTGTTTGCCAGAAAATTTATATGTTTGGACAAGTTTTGTAGCTTTGATGTACATGGATTTTCAATTATGTGATTTATATCCATGTTGTCTATATTTTTATCTTGTTGTCTCTTGTTGTGTGTAGTTGCCTAATAAACAACATCACGCTTTTAAAACAAATGGTTGAGTTTGAATGGCTTTTGATATGATTTCCTTCATTTAGGTTTAAGTGTGACTTTAGATTTAGAATTGACATAATGAATATTATTTCAATTGGTTTATATTATGAAATGTATTTTGATCGTAAAATGTCATTCTAATAAGATCCAACTAGTTTGTATACATCACAATGCAAGGATGAAAGTTCGATGGTAAAATTCAACACATTGAGTAGTTATTGGAGAAATCTTATGGAGCCCTTGATATGATGACTAGGGATATACTTGACCTTTTCCTATACCTTATTATTTTGACAAGTTTTTCTAAAGTGTTGTCATTGCATATGAAATTGTTGTGTAAGTGATGAATGATAATGATGATCTTCCCAAATACCAAAAGGTTCCTTATGTTTGTTGAAAATGTGATCTCGATCTCTTGACGAAGAGCATTTAAGTCTATACTTTATTGTTTGAAAAATTCCCTAGACCCCGTGATATTTTGATTTATTGAGTTCTCTCTGGATCAATGAGGGAGACCCCTTGTGTACCTACCACCCCCAATCATCCCCCTTGTGTACCTACCACCCCCAATCATCCCCCTTGTGTACCTACCACCCCTAGTCATTTACACACAAACACACACAAGTTAGATGCACATAATTATATTTGCACACATATTAAAGATGTACAAATACATATATATTTACACTACAAAAACCTACACACATAAAAAGATTTATACATAAACATACAAAAAATACACGCACATAGGCAAATATCTATCCACACATACAATAAATTTAGAAAACATTGCACAAAAAAAACCATACAAATATTAGTATAAAATAACAAACAACATCATCTTGTTAAACACAATTATACACCTAAATATCACATTCAAATATTTTGAATTTTGAATTATGCATTAGACTATAAAGGCACCTTTTAGGGACCAAGGTTCACGAATGATGCCCTGAACCATTACAATGACCCATCAAATTGATCATTTGTCCTAAGCCATAAATATACATTTCTAGCCTTGAGATGCTGGTCTCCCTCCTCGAATCATGTTTATGGATTTGAGGTCCACCCATAAAGCTCAAAACCTACTAATGGTGTCCATACTAGAATTCAAATATTTAAGTTATACTAGACCAATCTTATGTGGTTGGTTAAGGCTTCACATTTTCCCTATCCTTGGAAACTTCCTTTATAGCCTAAGGTCAAGGTTTCATCGTTTGATCATGTTTAGTGCCATAAAACTCATATTGAGTGCTAAAATACTCCTAGTTGCAGCCATATCATTTATTGGAGGCTAAACACATCCTTGTCAGATCATGTTTAGTGCCATAAAACTCATACTGAGTGCTAAAATACTCCTAGTTGCACCCATATCATTTATTGGAGGCTAAACACATCCTTGTCATTTGAAGCCTCTTTCATGGTTGTGAAGCTATGTAATTAATACACTTGTAAGGTTGAAGCCTCAGGTTTCCCATCCCTTAGAATCTTTATTTTTATTAAGGTTTGCAGTCCTCCTCCCAACCATGTACAAGGCCCTAATATCCATAAATGGTTCTCAAAATCTCCTAATGATGTATGTATCAACACTTGGGACCCAAAGAACCCTAAAACATGTCCTATATGGTAGTTTGAAAGCTCCTTTCTTTCCCTTGATCGCTAAGTTTGTGCATTTAGGAAATAGCTCCTAAGTTTCCTACATTTACCATGTATCAATTCATGACTTGTATACGGGGCTCAAAAATTCCTAGTGGTTAACCTATTCCTCTTATATCCCCACATAGAGAAAAACTGCACCTAGTAGATGCCAAGTGTTATGGTCCAAGACCTTACGCATGGTCATCAAGCCCTAGAATCTTCTCTTAGGACCTATGGGATACGTTTAATCCTTTGACCACTTCCATATCCTAACAACAAATTTTGGTGTTCAAAACCTCCAATTAGTGTCCATATCCTCACCAATAAGCTAAATATTCACATCCATATCTAGGCCCTCAACAACCAACACTTGGTGTTCATAACCTCCTAATCATATTTGAATATGCTCATATGGAGGCCAAATATCCCTCGATCCTAGATGTGTTGTGATTTGACACATCATTCTTGGTCCTAAATGCATAGAAGTCGTGTTTAGGGCATAAGGCATATGTTTCCTCCATTGAACATGTTCATGGTCCCAAGACCCATACCTAATGTCCAAAACCTACTTATTGCATCTAGGTCAACAATCAAAGGCAAAGGATACCCTTCAGAGGTCAACTGTTATTCTTTAAGGCATTATCCATGGCTTGGGATGCTTAGAATCAATTCTTACAACCTAAGGCTCAAATTTTCTACCTTAATCATGTCCAAAGAACTCACATCAAAACTTAGTGCTTAAAAAATCCTATTGGCTCACATTCCCCCCCTTGAAAATAATTATAACCTAGGGAGTTAATGTGGTTGCAAGGATTTTACCTACCATAAAACTAATTAATGCCATATATGTTGTCATAAGAATGTGTGCACCTTTGTAATGTTTCTATCATGTTTATAATGCATACAAATTCTTCTAACAATAAAAAAAGGGAAACCAACCTTATTTTATGCAAACCAAAACTTACTTGTCTCTTATAGAATCATCTCTCATAAACACTATGGATCCAATACAAAAATTTTAATGTTTTTTACAATTGTCTCTTCATGTTTTGTTGAGTTCTTATTGCATTTGGTCCTTCTAAAGATGGGTAATTGACGCAATCAAGCACAAAAGTTTGACCGCATCAATTTGTACATAAACAACGTGCACATATACAAATATCTACACATACATACACACATAAGATCATGCACATACACAATAAATAAACCCTAGCTTGCAGAAGGCCATGCCAATCTTGCTCAAGGGGGTCGTTTATGATATGAAGGCTCTCGGGCAAGTGTGGCCATCCTAAACACATGCAAAATGGCCATATGCACGTGTGGGAGTCGAAAGAATCCAAGTCTGCTCGTTGGTTTGGGTTCCGTGCCCCTAGAGCAAATCCTAAAAGTGTCCCTGAATGGCCACAGGGTGCCTGAAAAAAATTCATGTAGCACCAAAATTGTGACTCTGGTCATGAATCTGTCGATTTTGATGGATTCGGGACCTCGAGTTTCAGCTAGGGGACCCCCCACATCATGCCTCAAATGCTCGGAAATGGTGCTATTGTGCCATCTCAAGAACTAGGGTTTTGCTTAGTGAAAGCCATGCCAATCTGGCTCAAGGGGGTAATTTATGATCCAAAGGCTCCCGGGAGAGCATGGCCATCCTGAACACATCCGAAATGGTCATATGCACATGTAGGAGCTGAAAGAATCCAAGTACGCTTGTTGGTTTGGGTTTCATGCCCCCGGAGCAAATCCTCAAAGTGTCCTTGAATGGCCACGAGGTGCCTGGAAAAAATTCTAGTAGCACCAAAACCATGTCTCCGGTCGTGAAGACGTCAATTCCGATGGATTCGGGATGCCAATTTTCAGCTAGGGGACCCCCACATCGTGCCTCAAACGCTCGGAAATAGTGCTATTGTGCCATCTCAGGATTTGCTTAGTGAAGGCCATGCCAATCTTGCTCAAGGGGGTCATTTATGATCCGAAGACTCCCGGGCGAGCATGTCCATCCTGAACACATCCACAATGGCCATATGCATGTGTGAGAGTTGAAATAATCCAAGTCCGCTTGCCGGTTTGGGTTCCGTGCCCTCGGAGAAAATCCTAAAAGTGTCCTTGAATGGCCACGGGGTGCCTGGAAAAAATGCCTGTAGCACCAAAACCGTGACTTCGGTCGTGAAGCCGTTGATTCCGATGGATTTAGGACGCCGGGTTTTAGCTAGGGGACCCCCACACTGTGCCTCAAATGCTCGGAAATGGTGCTATTGTGCCATCTTAGGAACTAGGGTTTTGCTCAGTGAAGGCCATGCCAATCTTGCTCAAGGGGGTCATTTATGATCCAAAGATTCTCGGGCGAGCACGACCATCCTGAACACATCCACAATGGCCATATTGATATAACATCAATCATAGAGGAGCTATAACTTATAACATTGTCATTAAATGATCAATGATCAATCATCAACAACATGAACCTTCAAATTTCAACATATAATATTTGCCATCAACAAACTCTAACAGATAACATCAACCATGAAATGAAACAAAGCATCATAATATCATATTCAATACCAAAGAGTTGTAGGATGCAATAAAAAATTTAAAGTTTAAACTTCAAAGGTAGGTTCATTTGTTCAAGATTCAAAGGTCAAAGACTAAAGTTCAAAGTAGGCCATAATGTTTACAAAATAGGCCATAATAAACATGAAATACAAAGTACTATGATACTATCTATTAAGATTTCCACGCATTCTACATTCAAACTGTTTCTCTTGACACTGTGGATGAAGTTGTAGGTGCTACAAAACCTCTCTGCAAAAGAACTATTAAAAACCTATGAAAGCACCCTAGTCGCCAATTTATGCAAATATGAGGCTCCAGAGCCATACATGTTCCACCAACGAATAGGATCGAATCTATCTCGATATTTGGTTGCATGCAGGGTACCAAAGACTCCATGCTTACTGATCTATTCGCTCAATTTACTTCATACTTGAGCACACTCCTCCTCATCAGGGACCAACTTGTCTAGTGCAAGCATCTACCCATTTTGCATGTCTGGATCTGTGTGTGGATTTTTCCTAACTCCACCCCCAGCTGCAGGTTGGGCCAACCAAATTGGAGAATAATATTTTGGGGTACGGACATATGCAAGGGCATGGAGTGGAACATTTAGATTATCCCAACTCCCAACTTTTGACCACATATTTATGAATATGCACATACAAGATTGCATCTCTTTGCGCAACAACGTCTTTGATTTGACCAAGCATGCTATCCATCTGCTGATATACCTCCCCAATCACCGGTTCATCTATAGCTGCAAAACGAATCATATTATAAACTGGCTTGGTGAACTCTAGAACATACCTAACCTGTGACCATACCTGATCATCAATAACGGTGTCCTCCACCTCCTGAAAGTCATGTCTATTAGTTGCGCTTACAACTTTGCCTTTTAATTCTTGCCATGGATCACTTAAGACAATACTAGCCTCCTGAAGGTGAGGTAGTAGCTAGGAAATCTAGTCTTTGCAATCTTCAATAGCTCCAACCTAGAATGATTGTGAAAAATGTGGTGGGCCATGCTATGATTGGTAATACATTTGATCATTTTCTGACCTCTCTTGCATTATGCACCAAAAGGTTCAATGTGTGAACCAAACACCCTGACCAAAATATGTTGGAATACTTATCCTCAATGATTGCTCCTACTGCCTTACAATTAGAAACATTATCAGTGATGACTTGGACCAATCATTTGTAAACTTTCCAAGAGCACTACTGATTTTGGCTCTTTCCCTGTCAAGTTCCACGGTTCTGGCTTTGTCATACCCATGGATCCTATATCCTTTAGTGGCAACATTGATGGCTTGTACCATTTCATGCCAATAAGGTGAGAGAAGAACATTTAATGGCACATCACATGCATAGAGAAACCTGTAAACTTTTGAATCCACATCATCTCTACAACCAAGGTCAAGGAAATATGATAATGTTATTCACATAGTCGAGAATCCAGGAGAGGATCCCAATGGATTCGATGATGATCCATCCACTTCCAAACATTCTATTTGAGTGAGAGGATTCAGATTCAACCCTTGATCTCTTGGAAGTGTTTTGAGCGGCCTCTTCTTCCATCTTGTATTTGTTTCCCTCTTTAGTTGGCACTTTGTCACAGGTTTTGACTCCAACAACCTTACCTTGATCACATGGCATAATCCCACACAAATGCTTTCTCCCCCAAGTATATGAACCAGTGTAAGTATTAGTGCAATGGGGGAATATAAAATTTTTGGTTCCACCCCCTCTCCCTCCCCCAAACCTTGTCACATACTTCCACAAAGGTGTTGTGTCTTTTTGTTTTTCCCCTCATCACTCTCAAGCTCATCATTATCATCACTCCCTTCCTCTTCCTCCTCTTCTCCACAGTATGTGTCACTCTCTGCCTCTTCCCCCTCATCACTACCACCACCAAATCTACTTCCCAAAACCATCATAATGAGAAGAAGTGGAACCAAAATCCAAAACCACATACCCATCATGTTTCTTGACTCAAGATGAGAATCACTTGTTTCCTGCAATAGAATGATGGAAAAGAAGAAATTGGAAAGAGTAGGAGAAGAGAACATTACAAGGTTTAAAATTTTTAACATAGTGAAATGTTTTTTCAAAAACAAACAAAGAGTGGGGTTTGTAGCTTACCTCTTTAGCTCTCCAATGGTGGAAAAATGTCTCTACGGAAGCCTTCAATATCCCTTCCAAGATCTCACAAATAGTATCCTTCAATCTCCCCTTCAATCTCCCTTCCAAGATCCCACAAATTTGCTCTCAAACAACTAGCAAACCCACTTAAGAACTGTAGCAAAGAGAAGTGAATTGCATGAAATGAGAAATAGAATGAGAGGAAATAAGTGAAAGAGTGTTTATATCCCGACGAATCAAGGGGTTCATTTCTGATATGACATCTCCCGGGCATGAATGGCCATCATGAACACCTCCACACTAGCCATATGCATGTCTGGTAGTTGACAGAACCCCATTCTGCTCGTCAGTTTGGGTTCCGTGCCCCCGTAGCAAATCCTCAAAGTGTGCTTGAATGGCCACAGGGTGCCTGGAAAAAATGCCCGTAGCAACAAAACCACAATTCTAGTCATGAATCCATCGATTCCAATGGATTTAGGACGCTGAGTTTCAGATGGGGCAACCCCCATACCATGCCTCAAACGCTCGGAAACGGTGCTATTGTGCCATCTCTGGAACTAGGCTTTTCCTTAGTGAAGGCCATGCCAATTTTGCTCAAGGGGTTCATTTTTTATCCGACGGCTCCCGAGTGTGTGTGGCCATCATGAACACCTCCACACTGGCCATATGCACATGTGGTAGCTAATGGAACCCAATTCCACTCGTCGGTTTGGGTTCCGTGCCCCCAGAGAAAATCCTCAAAGTGTCCTTGAATGGCCACGGGGTGCCTAAAAAAATACCCGTAGAACCAAAACCGTGACTCTGATAGCAAATCCATTGATTCTGATGGATTTAGGACACCGGGTTTCAGCTGGGGTATCCTGCACACCGTGCCTCAAACGCCCAGAAACAGTGCTATTATGCCATCTCCGAAACTAGGGTTTTGCTCAGTGAAGGCCATGTCAATTTTGCTCGAGGGAGTAATTTCTAATCCGATGGCTCCTGGGCGTGTGTGGCCACCGTGAACACCTCCACACTGGCCATATTCATGTGTGGGAGCTAACAAAACCCAATTTCATTCTCTGATTTGGGTTCCGTGCCCCCAGAGAAAATCCTCAAAGTGTCCCTGAATGGCCACAGAGTGCTTGACAAAAATTCCCATAGCACCAAAACTGTGACTTCGGTCCCGAAGCCGTCGATTCTGATGGATTTGGGATACCAGGTTTTAGTTGGGGAACCCCCCACACTGTGCCTCAAACGCTCGAAAATGATGCTATTGTGCCATCTACGGAACTAGGGTTTTGTTGAATGAGTTTAAGAGCACATATTAATGGGTTAAGGGCCATTTGTTGGCCCTTCCTTCTTGTGGGATTTATTCATGTGAAGCGGTGAGTGTTACCCAAAGGAGGGATATGGAAAGAGAGGATCATGTTGGATTAGGGAAGGTGGCAACAACAAGCAAGAAAAAATATGAGGATCCTCTTCCATTCTTGAGGAAATCCTCTAGCACCAAGCCTCCATTTCCACCTAGCATATATGGGAGAGAGGATATTCATCAAACAAGAAAGAGGCCATCTCCAAGTGGTCTAATGGATAGTATTTTCCAACAAGAGGTGCGATAAGATGTGGAACTTACCATTGCATTCTATTTCTACCTCAACTTCATCTCATTCAATGCTGCACGGTCACCATTGTTTATTGATATGTGTCGAAGTCTCATTAAACGAGCTCCAGCTGGTTATGTGCCTCTTGGTTCAGAGAAGCTTAGAACCACATTGTTGGTTAAAGCAAAGAAGGAGGTAGATTAAATTATTGAGCCAATTAGATCAACATGGCCATCATCCGGTGTGAGTATTGTTTCTGATGAATGGACGGATCCAACATGCCATCCACTCATCAATTTCATGGTATCTTCCCATAATGGACCAATGTTCTTGAAAGCGATGAATGATCTAGGGAAATACAAGGATGCATGGTATATGGGTGAGTTATTCATCAAAACCATTGAATAAGTAGGTGTTGATTCTTGTGTACAAATCATCACGGACAATGCACCTGTTTGCAAGGTTGTTGGCATGATTGTGGAAGCTAAATATCCACGGGTATGTTCATTTTGGACACCTTTCATTTCTAATTTGCTCATTGTTTGAATTTATCACAAGATTCATGATTCATCTAGGTGTCTTTGAGTTATTTGAGTTGTTAGTGTTGTAGAGTCATTTATACATGCTTTTATTGCTCTTACAGGTTTTTTGGACACCTTGCATTGTCCATTCATTGAATTTAGGAATGAAATCCATTGCTTTAGATGTGACATGGATTTGTAACCTTATTGAGGATGCACGCCATATCCGTAACTTTGTACAAAACCACACAAATTCCCTCACCATCTACAAAGAGTACACACAACTTTCATTGCTGAAGATTGCAGATACTCGATTTGCTTCCTCATTCATCATGCTTAAGAGGTTGAGGCAGGTCAAAACCACTCTTGGGTCCATGGTGATTTCATAGTTTTCGTATTTTTGTAGAAAGACAGATCAGATTGCTTCAAAAAAGGTGAAGGACACGGTGTTAGATTATGGTTGGTGGGAGAGGGTATATCTTAGCATTAAGATCATGGAGCCAATCATTTCTTTGTTGCGGTTTGCAGACACTGACCAACCCATCCTAGTAGATGTTTATGAGGGGTGGGATTCCATGATTGAGTCCATGAGCTCCATTGTCATGGAGAATGAGTGTCCTGAGTATGGGACATTAGCAGAGAACTTATGGTCCATCATTCGGGATATTCTTATCTCCAGGTGGGATAAGAATTGCACACCTTTGCATTACTTGGTCCACTCCTTAAACCCCAAGTTCTATAGTCAGGATTGGCTCACTGGTGGACCGGGGCCCTCACACAGAGTCCCTCCTCACATGGATGGAGAGATTTCACATGGGAGGAAGATAACACTTAGACAACTATTCCAGGATAGAGACTTACTTTATGAGGTGGAGGAGATTTTTGTAGAGTTTTCCACTTACACTAGGAGATTTGGAGGCTATGATGTGCTTAGAGACAGGGGGGTTAAGAAACCCTATGTTTGGTGGGAAAATCATGGGGAAACATGCCCTATTATACATAATTTATCCTTGAGGGTCATCTCTCAAGTTACATCATCCTCTTGTTGTGAGAGGAATTGGAGCACATATGGGAACTTGTATAGTGTGAAGAAGAGCAAGCTTGAGCAGTCCAGGGAAGAGATGATGGTGTATGTGCACTTCAACCTTCATCTTATTTACAGGAAGAGTGAGGAGTGGGTGAAGGGAAAGAAAAATATGTGGGATGTATTTCCTTATGATATGGGTTTTGATAGCAGTACTGAGTTGGTATTAACCAACATGGATCTTAATGATCCAATGCCAGAGCCGGTCACTTTTGATGACGGTGATCATATGAAGGGGTCATCCTCCACACCAACAAATGAAGATCGTCAGATGGGAAGAGAGGAGGAGGAGGAGGATGAGGATCAGGGAAGTGAAGAGTTTGTTGATTCATGCATGGAGGAGGACTATTGACATATGAGATTCTTCCATCTTGATCCACCCCTTTTTGTATTTACTATTAGTATATTTGGCATTTTCCAGTGCCTACTGGCATTCTTACATCTATGTAATACATTTTGATTTTGATAACTTAATGAGAAATATGGTTCTGACATCTTGAGCTATTTCCCAATGCCTATCATATTTCAATGCAGCTATGTGTCTCATTGTGATTTTTGAATGACAAACGTGTAATCATTAATGTGTATTGATTCTAATTTCTATTGAATATTTGTAAATTTTCTAGTTTCTAATTTTTTTTGGATCTATATGTCTATAGTTTTAAATTTTAATAAATTATATATATATATATATATATATATGTATATAAAACATGTCCTGATTCTGGGGGTCACCGTGTCTATGTCGGACACTCATATTTTTGTGTCCTTCGTGTCCCGTGTCCTCGTGTCATGTGACTTAGGTTCTACTTATTCATTAGATAGGCATGATGCCTTAATGGATGACATTGTTGAGGGTGATTCAAGAGTCGTCGATAATGTGACTCTTACAAAGTATAGAGCCATGGATTATCCCTTGAATGGTTTGAGATGGATTGTATCACAAGAGATGGTATGTGATTGATATGAACACTTGTAATAACTTTCTCAATGGATGTGAGATGTGAGATTATCATTGGCTTAGCATTATTCCCTTGAGCAATTAATATCTCTAGCCTCAATGGCGAACACCTTGCATGGTGGCCACATGGAGTATTCAGTTGGTGGGAGAACACCCTACAAGACACATGGAGCATTGTGTATTGTGGAGGAGGGACACGATTCCTAGATAGAATATGGTGCCATGGTTTCCTTTTTGGAGGATTGGATATGGATTGATGGTCTTTCCTTACATATGTACATATGTACTCTACAAGTGGAGCACTTCGCTAGTGCGTGGATCACTTATGTTTCTTCCCTGGAGTGCTATCATCTATTATATATATGCTATATAAGATGATTTTTCAATCTTGTTTATGCATGTGAAAGTTTCCTAAAGGGATGAAAACTTGAATTGGAGTGCTTGGTGTAAAACATATAAAGGTGTAAAACATCAATGTATTGTAATAGTAACTTAAGCATAACTTAAACATCAAATAAACGATATAAGATAACATGATCTACAAGAAATAAACTATCTAACATGAATAAAATTAGACATGCATGAATAAATAATCACATGACTATAGTATGTACCTCAATCAATTAGGCCTTCTGGATCCTCTCTGTTCTTTATTATCTCAAACAACCTCTCGTGCTCTCCATGAGGTAGTAAGTAGTGTACCTTGTTTGATGACTTCGTTGACATTGTTTGTAGTTGGATGTTTGTACCAACGATCAAGTGTGTAAAGTGATACAACCATGATATGTGTATCCATTGCTCTTTGGTCCCTTTCCATCTACTATAATATATTCTCCCTGAACAACCATCGAGCTAGTTGGAAAGGTAATGCATTCACTATCGGTTAATGATGAGATGTGAGGAGGGTTTGCTTCCTCTAGATGCATTGTGCCAACCAATAATTCGTGCCAATTGCACTGTCTGTCGAGGCGACAACTGCGTAGATGTGTCCTGCAAAAATGCATTTTAAGGTCATATTCCAACAAGTATTTGTTTGATAACATGGTTAATTAAAAAAACAAGAAAGGAACCAAGATATGAATGTAGAAATGTTTACCTGGCTGTACAAGATCAGATATATGATCATATTCATTCGAAATATAAGACTAGCCTTCCTCTAACTGGATTGTTACAACAACTGCACGTGGGTCTACTGCAAGTGATACATGATCCCATTGAACAACCCAATCCGTTGATTCACAATCATCCCACTCACTGCTGCTACAAGGGCCACAAAATAAAGCAAGTTTCTGCATCTATATTTCAAATAAGGGGTTGTTTGAGCTTTGAACCGAATGAAATCCATGAGTGCCTTATATAGTAATACAACTATAAGAACGTGATCGATCTATATCAACCAAATTCCATAAATTTATGACAACATGTCCTCTACCTGTTGGTCTATGCTGCTTTGTGGTTTGATATGACATTCTTGCAGACCACCATTGAACTATGGATTCTGCATCCCGAATATGAGGGTTTGAAATGCACCTCATATCCTCCCTTCGTAGGGTAGTTTTGAGACATGATCAATCCCTATCATGCTCTCCCTTTCCATGCTCGGTCTCAAAATAGTTCCATATATGCAACACATCATAAGTCTTGTGCAAAATACTCAACCACTGGAATACACGTGCATTTTTGAACTGGCCTGCACAACCATCTGACCATATCCAATGCTGATCCATATATATACCTCTCTCCTTCATCCTATCATAGAAAATTCTGAAGCAATACTGCACATAATGCAGGTCGTGAGACCTGCCATCACTGATGTAGAAGTTGGTTGCTTTCAATATTATCCTCATGTCACTGCTGCTCTCTGGTGCATGCCTATATGTGATATGGACCATTATTCTAACTTGGTGTGAATGGTAGTATTGAATTTGAATCTCATTCTGTGGCTACAGGGTGTAGTTTTCAGCAAAGTCCACAACCGACAATATTGTGCCATTGGGAAAGGTGTCCATGCACTGTCTGTACTATTCATCCTGCCATCGTGCTACATGGACATGTTGTACACATTGCTCGGTCTTTTTGTAGAATTCCTTTATGAAATCGCAAATTTGTACCTAGTGCCACAAAACCAAGGGCATTAATACAACATGACATTTACAATCTAAATATATATGTATAAATTCAACATGTACAATATAAAAGTATGCAGACTTAGATTACCTGTGACTTCACCAATGCAATTTTTTTTCTTTCCTTCGCACTATCTACTTGATATGTTATGTACTTGAAGTTCTGCATTTCTACTGACATCCTCCCAAATTCGTGCTCCTCGCTTTCATGGATGCAATGGCTTAATAATGCAAATCCACTGCACCTGGAATATGTCCCATATAAACATGATCTTTTATAATATTTTTGTCCTTCAGGTCTTGGACACATTATGCTATGTATAAATTCTCTAGATGCATTCGGTGGTTGTAATGATGGGAAGTCCTGCACAATGTTAGTATGCAAATCACAAAGTATATGTCTATATGTATCATAATAGTACTCAAATTCTACATGGTATCTACAACAACATGTGTTGCGATCAATGCAAATTCTACAATACTAGGGTTTGCATTTTTCAAAGGACCTTTGGCCCAAGTTCAATTGTGTGTGCTCATTCTTGAACCTCTCATAGAGTTTTGTTTGTGTCGTGTCAAGGAAGTGCTTGAAATGGGGTTCACAACCCTGGACACCTTTTCTAAACTTTAATACATCTCTTTGATTCGATGACGGTTTAGTGTTATCATGCCAAAAATTTTGTACTAGTTCTTTAACAACATCAATAAGATTTATGTCTAAACGAGGTAACGTACCAAAAAAGGCCCAACAATATTTTTGGACTGGGGTCTCAAGTTTTTCTCTAATAGCAGAATACTTTTGAAGAGTCTTTCTATCTACTTTAAATATTTTACATGTGTGTGATAACAGGCAACGTTGCCTTGTGGATTTGTCTACAATCGATTCTGACAGTACACGACAGGCCGCATTAAGATCTTTTATATGAGAATTTTTTTCAATCAAATTAAATGCAGTCTATAGATTTCTAACAACATGATTGTTGGCCTCTGAAATTCTAAATACCTTCATGCCTAAAATTCTCCTAACATGAGCTAGACAATGTGATTTTAACAAATCCAGAAACAATTGACATTTTGTTGCATCGGCTTTGGAATCAAAAAATTCTTTGATGGTCCTGTTACAATGGAAATCAATAGTGCATTTGGGAAACTTACCTTCAAGTCCTGAAAATGAACTTTCATCCACATGAATACGTGTGGGATTTCTTTGTCGTCCGCTTGATAGTCGAGGCAAGGGAGTCGGAAAGGAAGTACGAGTCTCGTCATCGGTTTGTTGTGGACATTCGTTTACAATTTGGTCCTACAAGGGAGTGTGTTTGACATGTGTGTGCTCTTCTTGGGGAGGTTTCCAATTAGCAACTTGTTCAACATCCATCCCTGCATACTCGAATCAACCAAGATTTGATTGACTTCGGCCACTTCATCATTGCTTGTTGATGGATCTAAGGCACTAACATTGATGTCTACGGTTTTCCATGTACAACCTGGCCTTTTCTCTTATCTCATGGGCCTTTTCAGGGGGCAACTCCTTCCTTCTAGACTTTCTTTTATTATTATGTTTGTTTCCCATCTTCAATATGTTTTTTAACAAAACAAAAATATCACCCCTGCAAGAATAAATAACAAATAAGATATTATTTTTCAATTATGAAATGAGGAAACTCAATGTGCATGATTATTAAAACTTGATGTAGCAATTGATTGGGTAATGTGCAAACCTATGCGTGTTATATTCATAAGTGTACAATGTAAACTATGGTCACAGAAGTATGTTTTGTTTTCTTGACATTGGACATATCGAGCAAACTAATATGGTAGCAATGATCTTTTTTTCTCTCAACATCCCATTAGTGTGTACATGCATAGAGATTGTGCTACTGGTATCGATCATATACTTATTCAATCAAATATTGATTCGGGATTTAATAATGTTTCAACAATGCACAACCCAACCTAGGTTGGCATTAAGGTCCTCCTATCCATCTTAGTGACACAGGCTTGTATTGTGGTGAATTCCCTCATTTTGAGTGCAACTCACTTTTGTCTGCATGTGTGGCTGTGGTTTCCCATTTTATGTCTAATACCATGGTAGGGTCTTCATTTCACATTTGTCCTTAATTGGTCATCATATTGAAACAATGTACAATAACATCTAGCGAGAATGTTTTCTTATAATATTAAAAGCTATTGAGAAAGCCCTAGATATAACACTAACATCACCTCTAGGACCTCAATTTGAGATGTTTTCTTGTCATCTTGAAACAATGTAAAATGAGCCACTTTTTGGTAGCTTGGCACTTGGCACATGGTTTTTTGACAATAGTTTGTGTTAGTAGATGGTATTGGATGGTGGTATGGGATGTCAGTAGGAGCACATTTCCTACAAAAGGAGAAGCTCCTAGTCACTTCATTTTCATGTTTCGGATGAGGGAAAATCGCCCCTAAAGATTAAGAATTTTATTCTTTTGGTGTTTGTGTGAGTTGTTGTAGTCAAATCATGAGGAATTCAACAAATGTTTGTGTATTGGATGGAGTTATGTGAATATGAAAGGTTATTGGTGGTGATGCAAGTATTTTTTTTTATTATCTTTAGGAAAGGTTGAAAGCATTGCTTGGTGCATGTTGTAGTTTTTTTGTGGTAAGATGCTTTTATTGTCTATGTTTAAGATTAAGAAGACTAAAATACATTTATCATACAATTCATGAGGAAAAACTAAAATAAATACAATTCAAACAAAGTGAATGAAGACTAAAATACAATTCATAAGGAAAAATTGTCACCATACCTCAAGGATTGCTCTTTGCTTGAAATGTAAAATGGTCTTTTGATGTATCAAATATATGTAAGAAGAGTTCAAGTGTGACAAAGCAGCACGAGAATTCAATCCAAAGATCCAAATAGAGTCCAACTGTTGTGTATTCAATCCAAAGAGCCAAATAGAGTCCAACTGGTGTGTATTCAATCCAAAGAGTCAAATAGAGTCAAACTGACATGTATTCAATCCAAATTGTCAAAGAAACACCAAAAGGTGGCGAATTCAATCCAAAATGCAAGTGATTTTCGAGTTGTGCGTGAGAAGAGCAAAAAATATGCAATATGAGCAAAAAAATGTGGGAGAAGAGCGCGAGGCGCGCACGCACTCCTAGCGCGTGCGTGCCTCTGCTGAACGTTGATTTGTTCGGTGGGTAACGTTTAGTTCATTTATTTCCCAATAAATCTCTATTTTCCGGTTTATTCCTAAAGACCCTCCCATATAAAGGCCTTTAGGACCTCTTCTAAACCATAATCCCCAAGTGCATAAGTGCTTTTAGGTGTTTAGGGGTTTTGGGGTTAGGATTATAAGGATTGTAGGTTAAGAGTTGTTAAAGTTATGGGGTTAAAGGTTATATATTTTAATGTTCAAAATTAATAGTTTTTAAGGGTTATAGGGGTAATGAGTTCTCCCTGTAAACCCCTAACCCCCAATATCTGTCTCTCACCATTTAAACTCCTAGCCTCCAAGTTTTCTCCATATCATATTAAACACCTAACCCTAATTTCTCTCTCTTTTCAAACAACCTTGATCTATTTCTTTCCCTCTAAACCCATAATCCCCAATCTCTCTCTCTCTCTCTCTCTCTATTTAAACCCATGAGCCCCAATATCTCTCTCTCTTTGAACCCCTTACCACCAATCTCTTTCTCACCCATATGCTCTAATATATCTCTCTCTCATCCCCTAACCTAAAATATCTCTCTCTCTAAACCTTTAACACCTAATCTCTCTCTTTCTATATGTCCCTTTAAACCCCTAAATTCCAATTCACCCCTTTCTCTCTCTCTCTCTAACCCTCACCACCAATCTCTCTCTCTTTAAACCTCTATCTCCAAACCTCTCTCTCTCTCTCTCTCTCTCTCTCTCTCTCCTAACACAGAATCATCAATCTCTCACTTTCTTGAACCCTAAACCCATAACCACCTCTCTCTCTAACCCATTATCCCCCAATATCTATCCCTTCCACCATAAGACCCTAACCACCATTTTATCTCCCTTTTTCTATATCTCTAAACCATTAAACCACAATATCTCTCTCTCTTTCTATACCCCTCACCACCAATATCTCTCTCTCTCTAAACCCTAAACCCCAATCTCTCCTCTCTCTAATCTCGTAGCCCCCAATATCTCTCACTCTAATCCCCTATCCCCCAATATCTCCTCTCTCTCTAAGCACCTAGCCCCCAATCTCTCTCTCTCTCTCTCTCTATAAACCCATAACCCCCCCCTCTCTCTCTCTATTTGAACTACTAATCTCCAATAACGTTTTCTCTCTAAACACCTAACCACCAATCTCTTTCTCTCCCTCCCTCCGTAATCCCCTAACCTCCAATCTCTCTCTCTCTCTAAACCCCTAACAACTTGTCATGTCCCCAAATTTTGGCTCATTTAGTTTCCACGGGTAAATGGGACGAAATAACCACCAAGGAGATAAATTTATTTCATTTTTTGTATGCTTAGAATACAAATTATCCTAAGTCTAGTATAAACAATAATTTTATTAATTTTAATTATTTTTATAAATAATAATTCCGAAATTTTGAGCAAGTGGGACAAGAGAGTGCCCTCATGAGGATAAGGTTGCTAAAATGGTACCAGAGGCAAGAAAATAGCAAAAGATGAAAAGCAGGGAAGGTGCAAGAAGTTGCCAAAAGCATAAAATTGGAAACATCCAGAAAAAGACAAGGGAGGGCGCAGTTTCCAAAAGCAGGTTAGTTAAAAAATCAGGAAACATCCTAAAAGGTGCAGTTTTCAAATTAGAGGCCATTTTACAAAAAAGGAAACTATTATACAAAGCAGGAAACATCTCAAGTCAAGGAGGGCACCGTTTCTAAAAGATGAAAAGTTGTAAGAGGGGAAAGCAGGATAGCCTATCCACTCAAGGAGGACAAATTTGGGAGGGCTCTCACAGGTCACCAAGCACATCAAATTTCTCGGGAGGTCATTAAGAAGTTTATAAAAGAATCCAACAAAATTCTTTTCACAACTTTTGATCATTATTGAATTTGTGTGTGAGCACTTTATCTTACCAAGGCAAGGAGATGTGCCCTAGCCAACCAATGCTGGGGAGATGAACCCCAATGCAATTCATGTTTCAATTTGCTCATGATCAGATATTGAGCTATTGGATTTTGATATACATTCCAGTAACATCCTACCATTGAAGAATATCGGCCTACCATTGGAGAATTCAAGCATCCAGAGAGTCCATCAATGGCAGTGAAATTGGAGTGAGTTATTGAGGAGGATTCACTTGGAGGAAGAAGATCCAGTCTAGCTAATGCACCCTAATCAGATACAGAATCTTGCTGCACCTTCCATGAGCATACCTCTTCTCTCTATTCATCATTATTTCAGAATCAAGTGAACGATTCCTCTTTTCTTCTACTCTTCACAGTCTTACACTCTCATTATTGTAAGAATCCTATGTATCGGAGGCTTGCTGACAAGTTCGAGTTTAAAATACTTATATTTTATTCCCAGTGTTCTTAAATTCGATTTTAAGCTGTTTTTATACTCATGTCTGAACCATATTATACTTCAAGACAAAAATATGGAATCCTGAGAGGTTGTTTAGATTAAGTTATTTTAAGACTAGCTCTCTAAGCACTTAATTTTAATTAGTTTTCCAATTTTTGATATTAAAAGTCATTCTTTGAGTCCAATTTAAGTTCTTATGGTTGTATGACATTATTAAGACATCAATGAACACCATCCATCCCTTTCCCTGATATTTAGAAGGCCTCTCAGCCTGTTTGGGTGAACTTGGAAATTTACTAGTTGGGCAGTCTAACATAGCACCCTTGCTTATTTTGCTTCCAAATTCCACCGGAACCTCCCAAATCCTCAAAAGAACTTGTCAAACACCTAATTGGGAGTTTAATTTATAATATACACCACTGGTTACATTCAGGTGTAAGCAACTGATCCTAGTATGCATATGCTGTAGTGCCCAGGAAGCCTTAAAGTAGACCTCAGCGACAGCTGTTATTGAAATGTAAATGGCCCCAGTACTTTGTGCATAAGAATTAGAAGTTGGCCCTTTTTATGATATGTTTGATGTTTCACATTCACCCATACATTTGGTAGAGCATAAATATCCCAAATTCATAACCTAGGAGGAATCTGTTTGTGCCCTAAACTAGCCCTTTCCACTAGTTTTGTTAGCTAGTCTTCGCCGATGAAAAATTTGTACTGTAAGTTTTAAAATATGAGATAATATCCTCTTATCTTAGGTCAGGGATATTACAGTGGTATTGGATCACTTTCCTCCACCCTTGTGGGAAAGAATCTCTTTGATTGAATAATATTGCAGATCAAACCTTCAAGTTACAGAATGAGGCTCATACAAGCATAATAAGAATTTGATTTTGAGTCATATGAAGAGGAGGAAATGACCTCTGTTGGAGATTTTTATTTGCAGAGATTTGATGATGGTTCATTTAGTGACCAAGTGTTTGAAGAGGACATAGGATTTGATCTACCTATGTCTAAATTTGATGATGGAAAAATGTCATGTGGAAATAATTTGAAGGGATCATTCCAGTATCTCATGGAATACACTACCTTGAAGAAAGAGATAAGGGAGGTTCTGTCTTTCCAAGACTACTACTCTTTGGAAATGAAGAGATTGTTCAAGGACCCCTACTGAAAATAAAATGAAGTAAATATTGAACATATGGTTTATAGTTTGTTTAGAGAAGTGGGGACAATATTTTTGCTCCCAGGAGCTAAGATTGAAAAGAAGGACAAGGATGTGTCCTCACAGCCATGCAAAATCAATGAAGGAGACCAAGAGCCACCTAGTTCTTTAGGGGGATAAAAAGGAGGAAAAAGTGAATGTGAATTTGCAGCCATGCATGTGGATCCATCCCAATCCCATAAATAAGTGAAGCATAAGGAAGGAAAACTTACAGATGTGAATTTTCATGGGGACTCCGAGGAGGAAAATCATGCCTATTCAAATTTGCCACTTGGAGAGGATGAAAAGGAGCCACAAAGGGGAAGTCAAATTTATGATTTTGGAAAGGGTAAATCTTCATGGAAAATCATAGAAGGACCCTCCACCTCATTCCATTAAGAAAATTCTGAATTGTTGCATCCATTAGAAGAAAAATGCAACAAAGAAAACATAGCAACATTTAGAGAAATTGTTGGCAGCAAGAAAGGTGAATTCACCTCCAATTTCTTCGTGGGTGATTTCAAGATAATTTTAGAAGAGATTGGACATGTTGATTATGGTGATGAATATTTTGGATCTGATCTAGAAGATAAACATAAATCATATTTACAGTCATCTCTTGAGCTTCATAAGGAAGCAGAAAACAAGCACAAATTAGTGGGGTGTGAATCATAAAATCTGGTAGAAGGACAAGCCACCATAAGTCTAAAAAATGAGGAGGAAATTTGGGCACAACGCTGTGGATGACATTATAATTTTTGTATTCTATTGTTGCATCCCTAGATGGAAACCACTTCCAGTAAGAAGTTTGGTTTGATAGATCCTTCTAATGTCAGAATTCAGGATTGGGAGAAGGTTGAAATGCAAGAAGCAAAAGAGGAGGTTCATCATCCAAAACCGCATTTCCTTGCAAGGACACTAAAGATGATGCAAAGGTTTGAAAACCATTCATATTTTTGTAATCCTTTGTGTCATGATGAATCTGCAGCCAAGTCAGAGGAGAGGTTTGGACAAGTTGAGTCCCTTGGTGTTGAGGCTCAAACCCCTGATGTTAAGGAGGAATGTAGTGACCGAGCTAAATCTTTGGAAGGGGGTTTGCATGATTCCTATAGGATGGATGAGCTCACACATGGAAGCACACACTGTGTTGTTGATAAGACATGGATTATTTTTGAGAGCCTATTCCTACTCACAAATGAGAAGGGTGTCCATTCCCTTGATCCTACCACCAATGCTACAGAAGAACAATCCAGAGAGAAAAGTGACATTCTAGACATGGTTGAAAGAGCACCAACAGATGGATATTCAAGTCTCTATATGAGTGACATAGAGATTAGTTTTGAAGAAACTATTGAAAGCAAAAATCCCCTTGAGCATGAAGATGAAGAGCTTGTAGCAACATAATTTTTTGTAGGATCAACTTTTCAGTCACCTATTGAACTACATGGTAAAGTAGATCTCTTTGAAGAAAAAGAGGAGGTCCATCCTCAGGAACCACACCACTTTGAATGGCCTTTGAATATGAGTGAGAGGAATATCAAAGAGGTCCTGGACAACCTCCATGAAACTTATGCTTTGGTCTCTCACTGCTATTGGAGAACTTCATCAATGGAGGATCAACCCCCCGTTGAAGATTTTGAGCACATTTGGGAAGCAATAGGAAGCCTAAGAGGAAATGTTTTTCAACTACTTTTTGATAGATACCCCTTACTGGCGCTTACAGAGTTGTATCATGACACATCCTTAAGGGGTGAAGAAAATATTGACAAGATAACCTTAGATTTGAAGTCCACCTAGGATTCTTTGAAGAGTACTCACAGAACCCTTCAAGAATTTGAGCATTATATTGAGAAACTACATGAGAAGTTGCAAGAATCACATTTCAGTCCCTACATTGTAGACAATCATTCTTATATGGATGATTTCATTCATGATGCAGAAAGGGAATTTCATTGGATGGTGGAACATGAAGTACAACCTTATTTGCGTATGCTGGAGGAGTTAGAAGACAAGCAAAATGAAGACCAAGCACTTGCTCATTTCCAGAGAGATTATGAGTTGCCTCTAGGAGGGAGTTGCATGGTTTTCGAGGAGGAACATGGTCTCACCTTGGTTGATCCAACCACAAGTTATATGAATGATTATTTACAAGATTTGGTTCACTTTCCTTCATCCACACACCTATGGAAACCATCACACATAGGGATGAAATTTGGGTAAAGATATTTTTCCTATTGGGGCCCCATGAGGAGCAAGAGGCTCTCAAATATCCCATTGATGAATTAATGGTCAAGCCACATGGTTTGAAAAGTGCACCATTCTCTTCCGAGTTTGACAAGTAGCAGTAGAGGCATCTCTCGGATGGCTCCATCATGCATAGGAATGCATGAAAGTTCCACATGGGCTAGCTGGGTGGAGCAAGTTGCAGAATGTTGAGCCTTTGCACCAGAATAAGGCTAGCACATGGGGAAGCTAAAAGAAGTTCATTTGGACTAATTAGATGTGGTTTTTGTTCATACATTGATTGGTTGAGTGGAGAAATGTTAGAAGTAAGCAACCCCAAAGGTAAATTTATTGCTTGCATCAGAAAAGATTCATTAGACATAACATGTATCTCATGTGAGCAGTGGCATGAGCATCTATGGTTGCTAGATGATTCTCTTAGTATTCTTGGATGGACATGGGTCACCACCTGTTCCTTGGGAAGAGTTGATATGATTCAGCCCCGGATTGAGGACATCCATGTTTGGTGGAGAATTATCACTGATATTCAATTTTGCATTGAAAGTTATCAACTTTCAATGTGGTGGTGTGATCTTGGCATCATGATTTATGATAGACACTCCCAAGTGATTTTGATGTTTGGGAGGATGCAGTTGAGATATTGGTACCCTGGCATTCCTTGGAGTCGCAGATTTCCAAAGGTGGCAAAAAAATTTGGGTCCCTACAGAGGAAGCAGTGGTATCCAGGCATTCCACTCAGTTATCCTAACTGGGTTGAAAATTTTGTTAAAAAAAAGAGTTAGTCATTTTGAGAATGACTATAATTAGAGTGGAGCAGAAAAAACATCATGGACACTTGGTATTTCAGCTTGGATTGGAGGATTCCAATTCTAGACAACCAACAACATATTTTTAGGAGTGAAGTCATTGGTTGGCTTCATAGTTGGTTGGAGTTGTTTTCAATTGCTTGAGGACAAGCAATTTTGGGAAGGGAGGACTGTCATGTCCCCAAATTATGGCTCATTTAGTTTCCATGGGTAAAGGGGATGAAATAATCCTTAAGGAGATAAATTTATTTCATTTTTTGTATGCTTAGAATAAAAATTATCCTAAGTCTAGTATAAACAATATTTTAATTATTTTTAATTATTTTTATAAATAATTATTCCTAAATTTTGATCAAGTTGGCCAAGAGAGCGCCCTCATGAGGATAAGGTTGCTAAAATGGAACTGGAGGCAAGAAAATAGAAAAAGATTAAAAGGAGGGAAGGTGTAAGAAGTTGTCAAAAGCAGAAAATTGGAAACATCCAGAAAAAGACAAGGGAGGGCACAATTTGCAAAAGATGGCCAATTAACAAATCAGGAAACATCCCAAAGAGTGCAGTTCCCAAATTAGAGGCAAGTTTACAAAGCAGGAAACTATTTTACAAAGCAAGAAACATATCAAGTCAAGGAGGGCGCAGTTTCTAAAAGATGAAAAGCTGTAAGTGTTAGGATATCCCTATACTCCATCCTAGTCCCACCAGTATTTTGATCATTTACATTTTCAGTCATGCATGCACTTTTAGGGTTTGCATGCATTTTGCATGCATCCCAGTCATCAGTCCAGCACCTATCCCTTAATTAGCCATCCCCAGGAGCTTCTCACTATTCATTTTTATCCCTCCAGTTGCTTAATGCGCCCTTCTTCCTTGATTTTAGGGAGCAACTCACCCTTCTTCACCTACCAGTCCAGTTGTCTTCAGTTTACACTCAGTTACACTCAGTTACAGTTAGTTACAGTTAGTTACACTCAGTTACACTTAGTTACAGTCAGTTACACTCAGTTACACTTAGTTACAACGAGTTACACTCAGTTACACCTACTAGAGTTAGTTTGATTGATGGTTGACAGTTACTTGAGCATTGATGACTCCACTGATGATGATGAAGACTTCCAGTTGTGATCCATTGATCATGAGGACACCTAGTTGTGCTCTGATGACACTCTATTGATCTTATGATCACTCTGAGAGGCTAATTCGAATTGCCACCTTAGGCATTCGAATCCTCTCTACCATTGTACTATTTATTTGTCCATATTGTGATTAATTAACTAGTGTGTGTGAAGTATTCTTGCTTCTATCTGAGTTCTAACGTACCATATTATTCTGTTGCTCATTATACTGTATTGTTCACTCTTCTTCTATTTTCCTGCTTAATCATAATTACTCTTGTGAGGTACACATCATCTCTTAGATTTGTTGTGAGGATTTTCACAAGGGATCAGAGCATGTTGAGAGTATTGTTTATCTCCATTCTTGAGAGTTTTTTGCAGGTTATTACCAAGATTTCGAGTGTAGCAATTGCAGCAGTAGCAGTTGCAGTTATTCTCTATTGTTTTTGCAGGTCTTCTATAGCTTCAATGGATTCATATTTAGAAGGAATCCCTCTTCTTTCTCCATTCAACTATGATGAATGGAAACCAAAAATGATATCATATTTAAAGAGCCGTGATCTCTTTGATTGTTATTTTGAAAGAGAGTTCGAATCCACTGAAGAGAATATTGACTGGTTGAATAAAGGTGACATGGCCTTTGGAACAATGATGCTTGCCTTGTGTGCATACCAAAGATTCAAATTCAAATACCGTGATGGTGTTGAAACTACAAGATAGTTATGGACTCCAAAAGAGTTATGGGATCACCTGGATGAAAAATTTGGCAGAAAGAATGAAGGACTTGGTCCTAGCCCATTCGAAAGCAAGCAAAGTGATGCATTCGCTCCCCTTGATGGTCTCTCAGATCATGAACCAGTATCATCTCATATTGAAGTTGTTGACAAAGAACTTGCAGATTCTCCACTCATGCTCAAACTTTCTTCTCTTTCTGTGCTAGCTCACACTCTAGATATTGCAGAAGGTCCTAAATCCTCTCTTGCACCAAAGTCTGTTGGTTTGCATGATGATCACATGATTATTTCAGAGGTCAAAACAGCTTTTGAAGGTAATGCATTCGCTCCTCTCCAACTATCTCCTCTTTTATACTACTATATGATCATAATTCCATGCTTTCAGAAGGTCATTGAAGAATATGGCCATTTCCATTCGCTTGGGATAATTTCTCATGCATCTACTGGTTTTGATCTCACCTCTCATGGTTCAAAGGAGATCTCAAGAAACCATGATTCAAGTCTTGTATCTAATTTGGGTTCTAAGCAATTATTGCTTGGGAAAATTTCTCATGCATATGATAGTTTTGATCTCACCCCTGCTGGTTCAAAGGAGATCTCAAGAAACTGTTTTTTAAGTCTTAAATATGATTTTGATTTCAAGCAAACATGTATTAGTTATTTTTGGCATAATCTCACCCATGGTGGTTCAAAGGAGAAAACAAAAGACTATATGCACATTCAAAAATTTGATCCTACCTCAGCTGATTCAAATCACAGGTTCAAGGAAAATTCTCATACTGTTGGATTTGTTCTCATCACATTCAATCTGAAGAGCAAGTACAAGCACATTCTTTTTGAGCATGATCCACTTCTTCCCAAGAAGAAGATACCTCCAGACCTATGACCAAGCATCACACCTGCTTGAGTTTGGAGCATTTATTTTTATGTGTGCCTTACAGTCTATTTTTTGAGGAGGGGGTATGTTTCCCATGAAATTTTCCCACTTCCTTGGTTTATTGATTGTTATTATTCATTGTATTGGGTGACCTTTGGTCTTAGTTACCAGGGCCCAGGATGGATTAAGGGGGGGTGTTAGGATATTCCTATACTCCATCCTAGTCCCACCAGTATTTTGATCATTTAAATTTTCAGTCATGCATGCACTTTTAGGGTTTGCATGCATTCTAGGGTTTGCATGCATTTTGCATGCATCCCAGTCATCAGTCCAGAACCTAGCCCTCAGTTAGCCAGCCCCCAGGAGCTTCTCACTATTCATTTTTAGCCCTCCAGTTGCTTAATGCGCCCTTCTTCCTTGATTTTAGGGAGCAACTCGCCCTTCTTCACCTACCAGTCCAGTTGTCTTCAGTTTACACTTAGTTACACTCAGTTACAGTCAGTTACAGTCAGTTACACTTAGTTACACTTAGTTACACTGAGTTACACTCAGTTACACCTACCAGAGTTAGTTTGACTGATGGTTGACAGTTACTTGAGCATTGATGACTCCACTGATGATGATGAAGACTTCCAGTTGTGCTCCGATGATCATGAGGACACCTAGTTGTGCTCCGATAATCATGAGGACACCTAGTTGTGCTCCGATGACACTCTATTGATCTTATGATCACTCTGAGAGGCTAATTCGAATTGCCACCTTAGGCATTCGAATCCTCTCTACCATTGTACTATTTATTTGTCCATATTGTGATTAATTAACTAGTGTGTGTGAAGTATTATTGCTTCTATCTGAGTTCTACTATACCATCTTATTCTGTTGCTCATTATACTGTATTGTTCACTCTTCTTCTATTTTCCTGCTTAATCATAATTACTCTTGTGAGGTACATATCATCTCTTAGATCTGCTATGAGGATTTTCACAGTAAGAGGGGAAAAGTAGGAAAGCCTATCCACTCAAGGAGGGCGAATTTGGAAGGGCTCTCACAAGTCACCAAGCACATCAAATTTCTCAGCAGGTCATTGGTAAGTTTATAAAAGAATCCAAGCAATTCCTTTTCACAACTTTTGATCATTATTGAAGTTGTGTGTGAGCCCTTTAGCTTTCCAAGGCAAGGAGATATGCCCTAACCAACCAGTGGTTGGGAGACAAACCCCAATGCAATTCATGTTTCAGTTTTATCATAATTAGATCATGAGCTATTGGAGTTTGATCTACATGCCAGTAAAATCCTAACATTGAATAATATCAGCCTACCATTGGAGAATTGAAGCATCCAGAGAGTCCATCAATGCCAGTGAAATTGGAGTGAGTTATTGAGGAGGATTCACCCGGAGGAAGACGATCCAGTCTAGCTAATGCACCCTGATCAGATATAGAAGCTTGCTACACCTTCCATGAGCATACCTCTTCTCTCTATTCATCATTATTGCAGAATCAAGTGAACCATTCCTCTCTTATTCTACTCTTCACAATATTACACTCTCATTATTTTGTAAGAATCCTATGTATTGGAGGATTTCTGACAAGTCCGAGTTTAAAATAATTATATTTTTTTCCCAGTGTTATTAAATTATATTTGAATTTGTTGTTATACTTATTTCTGAACCATATTATACTTCAGGACAGAAATATGGAATCCCGAGAGGCTGTTAGATTAAGTTTCTTTAAGACTAGCTCTCTGAGCACTTAATTTTAATTAGTTTTCCAGTTTTTGATATTAAAAGTCATTATATGATTCCAATTTCACTTTTGATGGTTGTATGAAATTATTAACACATCAATGAACACCATCCATCCCTTTCCCTGATATTTTGAAGGCCTCTCAGCCTATTTGGGTGAACTTGGAAATTTACTAGTTGGGTAGTCCAACATAGTTCCCTTGCTTCTTTTGCTTCCAAATTCCACCAGATCCTCCCAAATTCTAAGAAGCACTTGTCCAACACATAATTAGGAGTTTAATTTCTGACATCCACCATTGGTTACATTTAGGTGTAAGCAACTAAGCCTAGTATGCATATGTTGGAGTGCCCAAGAAGCCTCAAAGTAGACCTCAATGGAAACTGTTGTTGAAATGTAAATGGCCCCAGTACTTTGTGCATAGGACTCAGAATTTGGCCTTATTTCTGATATTTTTTCTGCTTCACATTCACCCATACATTTGGCATAACCTAAATATCCCAAATTCATAACCCAGGAGGAATCTGCTTGTGCCCTAAACTAGCTCTTTCCATTAGTTCTGTTAGCTAGTCTTCGTCGGTGAAAAAGTTGTATTGTAAGTTTTAAAATCTGAGATAATATCATCTTATATTAGGTCAGGTATATTACACAACTTACCTCTCTATTTCTATATCTCTCTCTAAACCCCTAAATTTAAATCCCCCTCTCTCTATACACCTAAGCCCCAATCTCTCTCTCTCTCTCTCTCTATACACCTAACCCCCAATATCTCTCTATACCTATTGTAAACTATTATATAGGTTAGTTTTGGAAACTTTGTCAAATTTTTTTCTAATGTCCACAAAGAAACATAAAAGACTAGTTTTATTATTACAACACTCCTGGGGTGGTCATGTGTGTTTCTTTAAGGTATCATTCATGGCCTTGAATGCCTCAAAGATTCCTTTAGGGTGTAATGCATATGATTCCTTCCTTGATCATGCATAGAGCTTCAAAACCCATCATCACTAGGCTAACAATAAATTTCCTCTCATTGGCTAAAGAGAATCAACATCTCTAGTCATAGGTTAAAGAGCATCATTGACAAGCCATGTGTTTTTTTATTCATCCTTCTTGGCCATGGATGATTACATGCATTATTTAGGGAATAAGATCTAAGTTTCCTCTCTCGACCATGTTTAGGGATGCAAGACCCATACTTAGTGCTCAAAAAATTCTAATGTTCCCATATTGTCACTAGAATACCAAAGAAACCCTCAAAAAGTCATATTTGGTGGTTGGATGCATCATTCATGGACCCTTATTCCTAGAATATGCCTTTATGTACCAATTCCTCAGCTTCCTCCATTGACCATTTTTAATACCTCAACATCGAACTTGATGCTCAAAAACTCCTAATGGTGCCCATATCTCCACTTGGAGGCTAGGGATACCCTCAAGAGATCCTATGTGATGGTTCAAGGTGAATTTTTTAGCCCTAGATTCCCATATCATTACCCATAGGAAAATTATACTCTCAAGGGATCGACTGTGGTGGTTCAAGGTGTTTTTCTTAAAGTAGGTTTCCTAAAATATTGCTTTAGATCATAAGGATTAGGCTCATCTCTTGAACATGTCAAGTTCCCCACGACCCATCCTTAGTGCTCATAACCTTCTAATAGTGAGATATCACCACTCATAGGAAAAATGTCCTACATAGAGGTCATGTGTGGTAGTTCAAGGGATTATTGGTTTCCCTTGAGCTTCAAAAGTTATATTTTAGGTCTAATTTAAATGTCTCATTCCTTTACATTGGTTTATGGCTCAAGACATATACATAGTTCTCAAGCAAATATGATCATTTGAAGGTGAAGTGTATGCTTGCAATGTCATATTTGTTTATTGCATCGAGAGTAGTGAGGTGCTTACAACTTAGTATGGGGAAGATGTGTAATGTGATGTAGCGTAACACCATCACGTTATGTACCCAAAAGAAAAAGTAATTAAAAAAAGTTATGTCGTCTCATAAAATAAAAAGTGAAAACCAATTAAAAAATAATTAAAAAAATCCATATCCGCTCATAAAACAAAAATTTAAAACCAAATAAAAACTCATTAAAAAAATAAGACCTCGATAAATTGGATGCCTCTCAGTGCTTGATAGATACGCGTTTATGATGGATCTATGCTGGTTCAAGGAAACACTCATATGCTAATGATACCATAATGGCACAGTCATCCTCAATAGGTCAATGATACCCTCAAAATGGTATATGTTCTTGGTGGAGGAAACCTTGTTATCCCTAAATGGATGTAACATTCCTTTTAGTCCCGAGCTTCAAGTCTCCTCCCATGACCATGTCCAAGCCCCCAATTCCAAAGACTTGGATACATAGTTCCATGGAATCATAGATATCCCTGCAAAGTCATACATGGTGCTTTAAGACATTTTTCATGGATTTGGATGCCTCAATGGTTTCTTTAGGGCCAAATTCATGGTATTTTTCCCTCAAATGTCATTCCCAAGGCCTTGAGACACATACATATTTCTTCAAACCACCTAATTGCACCAACATCCCTGATCATAAGCTATTGGCACACTCAATAAGTCATGTGTGGTTGGTTGAGGAAACCTTCTTAGTCTTTGATGGCTAGAAGACTTCTTCAGGGCCCAAGGTTTTGGTATCCTCCACTAAGCATGTCCAATGCCCCAAGGCCCCAAGACATAAACATAGAGAATCATGAATACCATTGACAAAGTCATGTGTTTTTCTTTGAAGCATTTTTCATGGATCTAGATGCCCCGAGACATGTACATACTACTTAAAAATACCGAATGGCACTAATATCCTCAATCATAGAGTAATGATACCCTCAAGATGTCATGTGTGGTTGGTGGATGAAATATGCTTATCCGTGGATGGTTAGAAGATTCATATAGGTCCATAGGATCAACTCTCCTCCCTTGACTATGTCCAAGGTCCTAATTCCCTAATACATAGATACATATTTCCACATATATCCCTATGAGGTAATGCATGGTTCCTCGAGGAATTTATCATGGCTTTGGATGCCTCAATGGTTTATTTGGGGACAAATGAATGGTATTCTTCCTTGGAAAACCATTTCCAAGGCCCTAAGACATATATATACTAAGTTCAAAACCATAAAATGGCACTTCCATCCTCAATCACAGGACAATGATACCTCAAGAGGCCATGTGTAGTTGGTGGAGGTAACCTTCTTAACCCTAGATGGATATAAGATTCCTTTAAGGCCCAAGTCTTAGGTCTCCTCCCTTGACCATGTCCAATGCCCTAAGTCCCCAAGGCTTGGATACATAGCACAATGGATACCCCTGTAAAGTCTTGTTTGGTGTGTTTAGACATTTTTCATGGCCTTGGATGTCTAAATGGTTTCTTTATGGCCAAATGCACGGTATTCGTCCATAAAAAATAATTCCAAAAGCCTTGATCAGGCACATACATATTTCTCAAAACCACTTCATGGTATCAACATCCTTAATCATAGGCCAATGATACCATTAAGAGGTCATGTGTGGTTAGTGGAGGAAATCATCATAGCTCTTTCTGGATAGAATATTCCTTTAGGGCCCAAGGTTCAGGTCTCTCTCTCTCTCTGACTATCTCTCTAAACTGGCTATGGGTTATAGGTTTTAAGGGTGGGTGTTTGATGATAGAGTTTAGGGTTGATTAGAATTAAAGGTTATAAGGGCTATGGGTTAATTTTTATTTGACTAGACATTTTATAGGTTAGGATTATAGGGGTTAAAACACCAATTTCATTAAACTTGGACTTATTCCAGTCCAAGTCACTTTGAAGATAGGGCTAAAACCACCTTTCTAAACTCCAAAATCAAGCAAAATCCGGTTCCAAAACCGCCAAATCCAGGTTCCAAAAGTGCCAAAACCATCTCCAAAAGTGCCAAAACCAGTTCCGAAAGTGCCAAAACCGATTCCAAAATTGCCAAAACCGATTCCGGAAGTGCCAAATCAAGGTTCCAAAAGTGACAAAACCGGTTCCTAAATAGCTAAAAACCGATTCCGAAAGTGACCAAACCAGTTCCGAAACTGCCAAATCCGTTTCCAAAAGTGCAAAATCCAGGTTCCAAAACCATACTTTTTCTTTTGATATTTGTGTCTGTATAATATGATGGTCATTTGAAGTTGAATGTCATTAACCAACACCCCATTTTTGAATGAGGCTCAAGTTAAATGAATGAAGGAGCGGCCAACCCTTCTTCTGCCCATTATTATTTTCATTATAGTTCTAGACTGCAAGAAGGGTGGTTCAATCCTTCTTGTGTTTACCATTCTAGATACAGGTGAATTGTCAGATATTGGTGTTCACAATTATCTACTAAAAGAAGGGGCAGTCGATCCTTCTTGTTGGCAGTCAAGATAAATATTGTTTACATGTTTAACATAGGCAATGTCCCGATCCCTGCCACATAATGCGGAAGTCGGTAGTGGGGAAATGTTGTCCCAACCTTCGTAGATTAATTGTTCTTCATTTCTCTTTTAAATGAAGGGTCGACTGACCCTTATTGTGCTTTGTATTTTTGTAGTCTTCAACATTTAGGATACGTATGAATTGGCGGCCTATACTTCATAGGTTGAATATTTTCACAATTACCTCATAAATAAAGGGGCGGCCAACCCTTCTTCTGCCCAATATTATTTTCATACTAGTTCTAGACTACCAGAAGGGTCAACCGACCCTTCTTGTGATTTATATTTATCCAGTCTTGACCCTTATGGTTATACATGAATTGATCTCTATTTTGGAAGGAGAAATCTCACACGTGTGAGCCTCAAAGAGAGAACTGAAGCCATAGGAAGTGATGACATGGCATCTATGATGACATGGAATGTGTGATGATGACATGACATGTATGATGACATGGCATGTATGATGACATGGCATAGAAAGACACATGATGGTGTTCTGGTGTTATCATTAAGTCAGTGTTGCAATGTGACATCATTCTGGAAAAGTATGGCAAGTTTGTGAAACTTTGGAAATTGACAAAGTATGGAAAAAGTAGTCAAAACTGCTCTGAGAGAATGCCCGCCATAATTCATGGTTTCAGAAAAATGAACGCACCATCATATCATGCTATAGCTTGTTGAAGTGGCTATATAGTTATACATGATTGCGGATTGCGGGAACTGTATGAGTAATGGATTTGTGACATGCGTTTACGCAACCCGCAATTCAGATTGCGGATTGCGGAAACTTTTGTTTGTTTTTATTTCAAGATGTAGTCCCGCAACCTGCAATTGTGTATTGTGGGAACATTGTATATATTTCAAAACAATTAAACCCCTGCAACTTGTCTTCCGCATTCCCCAGATTAGATCTCAGGCGTCAACTTGTCTTAATCTTACGGCCCAGAAACAGGTTAATTGTTTGATTTTAAATAGAAACATTCTTTCTTTTTGTTCGTTTAAATCGAAGCATTATTTCTTTTTTCTTTTTAAAAAAGGAATGAAATATCATAAATGGGAGAACACGAGAAGGATCGACCGACCCTTCTTGCAGTGTCGAACTATTTTGAAAATAATACTAGGAATAAGAAGCATCACTCGACCCTTTTGTAGTGTTGAACTATTATAAAAATAATATTGGGAATAAGATGGGTCGGCCGACCCTTCAATTACGAGGGAATTGTAAAAATAGAACACCTTGTAAGTTATAACATATAAAAATGGTTTTTGAGTAATTTTGTTTTTTATCCTTATTTTTTGACAAGAAGGATCGACTGCCCCTTCTTTTCATAGTTATTTGTGAAAACCTTTATCCAGAAATTCAGCTATATCCATAATTGAGAACACAAGAAGGATCGACTTACCCTTCTTGCAGTGTCAAACTATTATGAAAAGAATATTGGGAATAAGATGGGTCGGCCAAACTTTCATCTACGAGTGAATGGTGAAAATAGAACTCCTGAGAAAAAGAGCGGCCGAGCGACCACTCTTTCTCTGAGAATATTTCTACTTGCCAGCAAGGTCTTTGAAGCAAAAATTCTATAAATTTGGAGACACATGGAACACTTATATTGTGACACGTGGCATATTTGATTTTTAAAATTAGTTTAAAGATTTTTTAAACGGATATTAAGGATATTAATGGTACTAGGCATGTTGGCCATAGGATTTTCAATGAATTGATTAGAGTAATAAGTGTATGATTACTCCAGCAAAATATGTACTCGCTACAGATGATATCAATGGCCACCATGATCCCGCCATACTGTGATAATTACCATTGACCTCATCCAGAGACTTTTTTGGTGACAAGACATAAACATTATGTGGACTGAAATTATGATGAGATTATTCACATGAGTGATACAATCCATCATTTACTGCGAATATTATTAAGCCTGTTGTAGGCCATTTAATGCGTTGGCAATAGGCATGTTGGCCGTTGGATTTTCAAGGAATCGAGTGATACGTGTACGATTTCTCCAGCAAAATTTGTAGTCATTACAGATGATATCTTTGACCACCATGATCCCGCCATACTGTGATAATTACCATTCCCCATCTGTCCCAAAATCCCATCACATTCAATCCATCAACACAGTGGCCACTCACTATATATAGGCTAATCCATCAACACAGTGGCCACTCACAACAAAATGAAATGGAATTTTTCAGTTTGTTCGCCTTATATTCCCGGGGTATGCATGGATTTGTCATTATGTTCTTGCAACTAGGAGGGGACATAGGGAGAATAAGAAACATTCTCATATAGGTATATGAAGAAAGGTTCTCATATAATGGATATAATGCACCATTTTCCTGTAGAGAAATTTGGGGAGATAATAGGTATCTTGAAATCATTGAAGAATCTTGATATCCATATTCCGAAGCCTCTTTCTCTTCTCAACTTATTGGAGCAACTTCCTAACCTTGAAAGACTACATATCCACAAAAGGTTTTTCTCGGTAAGAAAGAATTTTTGTAGTCATTATTATACACGCGTCTAATTTATGTGTTTGCTTATCATTTGCAAAGTATATTTCATTGGTTGAATACCTTTGCTTCCATTAACTACGGTGTTAGGAGCTAACCTGTCTAAGTGGGATGCCCAGACCAACTGTGTTAGGAGCTAACTCGTCCAAGCGGGATGCCCAGACCGACTGTTATGGTGCACTTGGAAATTTAGGAATAGTTTCTCTGTTTTTATTGTGCATGATGATATGTGTGCTCATGCGTTGGCTGCAATAAAACGATTATTTTTGCATTTGTTGGAAATGGTTTCTTTTTATGGCAGCGTGATAAACAGTTATTTGTTTTCTATTCAGGTATTTGAGAGACTGAGATGCAATACCACCGTGTCTAGGCTGTCTTCGAATCTCTGTGCGTCCAGATCATGCTGTCAGCTTCTTCTAACTACGCATAATTTGTTTCACTCGTTTTAAAGATGCGCGCCTCACCCGTTTCCACTGCATTTATAGTCAGTCCCATGAGACAGTCGGAAATCTTGAGACTTTCAAGCTCCGCAGAATGAAACAATAGAATGTTATCAATCGTTTCTGTTTCTTCCTCGATGAATTTCAACTCACCAAATTTCAGCTCACCAACTTAAGATAGTAGTATCAGACTTAACTGATACTAAACTTGGTGATGATGTAGTATCAGAGCTCGATGATGTAGTATCAGACTTAACAGATAGTAAACTTGTTATCACCATCACACATGTTTTGCACTATTCATCAACAAATAACTACATCTGACCCGGAGAGCTTACCAGTCTTTGCAAGAATATTCCCTTTGTAGCTGAAGGTGGGAAAATCATCAAGGTAGGAGGCTTTCTAAAGTTTCTCAAGGCGCCTGCATCGAAGAGTAACTAGGACAAGTTAATGGGATGGAAATTGGAATCCTTGGATGACTATGGGATTTTCAACACTTTTTGAAGGTTACCTTATACTACCACCTTGTGCAGGAGGTATGATGTATTCAGTGAATGTTTGGTTTCAGTCTTTCAAAGACACTTGCAACAGTCATCGAATGTTGTTCTAGTACATTCCTTCATGTGTGGAATGAGTCTACAAGTCGAAGCTCCAATAAAAGTTTAGTCTTTTATTACTCCTCAAAGGAGATGATCTGATTAAGGATAAGGAGAATCTAAAATGTTCAGCGACTTTAAATTATTCTGAAGTTCAATTTAAAATAAAAAAATGTAATTGAAAAGGACCTTCTGAAAGTGGCAATATTGGCTTTGAAAAGGGTGTTTTTCTATTGGAATAATGTGTTTTTCAATTACTTATGAACCTTAAATTGCAGTTTGTTGTTATAAAAATATGAACTTCAATTCAAAAAGTGTGAATTTAAAATAAACAAATGCAATTTCTGATTTGAAAAGTGTGAATTTAAAATCAAATAATGTAATTTTTTATTTGAAAATTGCAATTTTCGTTTGTAAATGTTCTAAATTTTAAGGTGAAAAAATCAATGTCTAAAATATTCAAGTCACTTTGAAGACGGGTCAAAAAACACCTTTCTAAACTCCAAAATCAAGCAAAATCCGGTTCCAAAACTGCCAAATCTAGGTTCCAAAAGTGCCAAAACCAGATCCAAAAGTGCCAAAACCGATTCTAAAATTGCCAAAACCAATTCCGAAAGTGCCAAATCAAGGTTCAAAAAGTGACAAAGCCGGTTCCTAAAGATCCCAAACTAGTTCCAAAAGTGCAAAATCCGGTTCTGAAAGTGACCAAACCGGTTCCGAAACTGCAAAATCCGTTTCCAAAGTGCCAAAATCAGGTTCCAAAACCATACTTTTTCTTTTGAACGAGGCTCGACATAAATGAATGAAGGGGCGGCCGACCCTTCTTCTGCCTACTATTATTTTCATAATAGTTCAAGACTGCAAGATGGGTGGTTCGATCATTCTTGTGTTCACCATTCTAGATATAGGTGAGTTGTCAGATATCAGTGTTCACAATTATCTACTAAAAGAAGGGGCGGCTGATCTTTCTTGTCAGCAGTCGGAAGTCGGGAAATTTGTTTTTTACATGTTATACCATAGGAAATGTCCCGATCGTCGCCACATACTGCGGAAGTCGGTAGTGGGGAAATGTTGTCCCAACCTTCATAGATTAATTGTATTTCATTTCTCTTTTCATTGAAGGGTCGACCGACCCTTCTTGTGCTTAGTATTTTTGCAGTCTTCACCATTCAGGATATACATGAATTGACAGCCTATACTTCGTAGGTTGAATATTTCCACAATTCCCCCATAAATGAAGGGGTGGACAACCCTTCTTATGCCCAATATTATTGTCATAGTAGTTTCAGATTGCCAGAAGGGTCGGCCGACCCTTCTTGTGATTTATATTTTTCCATTCTTGACCATTCTGGTTATACATGAATTAATCCCTATTTTGGAAAGGGAATATCTCACACGTGTGAGCCTCAAAGAAAGAACTGACGCCAAAGGAAGTGATGACATGGCATGTATGATGACATGGAATCTATGATGACATGGAATGTGCCATGAGGATGGAAAGACACAAGATGGTGTTCTGGTGCTATCATTTAGTCAGTGTTGCAATCTGACATCATTCACAAAAAGTATGGCAAGGTTGTGAAACTTTGGAAATTGAGAAAGTATGGAAAAAGTAGTCAAAACTGCTCTGATAGAATTCCCACCATAATTCACGGTTTCAGAAAAATGCACGCACCATCATATTATGCTATAGCTTGTTGAAGTGGCTATCTAGTTATACATGATTGCGGATTGCAGGAACAGTTTAAATAATGGATTTGCGACATGCATTTCCGCAACCCGCAGTGCGAAATACGGATTGCGAAAACTTTGGTTTGTTTTTATTTCTAGTTGTAGTCCTGCAACCTACAATTGCGGATTGCGGGAACGTTGTATATATTTCCAAATAATTAAACCCCCGCAACTCGTCTTCCGCATTCCCTAGATTAGATCTCAATCGTCGACTTGTCTTAATCTTATGGCCCAGATTTAACCCGATGGAATTAATAAATATGTTGATTTTGTTTCTGTTTCCTTTTATTATATTTCATCTTCAAAAATTACCTGTTGTGTGGATTTTACTATGAGTTTTTTCCAGGGGTCGTTTTCGCCATTTTTTCTAGCTTTAATGAAGGGTCGGCCGACCCTTCTTGTGCTTAGTATTTTTGCAGTCTTCACTATTTAGGATATACATGAATTGATAGCCTATACTTCGTAGGTTGAAGAAGAGAGAATGGGGAAGCTCCCCAGTAGACATGTAGCAGAGAGAATGGGGCTGCTTTGAATGCGTAGAGGGCCGAGGTACCAAAGTTGCAGCCAACTAGATGGTGAAGGGAGATGCGAGCAAAGAATCGAGAAGGAGCCATAAAGCCACACATTTGAGGGCAGGTAGGTGGAAGCGAGGGAGGTGTTATATTGCATGAGTCACGCGTGCTATGTTATGGGCGCCTAGGTCGAGGCTCCTCCCCCATGTGCCCTCCTCGTGTCCAGCACATGGCCCCTTGTGAGTCATGAGTCGTCCTGGAATTTGACGTCGTACAGGATGTTTTTTTCATTCTAACACATATTTGACAGATAAATTTTGAATGGAAACGTCGATCGTGACAACTACCGAAATATGCAAAACGTCTATTTGACATCCATGAATTTACATTTCCCGTCAGAAATTTTAATGCTAGTTGTACTATACCCTATACTTTGTACTTATTAGTAATTAATCTTGGCCATTATGTTGTGCCGCTCTTGCATTGCTCGTTCAGTTTGGATGAAAATATTTAGTTTCCAAGACATAACGTCTTAATGTTTCTTGATTAAGATGTTATAGGCCATTAAGTATAGTACGACTGAAGAAACATTAAGACGTTATGTGTTGGAAACTATTAATCCAAACTGAACGAGCTGTGCAAGAGTGACACAACATAATGGCCAAGATTAATTACTAAGAAGTACAGGGTATAGGGTATAGTATAACAAGCATTAAAATTTATGATGGGAAATGTAAATTCATGGACATCAAATAGAACAATTCAGCTATATCCATAATGGAGAACACAAGAAGGATCGACCGACCCTACTTGCAGTGTCGAAATATTATGAAAAGAATATTGGTAATTAGAAGGGTCGACCGACCCCTCTTCCAGTGTCAAACTAATCTGAAAATAATACGGGGAATAGGAAGGCTCAGCCGACCCTTCAATTACAAGGGAATTGTAAAAATAGAACACCTTGGAAGTTATATCATATAAAAATGGTTTTTCCCGAATTCCATTTTACGGCAAGAAGGATCTGCTACCCCTTCTTTCCATAGTTAATTGTCAAAACCTTTATCCATCAATTCATCTATATCCATAATGGATAATACAAGAAGGATCGACTGACCCTTCTTGCAGTGTCGAACTATTATGAAAATAATATTGGGAATTAGAAGGGTCAGCCGAACCTTCATTTAGGAGGGAATTGTAACAATAGAACACCTTGGAGAAAGAGCGGCCGCGCTTTCTCTAAGAATATTTCCACGTGCCAGCAAAGTCTTTAAAGAAAAACGTCTACAAATTTCGTTGTTAAAATGTTGATATCTAGTATCCTAGGGTGACACATGGAACGATGATATTGTGACACGTGGCATATTTGATTTGGCACATTGAGTATAGCGAGGTTACTAAGGGGTTTAACCACAACACAACTAGGAAATGAAAATTCACTCATAGCAAGATTACCCTCTGGAAATTGAATAGCAACACTTTTTCTATGGAATATGACGACTAACAAATTGCCCATATAGGTCTTCGTGTTTAAGAAGAGCATTAAAGATCCCATAATGATTAACTTTAATGAATTTCTAGGCAATTGATTAGAACCTTTCGGTCTAAGAAATGCAATTATTACATTTGTAACGAAATAACATATATCATGCGCCAACAAAATTTGGATTAAGATGAAGTACAATTTTAATTATATCATGTATCATAATTTGATGTCAAATCTAAACAACATATAAGCCATATTTTGGACTACTTTTTGACCTAGAAGGGCTAAGTTTCTAAATAACTGAAAGTTTTTTATTTTTTTGGCAGAAGGATGAATCTCTCAGACTGTTTTTGAGAAATTATTGTAATTTTCCAGGAAGTCTTTTTGACAATATCTGGTTTACTTCGGCTCTCTAGTGAGTCAAGTAACCTCATGGAACATACATGTACTATTTGTTCAATCTGTGGAATGAAATTATGTGTAAATAAATGTAAGCCATGAATATGCTATGTTAATCCTGTTAGAAGGTTAATATATATTCATGAATGAGGTTTCTTTCAATTGCATAAGCTATCTGCTGTATTAATTTTGTATGTGAATGATGAATGGCTAAACTCCATTTATGTAATACATGTATGCTTATGCTGTCACAACCTCATTGATGGATGGATGCCTCCTGTATGTTCTTAGAATGATAGGCATACGCCTGGTTATGAAGCTGTTAATTAGATGCTTAATAACTTAACTTAGCAAATTAACTTAATATCATGATAAATCAAGCACACAGATTTACATGTTTTATGATTTAACAATACAATTTAAACAGAGTTACATTTTTAGAAACCAAACTCGACACTTTACAAGAATTATAATCACAGTGAAATTGGACATACTAGTACAAACAAACATTCAAGTGTATTATTTAACAAAATACTTCCATTTTTATTTTATTCACAATTGGTCTCACATCGCTCACGCCATCCAGGTGCAGCAAGCAAGGCCATAATCCATCTAACAAAAATGTGTTATCGACATCGTCGGAATTATAAGTTTTTGTTATAATACGGTTTCCTTCATTGTTAAAAACATGTTTTTCTCTGGAGTCATCGACAATCACAGTATTTGTTCGATCCCAACCATGGTTCAAAGTGTCCCAAACTATAATTAAAGGCTTACGATATACATTAGGATTTCCAACACCCTTAAAACCCTCTCTGGGTACGAAAGAACAATTTTCTTGTGTTAAAATTAATCTAAATTGTTCCCTTTTCAATCCTGTTATTTGTAATAATCTAGGAAAAAACTCGTCTACTTTTTTTCGTTGAGCAGATGTCCATACCCCAACCTCAAAAATACGAAAGAATTTTTTAAAAAATTCCCTTAAGCCTGGGTGTATAAAATAATACTTTGTTGATGTTTCGATGTCTGGTGGTCGTCGCAATCCGAGTTTCTGTTTTCTATGTATTGCGTGTAACAAAACGCTATTGAAATAAAAAATGATCAATGGTTTTCTAGTACTATATGCAAACAAAAGCACACACACACAAAGCAGTTAATAAAATATTATGGTTCAATGTTTCTAAGTATATTGCTTTCATGTTCAACAATTTTTTAAACATATTACCAGATACATGGTACGATGTCCATAAATAAGATGAGAACTGTGCAATAAAACTTACGATGTCCATAAATAAGATGAGAAATGTAGGAGTAACTGTAAAAAATATAGAAATCACTAAATTAATTTGTTTTGTACAATATGACGGTCATCTCAAATTCAATGTGTTTAACCAACGCCTCATTTTTGAACGACGCCCGAGATAATTCAACAGAGCACACAACATTGTTTTTATAGTTATATCTCTCTCTTGTGAACCGTCGAATTTCCAACTAGTTGGCATTTTCAAGTAGTTTTCCTTGCTATTATCTGCTGATTGATATTGCCCTTCATCTATAAACAACATGTCCATTTGTTTATATATATCTCCATATTGGATAAGTACATCCTTGAAGGACTTTTTGTATATTATGTTCGGTACTTCACCAACATTATAGTATGCAGACATTGAGTGATTATAAATAGTACTAGGTTCCCACTGCTCTTGACCCCAAATAAATACAAATTCTTCATTTTTCAACCATTCAAATACATCCAGGAAATTTTTAATTTCCATGTTGTCGAGCCAGGAAAACCACATAGCAACGTTGAAATGCTCTCTAGAAACACTGATAATTTTGCGGCTAAACATGCATGTATAATAACGATAGCATTTATGGACAAAATGAGGTTGTTTGGAAGAATCTTCAATGTTGGATAACATCTGAACTCCAAAGAGCAATCCCTCTACTCCCAGGACCAATAGTTTCTTTTGCGGTTATAATATCCTCACTGCTACAAGAACAGTGACTATATATATAACAACAACAACAACACTTTGTTCATGAAGTTAATGATCACAACATATTCAATTTATTTAATAAAAGCATCACACCGAACTAATAATATGTTACATTCAGACGAAAATAGCAACGTCTCCGGAAAAAACAGAAAACACATTGAATGGTTTAAAATAGGCAATGATAGATTACATCTAAAAAATTTAGGGAATGACAAGTTACATTTGATAGTTTCTGATATCAACTGATTCTTTCATTTTACTCAAACGCTACCAAAGTCCATTTACCAATTCAGTATCTGTCCGAAGGGACGATCCAATAAAGGGCTTACACGAAATACAGTTTTGAAATGGAACTGCTTTCTCAACATCACCCTCCAAAACAATCATTGATGTATTAATTTCCGAAGTTTACATTGGGAACTCCTTCCACACACTCCATATTTTTTTGTGTATTTCCTTCTTGATTGGAGGTGCATTTATCTTGAAACCAAATAAATAATTTTTTTTGCTCATATGATTTATCTTTACCGCATGCCAACAAAATTTTTGTAAGCAGTACCTTCCCCTCATTGGCACCACATTTAGATGACCAAATCCCAACATTGAATTTGGAAAAAAGTAAATCCAAAAATCGAATGGCATTTGTTCGTGACTCATATGAAGTTTTTCTATATTTAAATTCACCATTTATTAGAGTAGTCTCTTCCCCCTTTTTTACTCTTTCCACTTTTTTATCTCTTTTGGAGTAATTTTCTGTGACTTTCTTGTGAAATAGAAAACCTTCCATTTCTAATATCAATAACATTTTTGTATGGGGAGCTGCACAGAAATATTGTTTGTCATTATATATACTTCGGAATAAATTTGTTTTATCAATGTAAGTAGAAAATATTGTCTTTTACCTGTCAATGGTAGGCGAACATTTGACCGGCGAGTAACATCACTGGAGACACTTCATTTTGACACCAAGGCGCCCTCTCCACATTCAATATTGGCCAAGCCGTCTTCTTGTGCTGCATTGTTCAAGCTCTCGACTTGTTCATTATTGTCCAAGCTCCCGCCTGGTCCCTTATTCTCCAATGTGACTTGCTGGCCAATCTCCAGGGACATCGTCGATGCCTGCTCTGGTTGTGGATGATCCACATATTGACCTGGAAATTTGCAGGTATACATGTTATATAATTTTTTGCAGGTCACTATCCCCTTTCATAATTTACTTAATTTAACCATGATCTGTGAAAAATAATTTTTTACCTTCTTGTCCTGTTTTGTAGTTCTTTGTAGATTGTCTATCACCTTCAGTTTCGTCATCGGATATTGTAATTCGATTGGAGGATACTTGGGTATGCTCTTTATTTGAAGTTGTAGTAGAATAGGAATTTAAAGAAGTTATTGAACATAACCGACCGAGAAAAGTAAAATAAAATCAAAGAAATCTGAAAATGTTAATAGAAATACCTTATTTGAGAAAAAAGTAAAATAAAATTCAAAAGTAAAATAAAATCAAAGACATTTGAAAATGTTAATAGAAATACCTTGTTTTATACCCAATTCATGGTAGAAACTGTTCATGAACAACTCTTGTTGTACCGTCTCCACAATAGAAATAACTATTCTTTCTGGAGACCTGGTCAACGAACGAAGAAGCCTACCTCCTGCGTACAACAAAAGAATTGTGCCTTCATAAGAGACCTGTCTGGAAACTATGTGATCCCATAATTCTTGTGTCCTTTCTTTTGGAAACACATGGCTCCTCGCACTATCGCTGTTAACATTGGGCTGAGGTAAATCAAGCATCGGTAGGCCCTCGTCTTTCCAATCCATATCGATTTCAGAGTTAGATAAATATCCTCATCATTTCCAATGCACCGACATTGTATAATAGAGATCCTCTAAACAGGTCGCCAGAGAATTCTCTATATACTCCCATTGTAGGATTCGCCGTAACATGTTTTTTTGATTTCTTGCTCCAACTTGTGAAAGCTTTAGAAATCATACAAGAGTTCTCCATATCAGATAGAAAAATACAAGTAAATTCCTCTTAATTTGTTTCAAGGTAGTACAAAAATGCCAGCATGTCTTCTTCTGTCCATGGAATAGCACAATTACACATATCCACAGCAACAAATTAACAGCTGACTGTCGCACCAAAAAATGGAATTGTTTTGAGTGTGGTGACCAAAGAATTAGGGTAACAACATTGACAAACAAACTGTGAACTATTTTCGACGTCTTCAATGGACATCCTATCTTTATTGATATATAAATTCAATATTTTTTGAGCTTCAATTGGTATTTTGGTACCAATATCCACTTCAGATTCATTCTTTCTCTTTTTACTCGGAGATTTTGGTTGCTTTCTCGAGCATAAAATACTGCACAGTTGCTTGAGATGGTTTGGTGCAATTTTATATATTTCAATAACGTTATGGTCAGTGACATTCTGTGATCGTTCAATTTGAACATCATTAACTTTGAAATATTCAATGATCGAATGCCTGGTTGACCTCTCGTCCTTTATTCGTTTGCAATATTGACTTAAAGTTTATGCGCAAAACTTTTTATCGACTGATGTGCTCAACCAAACTGATCCGTTGATTTTATTTTCTGCCACAGCGGTCAATTCATCTTCATCAAGATCACGTAATGGTTTGAAAAAATTAGAGCCATAACTCTTTATTTTATTTAGAGAAAAATCATCCTGAGAGATGTTATTCGGCAAGCAATCCAAGGCGCCACTTTTGTAAAGCTCGAATACATACTGCCATTTTCTCCACAGTCATTTCGATGTCAAAACAAGAGTTAGCTTGTCTTTAAGGCTCTCCCAGTTAACAAGAAAGATATCGATACATTTAGTTTGGAAAGACTACAAACATATAAAATTGAATATTCCAGTTAATTTCCTAATTTCATAACACAGGTAGCAATCTAAAGAATTTGACTGATAAGAAGAAAAATTCTATACCGTCCAAAAATCACTGGGAGTGTTTCCCTTTCCTGGGCGGGATGGAAAACCACACAATAACCATCTCTCCCTTGCTTTTTCAACTGAAGAAATGAATGTAGTGTTTGGAAATTCCTTGTTTGACAAGTTCTGCTGTTTGCATAAATTGCTGATGATGTCCCGAGGAACGTCTCTATGTACAAGACGAGCTGTTCGATGCCGATACCTTTTATGGAGCTATTTATATTGATCATCTGCAATGATTATTTTTTGCGCAGAAATAGTATGCTTCCCATCCAATATATAAAAATTTACTGATGGCAGATCAATTTCTTTTTCATTTTCAGGAAGAAAGGGCAATCTGGTCTCCTTATTGAAATGCACTAGAATAGCATCTCTCAATGTTGTTGTAAATGTATGGACAAGTGATACCACCATATTTTGCACAACCTGCTCATCAACCTTTCGATATTGTATGTGCGGAGGCGCAACAACACATCTTGTTACGTCAATGGAAAAAAATTTCTCATTGAACTAAAAGTATTTGATCTGATGTTGTTGAACTTCTTTTGAAGTTTCGAAGCTCTTAGTTGCTTTCCGTAGCATCACTTTAGAAGGACTTCCTTTGAGTTGTTTCAAGGTAGAGTTCCACACATCTTTTACAATATTTTGGAGAAATGCTCATTTGTTGTATGTTAGAATCTTTTCATGGCATACCGTTATCGACCCCTTATTAATATTCAGATAATGTAATACAGAGGAAGTTTTCCTAGTCAACATTCTTTTCCTCCATACTGACGAAATTCCTTTCTTCAAGGATGTCGCGGTATCAATTCCATAGCGATTAGAAACAACATACGAGGGAAAAACCCACCCTTCCTTAGCACAGGAAATTGGATCTGGATCGGGACCATTTTTCATTAGATCTGGTCGATAATCAGAAACCAGAAGATCACACTGTATAAGGCAATACTTTTCACCAATCATCGCTTCAGCTTGAACTCGCAATTTTTTATCAGAATCAACGAGTTCCACATATGTCAATATCCCAGCTCTAATCGGCTTTCCCTCGAAATCCAAGTAGAATAGATATATATCCGGGTACAAATTATCTGGTTCTTCCATCTCAACATACCATCCATTTGTGAATGGCGGAAGGTAGTGATCTTTTGTCAATTCAAAGCAAGGGATTTCCTGGTAGTTACTGAGGCTCAACAAATCAGCCATGCTTTATCTGCAAAATAGTCAATATTAAGTAGTCAATATAAGAATGCATACAATGTCTATAATTATAAATTAGTGTTTTAATATTAGATGTATACTTGCAAATGTTCATGCTAATAATCGATGGTTAGGGAACGACCCCTCATTTTCAAAATCAATTGATTGATTAAGATAAAATCTACTAGCATTATCCATGAGAGATAGAATGCACATTTTATAGAGTCGTTTGGGATAAGGATCGATCATAGAATGAGCGATCATCATAGAAGGGGCGGACTATCCTTCTTGTATATGTGTATGAGTTTATCACATGTTTTTTATTTGAGTTTATGTGAGTTTTTGTGCTTAATTTATATGTATGTGAATGGTAATTGCACATTGATTAATTGGAATACAAGTGCGTGATTGTGAAGAAGAAGCACATAGTTTGACGAATTCGTAGCAAACTGGTGAATACATTAGAGATTTAGCGTAGTTATGTATACTACGATAGCTGCCAAGTGTGAAGTCATCTTGTGTTCTAGTTGATGTTAAATAGAATGTTATGCGAAGATGGTAACGACATCTGTGCATTGCCATGGTTAAGAGAATCTTGATTATGCAACCCCCATATTCGCTTCAGGTTAGACTTCAACCTGTTTACAAGGTGATGCCAAAAGGTCGGCCGACCCTTATCTCAGTCTTCTTCTAGTGTTCACCATCCTTCATATACATGAATTGAAACCTCACCTTTGGAGGTTGAATATTTTTACAATTCCCTCATAAATGAAGGCTAGGCCGAAACTTCTTGTATCCAGGACTCATTTCGTAATAGTTCAATATAGCAAGAAGGGTCGGTCAATCCTTCTTCTGTTCACCATTCTAGATATGGGTGAATTCACAATTCTCAACTAAAGGAAGGGGCGGCCGATCCTTCTTGCTAGATGTCGGGAGTCAGGATGCGAACAAGGGCCAGATCGATAGTTGATAATAACTACGCAGATCCAAGGTACGAGGAAGGCATCGTTTGAGAGATTGAAGATTGCGGAAGGATGTGGGGCTAAGCATGGAAGGAGATCAATGGTACCAGATCGATCATGTAAGATGGATGGCTCAGAGAAATTCCTTTATCCCTAGAGGTGCAAGAATGATAGGAAAGGATAGATAATATAAAAAATGGAATGCATGGGGATCTGAGTACTGTTTTATTCGGTTGCCCCCTTCCTCCCTTGGTTGAGGTCAAGGGAGAAAGTTAATTTAGATAGACTCAAATAGACTCTAGCACCTTGGTGAATGCACATTCCATCTGGGACCAAGTCCAACAAAACTGATGCAACAACTAAGCAACTAGCTCAAAGAAAATTTGAAAGAATCAGGTAAGAGAGCTATAATGGAATGGCACATTACACATATGGAACAAAGTTATATTCATTTTGAATCTCTGATATAATATAAGCAAAATTAATCTAGCTAAGGGGTTTAATCTTGCTCCCATGCATATTGCAAGAAAATTTCCCACTTCCATAGGTATGTTCTTCCTCCATGAGATCAAATGAGCTAAGCCTTAAAATTCGACAAAAGTATTTGCAGGCCACCCAATAATTTGAAAAGATTTATGGTATTAAGAATGGAATTTAGCTGTATTGAATAGATGGCAACCTTAATTAAGCTTGTAAAATGATTGGAAAACAAGCTCTACAAATCATACAAAGATAAAAAATAAAAATTATTAAAGAGTATTGATTGGATTGTTTCTTATCTCTTCTTTCCCACCAGACCAAATCATTTTGACAGTAACTAAATGGCTACCTTGCCTTTGTTAAAAATTGCCATGCAATGAAGGGGTGGCGATCCCTTCTTTTACCAATTATTCTTTTCATAATAGTTATAGATTGCAAGAAGGGTCGGCCAATCTTTCTTGTCTTCAATGTTCTGGATACAGGTGAACTTCTGGATATAGGTGTTCACAATTTTATACTAAACAAAGGGGCGGCTGATCCTTCTTGTAGCCAATATCCATTCCCCACTATTTACAGTAGATGTAGGGAGTCGGGAATTGTTGTCCCATCCTGCAATCTGCATTCCGGGTTGCGGGATAGCGGTATTGATGGAACATTTTAAGAAATCTAGGTATCTGCAATCCACAATATATTTGCGTCTTCGGTAAAGGCTATGAAATCCTCATGCGGGGTGAAAGAAGGGTTGGCCAACCTTTCTTGTGCCGAGTATTTTGTTCAAAATAGTTCTAGGATGCAAGAAAGGTCGGTCGATCCTTCTTGTGTTCACCATTCTGGATACAGGTGAATTGTAACCTATAGGTGTCTACAGTTCTCTACTAAACGAAGGGGCGACCAATTCTTCTTGTCGGGTGTTGGGACAAATATTGTTGATATGTTATAACTTAGACAATATATCGATCCCAACTATAATTTCATTGCGGAAGTCGGAAGTCTGGAATTGTTGTCCCAGCTTAGGCGGGTTGAATATTTTTACAATTCACTCGTAAATGAAGTGTCGACCAACCTTTCTTCTGCTGAGTATTCTGTTCAAAATAGTTCTAGACTGCAAGAAGGGTCGGTCGATCCTTCTAGTGTTCACTATTCTGGATACAGGTGAATGGTTGGATATAGTTGTTCACAATTTTATAATAAACGAAGGGGCGGTCGATCCTTCGTGTCGGAGGTCGGAAGTTGGGATAAATATTGTTTATATGTTATAACTTAGCCAATCTTAGTTCTAGGATGAATTCTGCATTAATTTGGAAGAAAGAACATTGACAATATTTAAATGTGTGGATTAGAGCATATAAAATGAATTATAACCCATGTATTACAGTCAACTATGAGGCAAAGCGATAAGATGGTGTAACACGAAATACATCCACAAAAGAGAAATTAAAATACTGAAGAAAGTAAAAACATATGAATCTCTGTTTCGGATATACTTTTACTTCTGTTCTTCATTAAAGTCTTCAAAAAATATTACGTCACTGTATTTTTTGCTCTCAGATCCAACCCCTATTACTCTGTAAAATCAAAATTTATACAAAACGATCTTTGAAATCATCGCTAAAAAAAGAAATTTCAAAGAAATCTCTTTGATCCGACCCCTATTATCTTGTTCAAGTTTGAATAAATTTGCCATTTATTTCAATCCTTCTATTGTTTGATGACCAAAAGCCTTGTTTCCATTTAGATGTCTCCTTTGCGATATAATTTGATGAGGATCATAGTTCATCCTTTCATCCTCTTGGAAAACCACAATCTTCAGTAATTTTTCTACTACAAAGAGGGCTGCCTTATTCTTAATGATGAATGGACCAACTTTAAGGGGGAATTTCACATCAGAAGCTCCAGTAAAAACATACACACTAATTATACTATGTTCTCTATACAAGAACCAATCACCTGTTTGGCCTTTTGGTGTAGGCTGCAAATTTTCTTTTTCTTCTAACACTCGAGGCATTTCAGTATTAAAAATAATTATGTAAATTTCTGCCATGATTTTATGCGTGAACTCAAACATATTGACGTGTTTATTAAGGTCATGAGAAAAGTTGGTACCAAGAAACTTGGATTTCGAAATGTTTGAACAATATGACTGATACCTAAAATGGTTCAACTGGTTGAAACTCACCAACTGGACATGAATTGCTTCAACTAGGAATTCATCAAAATTAAAACAACACATCGGACTCGACTGTGACTCTGGTGAAATTACTTGGAGAAGGAAACCTAACATAACTTATGTGATTTGACTTATCACTGTCTAGACCTAAAATTTGACTCATCAAGGACAAAACTAACTGGGTATCTCGCTTAAAGACATCAATACTCAATGGGAACGATAGGTTTTCATGTGACTAACCATCTTTCAAGACTTGTAATAAAAACTTGTCTTTTTCTGCAGGACTGTTGTTTCTATAAAACTTGCCAAATTTCTTCGTTAAACGACTCAGGGCTTTTGGGAAATGTTTCAGGTAAACTTAGAACCTCACGGACAGTCTGCGCATTTATTAAAGAATTTTGGTCGTTTTTACATTAATGATTACCCTTCCACCTTGCGAATAATTTGCCGCACACCAACAAACAAATTCGAGGAAGTGTAGGGTTTGTTCGACACAAAAATAGTACATGAAATAAACAAAAACATTAAATACATCCTTTCCCTGCGACTTAAACTCCATTAATTTCTCCTTAGACTGCGAAATACTACATAGACAAAACATGGTCGAAAACAGGATCAAATACAAGCTTCTCCTTAGACTGCAAAATACTACACACAGACAAAACAAGGTCGAAAACAGGGTCAAATACAAGCTTCTTGTTTTCATCTGAACTTTCATTGAAGGGATGAAGGTCTTGGGTTTTCGCCATTTGGGATACAAAATCTAAACACTGACGGTTTCGAGCTACTTGTGAACTGTGAAGTGAGCTTCTTGGGTGCTGTTCCAGTTGACGAAGACAACGATGTGTTTCCCGCAGACCGTTCTTTTCCTCCAGGTAATAAGTAAGCGACAATTTTTTTTTTAAAACTTTGAACAAACCTTTTATAGAACATATGCTTAGGTGGTTTTTGAACTTGCGATGAGTGATTTAAATTTAACCGCTTTTCATAGCGGACTCCACCAACACTTGCCACGTGGTAAGTGATTTAATTTCCGCTCTACCTTTTCCAAGTTTAACCACCATGCACTTTCTAGTGTGGGAACCCATTTCCACCGTCGATTATCTGGGTGTGTCTGCCATGTTGCTACACATTTGCAACTTTGGTGTGAGTCATCCAATTTTTTAGCGCCTTTTCCACCTCCTCCCTTGGAGTGAGAGACCTTATGTAGAGACCTTAGAATAGTGACAATATTTGCATTGTTCCTCTCTATAAACATTAATAACCCAAGAATCCATATAGAATAAAATTAAAAAACATAAAGACAAAAATGCTAACAAGATGAAGAAATCCCTTGTTTGATGAATAATACCAATTCTAGACATTGTTTGTAGATGGGTTTGTAGAAGATATAGTGTAACATGGGAATAAGTCGATGAAGAAGAGGGAGAGATGACCATAAGATATAAGAGAAGTCTAAACAACAAGATTAATCTTCCAAGATGGCATTGATGGCATTGAGATTAGACATTAAATTAGGAAAAGAAGGAGATATCACATGTCGTAGCAATAACATCTAAGGTTGTGTTGTTTTTTTAAACAACCCATTTCATATTAGCTCCATAATTATATTGTTCATGTTTGACTTCTAATAACTCGAATGCTTCCAAATGGCTCCAAATGCTTCTGATTTGGGTCTCAAGGTGTTTTAAAGGTATTAGGACATAAAAAGCGACAAAATTTGCATTGTTCCTCTCTACGGCTTTTAATAAGCAATGTCTAACTGAGATAAACCAAGAACCCATATAGAGGAAATTTTAGAAACAAAAAAAATACCTAACAATTTGAAAAAAACATTTGAAAAATATTCATAACCATTGAGATTGAATTGACAAGTAATCAAACTTCTAATAGAAAAACCAAGGTTGGATGCAAATGGAATACAATCTATGCAATTTCCAATGAATACAGAGATTGATAAACACAAAAGAGGGAGTGAATCTAAAAAATATGTTCATGAATACAAAAACTATTATCTTGAATCACTTCATTAACAAACGCCACTCCTTTGAATCCCTTTGGCAACTTGAAAGTGGATGACAAAGTGCAAAGGTAACATTAACCAAAGCTAAAGCTATAGCAAATTCGTGAGCCTTTAGACAGTTTTAGAAAGTGCTTTTGACAAGTACGGGGTTTTATGCTTTTAGTAAGCCTTACTTTATTGTGTTTTTCAACTGGCCTTTAAGGCATTCTTTACGTTAAATTCTTGTGTAATGTCCCCAACTTGGAACTTTTCCCAATTCGGTCAATTTTCAAAACTTGGACTAGTGAAGCCTCAAAATGTCCCAAATGATCCCAAATGATTTCGAACTATGTCTAGAGTGGATTGAGGTGTAATATGACACATTTATGCAGCTATTATAGGCATGGAAAATTCCAATAGACTTCAACCACTTGCATTTACAATTAGAGAATGAAAGGAAGAATCACTAGGAAAATCTATGTTGAAGCCCCCAAGGGTAGATGGCTCCAAAAGACTCTTTAAAGGATTTCAAATTGGGTCTCAAAGTATGTGGAGGGTATTAAGAAATAAAAAGGAACCTCATCAGTGATTATAGACTAATATCATAATACTTTTGCAACATCCATTTAATTTCAGGAGAAGTTGGGGAATTTTACTAGTCAAATCGAGGTTCAAAACCCCCAAGGGTAGGGGACAAACATGGATTGTGATAGTGACATCAATACAATGATACATGGATAATGACATACAGGTACATGGACATAGATACACATATAGGTTGATGGCAACCGTTATACAATGGTAGTGGAGTATTGTTCTTCTTATTCATATTAGGGTGGCAGGATCGAGCAAGGATAGGAGATTGAAGTCTCCTTTGGTTTGGTGCTTGTGATCTCAGGGAGTTAGGGATTCCATCCAGTTGGTGCTAGTAAAAATATTGATTTGGAATTTAATGAGGTCTGGATTCCTATCTATAGGTTGGAAATTATGAAAACCAAGGGGTTGTAGCCTCGTTTTGTTAGCTTTTCATCATTTAATTCAAATTAATATGATCTAGGATCTTAACTGAGAGAACAACATGTACAACATGTCAAACACAAGAGACAAGAGACACAAAGCATTTCACCTGGGATAACCATAAAGGTGAAAAACCCCGTAACTTCGTCAGAGATAGAATAAGCACCAATACAAAAGATCACAAAAATGAAACCCCAAAAGATAGATGTCTCCAGTAGTTCTTCCTCCAGGCTCCTCCACTTGTGCGCACTCCTCTCTCTCAACTATGTGAGTTGGATGTGTGAGTGAATGAGAAAATATAGTGGTGCAAACACTCTATTTATACTTTAAATTAACTTGACCTACCTTTTATCCTAACTGGGTCGACCCCCTAGGGGAGTCTAATAACCCTTCCACTTAACACATATTGGGATGACCCCTCTAAGGAGGTCTAATAACCCATCAAATATAAGTTACGACACTTAGAATAAAACTTGTGACACTTGCAAATACAAATGATGACACCTTTGAACGGAGGAATAAGAACATCTCCGTCGGGGATACAATAAAGTACAAATGTAATACATACAATATAAAAGTGAATAGTATCTTCTGAAGTTACAGATAGTACATTAAGACTCCCTCTTAACTAGGAAGGTATTCTCTTGACACAGGTGTCAATACATATAGGCACAAGTCTTCAATATTGGAGCTAGATCATCAACACTAGATCATTGGAGCATCATCGTAGGTATTCATCATCTCTACGAACAAGCCATCAAGTAGGTACATCTTGTTAGATTTTCATAATTTACTTCAATCTGATCTAGGATCTTAACTGAGAGAACAACATGTACAACATAACTACAACATATCAATCATGGACACAATAATGCAAGCACACAAGAGACACAGAGTTTACTTGGGGAAAACCATAAAGTTGAAAAACCCCAATAACTTCCTCAAAGATAGATAGAGCAATGATACAACCCAATCATAAGAGATAGACATCTCCTAGCAGCAGCTTCTCCTCCTCCACAAGTGCGCCACTCTCCAAAGAGTGTGTGTGAGAATAGAATGATGAAATAGAGTGCCTCCCGCACTCTATTTATACTTGACTTGACTTGCCTAATAACCTTTACTAGGTCGGCCTTAACTTAACCACATAACATAATGCTGATTGGGCCGACACCCAATAGGGTGGTCTAATAACTCTTTGACCCACATGGCCGACCCCCAATAGGGTGGTCTAATAACACTTCGACCCACATGATTTATACAGGGCCGACCCCAACAAGGTGGTCTAATAACCCATCAAGTATACGTTACGACACTTACAATATAAATGACGACACTTCCGTACAGAGGAATAATAACATCTCTATAGGAATACAAACACTTCCGTATAGAGGAATAATACCATCTCTATAGGAGTACAATATACATATATGAAATACATTCCAAAGTTACATATATATCAACAATCCCTCTTAACTAGGAAGGTATTTCTCGACACAGGTCTTCTAGCACAAGTCTTCTTCTCTGGATCATCGTCACTGGATAATCGTCATCGAGTCATCGTTATCATCACTGCTGCTGCTATCTCAATCAATCTCTGAATCTACTTGTCATAGGAAGTTCTACAGATCCACCACCTACAGGTATTCATCATCACTGGCCATACTGTGGAATCCTCAGGACTTATTACGTGCGTCGACAAAACCTCGCAAGAGCATCCCAGGCCGTTTACGAGCACACAACTCAACCTATCGAATCTCCTAGGATCTTTTACATGCCACTGCACAACCTGTCCACGACCACAAAGTATCAACCTGATACTCACCATAGATCCACCTGATGTATATCATCACATGATCATCCAGATCATCATCATCTCTGCAAGCAAGCCATCAAGTAGGTACACCTCAGGACAGATTACATTGCCTCTGCAAAACCTACAAGATCTCTGTTGCTTGGCTTTTCAACCAAGCATGTGCAAGGATGCACCTATTAACAAAGTAATAGTAGTTTCAAATGAAAAGCAAAAACAATTATAAATTTAATCTAACATTAACATAATCATGTGTAAATAAACAAGAACTAAATCAATAACAATAAACAAAGAGATCTATGGGAAGAACAAGAGAAAAAATAATAGATTTTTTGTATTACCTCAAAGGTGAGGATGTTTGGTGTTGAGCAGCTCCAAGGTTGAGGTGCTCCAAGCTCCAATGGTCTCTTCTCCAAGATGTTGAAATGGGGATCTTCAAACTCGAAATGGGAGGCAATGGCTCTCAAAAGGAATTTGGCAGCATAAGGATATGATGAAATGTGGATGAAAAGTGAGGAGCCCCTATCACCTTTTTATAGTTTTTGGCGATGGGGAATACCATTATGGTTTTAAGGAAACCAATGGTATTAACCAACATGGTTTAGGTCTCTTTTTCCCTTTTTTGAATATTTTGAATATTTTTATTCCATTTTAATATTTTTGGGAATTTTGGACCCTTTTTGAGGGTTTTTTGTGTATTTTGAGGAAAAATATATATTTTGAGGGGAAAAAAGGTGTATTGTGGTCTTTCTGGTGACCTTTTGATGGATTTAGAGGTTCAAATGGTGGAAAAGTGGACAAATGGGTCATGTGAATAATATAATGAGCTAGTGAGCACTTTTCAGGTGTTAACAAATTTCCCCCTTGATGTATGAGGGCAGGAGCTCATCGTATGGCCGATAGACATCATAGTTCTTTTGTCTTTTTCATGGGGTTTGGAGAAGAGAAGAGACCGATTGGAGACTGGAACAACGACCCCTTGGAATCTACAAGAACAAAAAATATTACATGGCCTCAAAATGAATGAGGAATAATCTCTGATGATTGACGAGGCAGGCATACCCATGCTCGTATCAAGACATATACATAACAATTAGGTCCAAGAAGGGGGACCTGAATAAAACTTAAAAATCTGTTGGTACATCATAATGGTCTAGAGGGGACACAAATCTAGGATGTACTCATGATCATATATGACTGATCTCGAATAACTGATACACTGGAAAAAGCAACAACCGTTCTGAATAAGGTGTCAAAAGGGTTGATGAATTGCTGAAACTGAAGGTGTCCAACATCTATAGGGACTCAATAAATGTGAGTCAACTGTGAGGAGTATATGTAACTATATACTTGAGGGAGTATAAAAGTGGTGTACATCTAAATACTGTCGGCAAATGCAACTTGGATATCCATAGGAAAATGTAACTGGTTGTTTCCATAAGTAATCTCTTAAATGTGGAAGAGTCAGGTGATATCCGGGGTCTTCAACAAATAACTGAAAGGACCGATACCCTGTACGAGTCTCAACGATGTGATCAAGGTGTTGAAGTCGAGCATGTGAGAAACAATCATTTGGAGAGGCACTGAGGACTCTTGAAATGATCCGTAGGCACTCATCACAAATGGTTATGAGTCCAAGGCACAGGGACCTCTAGGTCTATCCTCTGGAATAGATATGGTTGGCGTCGACAGAGGGAGACCGAAAACTACCAAGGCAATGATGTTTCCTTGATAAGAGAGTGAGGTGTACAACTGAAGTGTGATAGTACTGATGGTAGGACTGTCATATTGTGGGGATGGGAAATAACTGGGGTAATGGAGTGGGTGGACTCAAAATTCCTTTGTTCAGAGCATGATGACATGGTTGACCTGGCAGCATAGGGAACTGATTTTTTGGGTGTGGGAAACATAGCTTAGGGGTATGTATTGCAGACTTGAGTGATCTGGGGGGGGTCAAGCTGATGGATGATTTTGGGGGAGTATCGGGGTGACACACTGCAGAATACTCTGAACAAAGGTGACCAAAATGGGGAAGCTTCCATATGGGTAGATATGATTTGTTGTGGCACCGAGAAGCACCATTGGGTCCTTCTTCATAGTTTTAATGAGCTCCAAGAAGGGATAAAAGTGTGCTCTGAAATGGTACTATCCTATGGATTTGTGCGAGCCCAGGACTGTTCATGCTCGTAAGTGCTTTCATTTTTAAGGAGTCTGAAAACGATAAGAAGACTCTATAGTGGTGGTGGAGTACCGTCCTGTGGATTTATACGAGCCCAAGACAGTGATTGCTCATGGTTGCTTTCAATTTTAGAGAGTTTGAAAGCGGTAAGTAGACTCCATTGGTGTTCTTTTGTGTAAGTTAGTCTCCTAGGCCCGAAAAAGCATAAAATGATGCAAATGGAGAACTCTTCTAGCCGTTGTGACTAGAGTATTCCTTTTTCGTAATTAGTCTACAAGGTCCGGAAAAGGGGTAAACTTATACCAGGTAGATGACCTTTCAAATAATTTTAGCGAGCATGAAAGGAAGCAAGGTTGCTCGGCAATCTTTTCATTGTTTTAGGAGTCAGAAAAGAGCTTAACAGAAACTCCCTAAGTACCTTTTTCATAAAGGAAATGCTCGGCCCGAAAAAGGGGTAAAATTATACCGAACAAAAAGGTATTGGATAGAGCGAGAAATGATCTTGAGCATCGTCATGAGCACGAAAAATTTAATCCGGTGACATAAAGATTGTCAAAAATGGATCACAGCTGATGTGGCACGCAAATCGAGACGACGGGGGGCATTTTGGAGAAATGCCCAAAAACTATGGGTGTGAGGGCGAGAAATGATCTCAAGCATCGTCACGAGTGCGGAAAACAGGATCCGTCGATATAAGATTCGTAAAAAACGGACTGTTGGCTATACAATGCTGACCAGAGGTTTTATGAAGACCCAGGTTCTGTGCGGTTACCTTAAACCAACAAAACCCCTTCGCACTGGCCCTTTCGGCAACAGCCCGCGAGCAGGCTGAGGTCTCACCCGAGGTGTTTCTAATGGAGCATTGCAGACTTAGATGTCCACAGTGAGTGATGAGTTGATGACTGTGATGAAGTTCGCGACAACGCATCGGCTCTGTGCTGCGACGGTCGGACTACGTGATGATGGCCAACACCACGGTCCGCACCACTACCTTCTTCCTTACTGCGGGGCTTAATACGACACTGCGAACACTGCCACTTGACTTCCTATTCTTGGACTAAGTGCAAAATGCTTAAGGCAGTGAGCTAAATACCACTTATCCACTTAGTCATTCACTTAATTAACTTACTACGTAGCGCTCATAACACACACTTAGAATGTTACTATTTTAGGCATAACCCTCAGGTGCAAAATAACTATTATACATTCATCGACTACATCCATTTAAACACGTAAACAACTTTCCCCATGCTCAAGCAAATGATAGATTCACTGTCCTTAGAAGCAAAGCTAATACTAACCATACATCCATTCATGCAGACCTAACATATCATTCCATACTCTCTTGATGGCGAATGCATATAAAAGCCTTCTCATAATAGACTGCAAGCCAATATTCAGACATCCACTACATAAACAGATAAATATAAACACACCTATAAACATTCAGTCACTCGACACACTATTTAATGTGGTTCACTCCCTCGGATGGGAAGCTACGTCCACAAGAATTGTGTTTGATATTTATTTTAAGGAAGGGTTCACAGTTCTTAGCCGTGCACTCAGCTGCGGTTCTCTTCTTGCTCAGATAGGTCTCTGTGCACTCAGTTGCAGATCCTTTACAATATTTTCTTGACTCAAAAGATATTACAATACAATATGGTCACAATGACCATTCTTTCCTGTCTTGAGAAACTAACCAAAACCCAACAACTCCTAACCCACCTTTACAAACCCTTCCTATACAAAATCATCTTCTTCATCTAGATCAGGCCCGAAGGTCATGTCTGTACAACAATGAAGACCGAAAACCTTAGGGTTTCCAAACCACTATGGTCCCTCTGAACCGTCATGTAGGATTCTGGTAGCAATTCTGCTGTCATGGCAGTCCTCCACGCCTTAGATCCGTCACTTTCAGCCTTTCTGTTGTGCGCACACCAACAGGTCATCCACTTTGAGCCGCCCTTCCACTAACGGAGTCGTGCGACTGGCTCAACTCCTGTTCGCTTTCCCTGCAGGCTGCCCGTCCTCTAACGACCGCGTACAACTGGCTCAGCTCCAGTCATTGTCCATCCACCGTTTTCCTCTTAACGGTCACGTACTTTGCTGTACGCCTAACTGTCACTTTCCCCACCCATCCTCTGCTTAACGGACTCGTACAATCAGCCGCCTTCCTAATCTGCTTATGCCCTCAACTTGACATCTTTCCAGCAGTCTTACCAAAATTAGACCATCGCCGGTCTATCCACTCTATCTGGCCATCTTCTGTCTAGTACACAACTTTACTGGCTCCACGTGGCCTACTACCTTCACAGCACTGAACCTGTTCAGCGCTAATCTTCACAGCATCCTTCAAAACTCGGTACTATGCACATCTTCGCAGTACCCCCAATACTTAGCCAAAATTTACTTATTTTCTGAGCTGCGATCAGCTTAGCTCCATCTAGCCTAAAAAATGTTACAAAAACTGGCCTTGTTGGGCCAGGCCCAACATGCCCCTAACACTTACATGTGGATCATCCCCGAGCCACTTGCTGCTGTAGTTGTCTCACTCTGCTCCACGGCCGGTGGAACTAGTTTGGCCACGAACTCATTATATACACCGAGCAACTGTTCCATTGCTTGTTTGGTATCCTGCTCAACTTGATGAACTGTTTCGAGTAGCGTTGGGGTTATCTCTAATCTAATATGTCCCTATACCTACTCCTGGTTGTCGCGTATTTCTGCTAGCTTGTCTTCTATCTGCTACGACACCGCCATGGCATCCTCCAGGAGCTGCTGCGACTGATTATCCATCACAGTCTCTTTTTCTTGTAGTACCTGGACTTCCTTCTTTAAACCGGATATCTCATTGTATCTCACTAGCTTCTCCCTGGGTGGCAAAGCTTTGACCTTTGTGTCCAATTTTTCCAGCGCGGTCTGTTTTTCCTTTACCACGGTCTTCATGTGATACAGCGCTTGATCCTCTTCAAGAGCAGTGAATGCCTTGGAAACTTGTTCCAACAGCTCTTGGCACTGAGTCATGCCTCTCATCATGTTCTACGCAGTGGTATTGACGGCTTGTTCTCTTAGCTGCTGCTCAGTTAATGGTGTCTGCTTATTTAGCTTATCCTTCAATGTGGCAATATCGACCTCATAATAAATCTCTTTATCCTGCATCTCCGACTGCAAGGATCTCACCTTATCTCCGATCCTTAGAACTGTGTCTACAGGATCATCCTGGATTTCTATGCCTTCAATATCCTTTGAAACATTAGATATGGTAGTCTCTAAGTTCCATTGGTGGTCCTGTTCATTTCGTAGCTGCATGTCTACGCGCAACTTGAGCTGTCTGTTTGCTACGGTGAGCTCCGCTTGTGACTTCATCGACTCTACTATTCAGTCATGCATCTCCTCGATGATCTGCGTGTGGATGAAGTGCAATCCTGGTAAGGGGATTTTTTCCAAGTCGAGCTCTACCCACTCGACTCCCTTTGTGTCGAAGACCAACTGCTTTGCCATTGGCAGTGCAACAGCCAATGGGTCCACGTGGACAATTCTAGTCTTCGACGACAGAATTATTGCTAGCTGTGGAGGTTCTTGCTATGAGGTTCCTGCCGACCTCCCTTCGGCTCCTGCTTCCCGCGGCAAGGTAAGGATTTTCTGGACATCGTCCATTTTCTTCATCAGGCCTTGCATTACGAGCTGCGTCTTCTGCAGGTCATCTTGGATGACCTTATCCTTCTTATCTTTGGCCACCATGAGATCCTTCATTTGTTTTGAAACTGTTTCGGCTATCATCTCATAATCATCTTCATTCAGGACTGCCTCAGATTGAGTCTTTGTAGCCTTCACCTTCTTTCTTTCCTTCATCTTCTGTGGAGTCTCTGGCCCTTTGCGCTTGCCAGTTTCTTCAACAATCGGGCATGCCAGCGGGATTGGCTCGTCCTCTTCAGAGTCTGTCTCAACATCCATGACTTCCACACAAAAGTCGGCGGGCCAATCCTTCATGAGGGCTTCAATTCCCTCCTCATACATGTGGTAGTTACCTGGGAACCACTCTGGGTTCTTCATTTTTTCCTTTGGTGTGATGAATATACATCGCACGTCTGCGCTGAAGTCCAAAACGTGAATGTACTTCGACGTTATCTGCTTTGTGATGCGGGGTGTATGGACAATCACATCGTGTAGTTGAGTATAATATTGGTAGAACACCTCAGCTGTCACATGCTGTCTCTCTGTGATGACATTTACCCAGAGGTTGGCATACTGGAATCCTCTGGGATCATTGGTTTCTGTGTTAATCCCCACATAGTCCCTTGGCTCCTTCCATCCGCAAAAGGCGATGAGGGTGATGAGCCATGTGAAGTGGAACTGTCCACCGTTTTCCTAGGTATCATTGAGTTCATCCAAGAACTCATTCAGAAGTAATTGACACCAATTGAACTCAGTGCCCTCAGCCGCTGTGGCACCAAGTAATACTGTGC